>OZ007554.1:219517149-219958421 GCA_963931855.1 Philhelius festivus
ATGTAGATACCAAACAGACAGACAGAATGAGTACAAAAAGAAAAGGAATCCTTCAGCATATGCGTTGCATTGTTTCATCAATCAACATTCTCTATGAATTTCCTGGTGATGATATACCTTCCGCTTTGTCATCACACACCCAACCACAATAGTCATATCTCAAATGCCGTATATTGTACATCACTTCGGCAAAATCAGACACCCCCTAGTAGCAGTTCTGTAGCTGAGGAGGCTTCTACACCTTTAAAAGTTTTTCTTTCGAAAATAATTTTAAAAAAAATTTAAAAAAATCGAACTCGATATTTTGATCAAAGTTGACATTTCGATGATAGCGAAGACGAATAAAGTGGGTTCGACAATTCTGTCTATCTGTCTGTATGTCTGTACCTCGATCTACAGCCTAAGCCACTGGAGCTATTTTCTTTAAACTCGGTACTTAAGAGTCTTCGGTGGTTACCTAGAGGGGAAATTGAAATTTTTTTTAGCTCTAAAACTAACGGTACCCCCCATACACCCGTAATGCATAATCTTATTCATTTTGAAAACGGCTTTAAAAAGATTTTGATAAATAAAAATTAGGTTATCACACATGGACATGGACTACATTTTGGCAAACAAAATTTTTGGGGAAAAATGTTATTAGAACGGTTTTTTTTGATTTTCGAATTTCTCATTAATGGTTCTAACGATTTTAACCAAAATTTTTATGCAGAAGCTCCTTTGCATTTGAAAAAATATAATTTTAAAATGTATATCATTTTTCATCAATTTTTCATAAAAATTTTAAGGAAAATTTAGTACACATACAGACGCGTATGTCTGTACCTCTCCCTACAGCCTAAACCACTGGAACTATTTTCTTCAATCTCGGTAGTTAAGAGTCTTCGGTGATTCACTAGAGAAGAAATTGAAACTTTTCTTTTTAGCCTCAAAACTAACAAAACCTTATTTGTCTCGAAAACGACTCTAACGGTTTTAACCAAAAATTTTCAGCAAGAGCCCCCTCAAGTTTAAAATAATATTGTGTATAAAAACATTCGAAAAAATATCTTTTGGGTCTTTTTGAAAAAAAAAAACTCCAAGTTCTTTTTTGAAAAAACAATAATTCCTAAAATCTAAAATCTATACTACTTAATACTTAAAATTGTTCTTGAAAATTTTTAAAGAAATTTGTTATATTAAAAATTACTTTAATAATAAAACGATTTTTAAACTTTGTTTGCATAAATTCATACTATTCCGTAAATCAGACGGCAATTCCATGCATTTGAACATTTTTATCTCAATAAAGTCTGAAATGTGCCTATGGGTGTCCGACACTTTTGTCACGTGCCCAATAACAACACAATAACAATAACAATAATGAACATTTGCATTGATACGTAGTTTTTTGTTCAATTCTGTCAAATACCCCATTATTATTTTCACTAGAAAAATACTTGCTAGTAACGGATTTTTTGGTGTTTTTGAACTAGGAAATGTAAGAGCCTAGCCATAAATTCATAGTTCAATTCCAACGATGGCCCATCACTCCAAATATGTGACATCGAAAAATCAACTTGCAGGATGTGTACATTCGTAATCTTTTTGTCGGCAGAAAATGAATTGCTCTTGATTTTTGTTATGTGGACATGATCATGAAAACTGCCGTATAGTTACTAACAGTTCATCTAATAATTCTCCCGCCCTTGCTTTTTAAAATTTAAACTTTAATTTATTTTCGTTGTTTTTGACCCTTTCTTTCCAATGAACTTCCTGAGAATTCACAATAGATACCGTAATCTTCTTTAAATTTGAACAATCATCGCAACATTGATTTGAATTGCCTGCTCGTGTACTAAAAATTATTTATTTTATTATCTTAAATATTCGATTCTGTGTTTTTAGTACTAGTGAGTATTACTTAAATGTCATTAAATTAGCATTATATTTTTTTTTGTCCAATTTACATATAATCTCTCTTATTACTTACCTACATATTGTCTATATATCTAACTAACCTACCTACTGTGCATGTTTACTTCTCATTTTGTCCCCTTTCTTAAATATTTCATCCTACGTCCTTCCCCTTTCTTCATAACATACGTGGGTTCGAATCTCACCAGGAACAAACCAATAATTTTTTTTTTTTTTTTTTTTTTTTCTCTTATTTATTATTTTATTATCTATTTTATTTAAAAATCTGTAAAAACTTTGTATTAAATTTTTTTTTCTCATTTTTATTCCCTAATTTTTTTTCTTAATTTTTAATTTAAAAAATCCTAATTTTAATTCTGTTTTTAAACTCTTTTTTTCACTTTTGTTATAATGGATTGCTCTTCTGAAAAGTGTATCGACACCAAGATTGGTGCGCAAACTTTCCCATGTTTTGGTCCTTGCGGTAAATTTTTCCACGCAAAGTGTGTTGGAATTCCCATCTTGACCATTGAGATAGTTAATAAGTGCGAAGGTGTTTATTGGTTTTGTAAGACCTGCCGAAAAATTTCCATCTCTTCATTAGCTTTCAAAATGTCGGCTTATAAAGCTGACATACTAAAGCTATCCAACAGTTTTGATAGTCTTTTTACTACCTTTCAGTCAAATGTCGCAAATTTACAACTGTACGAAGACCCAATCAATTGGTCTGATGCTTCTACCTCTACCGATAGTAAGATAACGAATTATAATGACTCCGTTTCCTTGCCAGCTATTGCCCTTGAAAGTAATGATGATCAATTGCTTATTAATAAACCAGCCCCTTCTTCTGGTAATAAAAAACCAAAAAACAAAAAACGCTCTAGGTCAGTTAGTCCTTTCAAAGAAAATCCATCCAAAAAGAAACCTACATCTATAAAATCACCAAGATCTAAGTTACTGAATGAATTGCCATCTACGTCTGCTTCTAGTTCTATTGATAGTCCAAGAACCATCTCAAATGCTCCCATAGTTAATAATGAGCCTCCTATTATCGTTTCAAATGTCCCCATAATTAACATCGAACCATCTATTATCATTTCAAATGCTCCCATAGTTAACATCGAACCTCCTATTATTAAAAACCGCCTCTCTGCTTTGCCTAAACCGAAAGAAATCTACGTCTCACGTCTTCAGCCGGAAACTTCAATCAAAGACATAATCGACCATTTAAAAGACTTCGACATTGATGTTAAAAAACTTAAATGTCAAAAGATTAATAAAGAAAGTAGTCCGTTTGCGTCCTTCAGACTTACAACGGAATTTTGTTTGTATGAAAAGATAATGTGTTCTGAACTCTGGCCTGAAAATGTCATTGTAAGAGAATTTAAACCTAAGACCTCGCAAGCTAAAAATGTACGAAAACCTTCAAAAAACTAGATCGTCTGTGGTCTGTCCCTTTACTACCAAAATGTGAGGGGACTTCGGTCGAAAACTCAAAAATTTCTTTTAGCATCTCATGCATCTGATTTCGATGTAATTTTGTTAACAGAAACTTGGCTGAACTCAACATTTCTAAATAATGAACTATTTTCCACCGATTTTGTGGTGTACCGTAAAGATAGATATTCTGATCTCTTAGCTTCCGTGGGTGGTGGAATTATCATTGCTGTGCGAAGCGTTTTTCATAGCTGCATATTCCCAATCCCTAATACTGACTCAGTTGATATTATTTGTGTTAAAGTATGTATCGGAAATAAATTCCTTTACATAAAAAATATGTACATTCCTCCAAAAAGCCCATTGGAAATATATAATATTGCTTCAAATGCCATTAACTATATTTCTGATACTTGCGAACCTCTTGACGATGTTCTTCTTGCAGGAGACTTTAATCTTCCCGACCTAGAATGGACTCTTTCTGATGACGAAATATGTTTAATACCCACCAACGTCTCTTCTCCGCAGGAAGCGTTTGTTGACAATGTGATATCTTGTGACTTACAGCAAGTGAGCTGTATAAAAAATAGTATTTCTCGACAGTTAGATCTGATATTCGTTGCTAACCCTTGTAATTGTGTTGTTGAACTATGTCCAATTCCCATGACGAAAGTTGATAGCTACCATCCCCCACTTTCTGTTTTGATTTCCCATGCTCACACAACTGATTATGACTTTGATAGTGGCTCTCTTGAATTTGACTTCAAGAAAACGAACTTCCCTTTACTCAATGAACTAATTACAAACATTGACTTTGACTTACTTTTGAATGGGAGCATTGATGTGATGGTTTCCAATTTCTACTTAAGTATCTTTGAATGTTTCATTGCATCTGTACCTATAAAAAAATCGAGGCACTCGGCCCTAACAACACCCCCCTGGTACACCCATGAGCTTCGTAGTCTACGTAACTTAAGAAATAGAACATGGAAAAAGTACCTAAAATCTAATAAATTGGATGATTACAACAGTTATTTATCGTTATATGAAGAATTCCAATCATTATGCAGAATCCTCTATGATTGTTATATGTTAAAAATGCGGTCTTCACTTCTTGTTGACCCCAAACTTTTTTGGAAATTTGTTAATAGCAAGAAAAAATCTGACGGATATCCATCTACTATGAAGTACTTGGATGAAACCAACAACAACCCTCTTGTTATTTGCAATATGTTTTCTTCCTTCTTTAAACTTTCGTTTTGTGATGATGATTTTGAACCTTGTGAGAGTAATTTTACTCATTTGAATAGCTTTTCTCAAAGCTCAATGAGTGATATTATTATCACAGTTGAGGATGTATTAGACCATCTTTTGGGCTTAGACCACGACATGTCCAGTGGACCTGATGGAATTCCGGCGTATATTTTAAAAAATTGTTGCAAATCTCTGGCAAGACCCCTAACGTTTTTATTTCAAAACTCCCTAAAACAAGCTGTTTTCCCCAAAATTTGGAAAAATTCATTCATTATACCTATTCACAAAAAAGGAAATCGCGGTGATATTTCTAATTATAGACCAATAGCCAAACTTTCTTGCTTACCGAAACTATTCGAAGCTATCATATTTAAGAGTTTTTATTTCAGCTGCAAACCTTTCCTTGCGAGCGAGCAACATGGGTTTATGAAAAAGAAATCTACTGTTACTAATCTCGTTGAATTCACGTCGTTTACAAATAAAACTATCGAGGATGGTCATCAAGTTGACTGCATTTATACAGATTTCAGTAAAGCCTTCGACAAGTTGTCTCATAGTCTAATTTTATATAAGCTTTCATCTCTTGGATTCCCTTCTGCATTCGTTCAATGGATCAGGTCTTATTTGAAGGGAAGGACATACCAAGTTCTCTTTAGAGGAATCGTTTCTGATCCAATTAATGCTGACACTGGTGTTCCACAAGGTAGTCACCTTGGTCCACTTCTTTTCATAGTATCAATCAATAATGTTGTTTCAATTGTAAAATCATGTAGGGTTCTTATCTACGCAGATGATATTAAATTATTTAAAATCATCAGAAGCCAATCCGATTGTATTTCTCTTCAAGATGACATAAATATGTTTTCTGAATGGTGCTCATATAACAATCTTTTTCTAAATGTTTCAAAGTGCCAATCAATGTCCTTCTTTAGAAGAAAAAACCCAATATGTTACAATTACAGCATTAATCAAGCCATTCTAAGTAAGGTAGAAACAACATGCGACCTGGGCGTTCACTTCTCGTAAAATCTAGACTTTTCACTCCACATTGAGAAAATTGTCAGTAAAGCAAACTCAATGCTTGGATTTATTAAGCGTTGGAGTAAGGAATTTTCTTGTAGTCTTATAACATCTTCGTTGTACAACACCTTTGTTCGTCCCCAATTAGAATATGCTAGTTCTGTATGGTCGCCACTTTACTCAATACACGTTGATCGAATCGAATCTGTCCAACGTAAATATGTACGCTTCGCATTAAGTCATCTTAATTGGAGTGACCCAAATCATCTTCCTCCATACAGCAGTCGCCTTCTTCTTTTAAACATGAATTCTCTAGAAAAACGCCGGAAAGTCAGCGATGTTATGTTTTTACACCAGCTCTTGGTTGGTTCCATAGATTCACCGGTTCTTCTAGAACAAATCCATTTTAAAGCTAGAAGCCACAGTTCTCGGAACTCTGAAATTTTTCATATAGACTTCCACCGTACCAATTATGGTCTCAATGAGCCTTTGACACGTATGAAACATGAGGCTAATATAAACCATGATGTTTTCGATTTAAGTTACTCAAAGCTTACACTTAAGCACAGGTTGTATGGGCGTTCTCATTAAGTATTCGAAACTACTGGTAACGTTATTGTTTTTATAGCTAGTATTATTTGACTTGTATAGTTATTTTTGTAGCTACAGATAGTAGATTAATAATTATTATTTCTTTGTTTGTCATATTTGTTAGTTTTTTAGTAGTGTTAGGCTATATGTATGTATATTTATTTACTAACAACTAACACCACGCTAAATGATGACTGTGACAAGCTGATGTTTCCAAGTATCTAAAGGTGAAAAAACCCGAAGAGAAAAGAAATATTGTTACAAATGCTTGCATTAAGAAGTACTGATGGCGAAAAAAAAAAAAAAAAAAAAAAACATGTTGAATTTAAATTAACGTCTCATAAATTGTCATGCCAAATATTTTCATATGTTAAGAGTGAAAATTTGTAGGTACCTACACTTTTAAGCTGGTGTTTTTTTCAATAATAAGACATTTTTCGGGCGTAAGCTGCAAAATTTTGAAAACCGTATTTTAATTTCAGAATTTTCTTGCTTAAATATTTAAAACGACTCTTTCCAAGCTTAAACTAAGTAAAACTAGACGAAATCAACAGCTTTATCTCTTTTTAAAGGACTTACAAAATATGCCTCACATGTCCGACAAATAAAAATATGTATGTATATTTTAGTATTTAAATATTTCAAACATAATACAAAATTTAAAAGATCACTTTGTTTGCTGTTCAAAAAGTTTAGTTTTAAAAAATAACTCACATCTTTTTAATAATAAAGAGTGGTCCAACGAAAACGCACGATGTTAGTTATAAAAAAAAAAACAAAAAGTTTTCAGAGAATTATCTTAATATTTTTTATTTTTATAGAAGGATATATGACAATTATGTGTAAATTAACATGTCGGCCAAATGTTTGCCACGACTTCGGTGGCGTACCTCTATCCGATGGTCCATATTTTCAATGACTCTGAGACATAATTGAGGTTCAATGTCGTTAATGAGCTGAATTATCTCATCCTTTAGCTCTTGAATTGTTCTTGGCTTATTGACGAACAATTTTCCTTTTAAATATCCCCAAAGAAAGAAGTCAAACGGTGTCAAATTACATGATCGTGGCGACCAATTAACATCGCCACGACGACGTCACGTGAGATAACACGGCCATTGAATTTCTTGCGCAAAAAAGCCATTGTTTCGTTGGCTGTGTCAAGTGGCATCATCCTGTTGGAAGCACATATTGTCCAGGTCCATATCCTTAATTTCTGGTCACAAGAAGTCTGTTATCATCTCGCGATAGTGAACACCATTCACGGTAACTGCTTCGCAGCCCATAAACCGCACCAAACAGTCATTCTTTGCGGATGCAAAACACCAAACAGTCACCATTCACTTATTTTGGTTCAACCAACCATTCGGCGTATTGACGACGCTTGAAATGGTCAGTAGGTTTCAGCTCTTGATTCAATTGAACCTTGTAAGCGTGTAAGTTCAAATCTTTATTCAAAATTCGCATCAGTGATGTTCGTGAGATGTTCAATTGTTGGGCACTGCTGAACAGTATGTTGACGGCTCTTCTGTCATTGATTGTGGACACATTTGGTCGATTATGCTGACCAAAAAAATTACGAAGTGCACGAAATGCATTTTGATTTCAACGTCCATTTTTGTAAAAGGCTTCAGCAATCTTAACGCGCTGCTTAATTGTGTATCTCTCCATGGTTGAATTTGTCAAACACTGAAGCAAAGAAATGTCAAATTAAGTTGGGCAAAAAACTTGACGTTAAGGTGTGACTCACAATTATTATGGTTCGTTATGGTTAGACCACCCTTTAGTTGAATTGTCACACGACTGACAGCTTGATTTGAAAACGGTAAATTTTCGTTTTAACTTGACTTAAGAGCAAAGAGTAGGTATGAGAGTGATAGAAGGAATAACAGCAGAAGATATCAATACAAAACAAAAATTATGATAACATGATAAGAATCAAACTATTTTCAAATCAATGATGCTAATTTGTTAGAATTTTGGACTGATAACATGATATATTTTGTTTTTAATCCAACCTGTGACTATTAAAATGTTTTTTGAGATGCTACTACTCATAGTTAGATAGATAGTTCTTGATATGAGTAATTTTTCCACTCAATTCCCTGATAAAATATTACATCAAAAGTTACCATTTTTCATGAAATGCTCCCTATTCAATACATTCGAAATAAAAAATAAGCTTTGCAAAAACACAGTCAATATGACAAATCTTTCTGTAACGACTAAACATGGAGTCAAAGTGGACTTTCGACGCTTTTTTATCTAATTGAGCGGTGATGTGAAACTTTAATAAATGGGATGATATCTATTGGCCATGTATAAAAATCATAAAAAAAAGAATGTAAGCAATAATTATTAATATTAATTAATTTTTCTCATCGACAACTTGTGAACGAGCTTTGTTTTTGCAAAATCAAACTCGAGATTTTGATGAGAATTAACATTACGACGCTAGGGAAGACGAGAAGAGTGAGTCAACCAAAACGGCTAGGTCGATTTTCTTTAATCTTTGTAGACAACATTTTCAAGTTTCTCACCTGACATGTTTTCTTGGACCAAAAATAACGGTTCCTGCCATATATTTTTTTTTATTCGAAAAATGGTTATTTAATGGTACCTCTCATAAACATTATTTTGTATGTCTCGATTGATTTTCTCAAAAATGCTACAACAACAACAATTGGGGTGGCCGTGGCGCGATGGATGTGTGCTCGCCTGTGAACCTCATGATCACAGGTTCGATCCATGCCGTCGTCTATGTCGTTTTAATTCCATTAAAAACCTCCTAAAATTGTCATCAATGGGTTGCTGGTTTACTCATTACATGTTGTTCAGGCATAACACTAACAAGAACAACATGTAATTGAGTTAAACTAGTATGCCCAACAAGGATGAACACGAATAAAATAATGTGAATTATAAGCGACATAGAAATAAGGCACGGCATTCTCCGCTTTAGTTCAGCCGCCATCCCTGGATGTAAAATATCTGAGACAACAACCTTCAGTCTCAGAACATCGTGCCATCTTTCCACATGAACATCTTTCCTATCCTTCTTTCTCTTCCTTAACTTCACATTTAAAGGGTAATCATAATCCCTTGAGCGCGTGTAGATTATAAAAAAAAAAAAAAAAAAAAAAAACAACTGATTTTGATGAATTTTTTTATACTTAAGGTCTGAACAGTATGGGTAGGTATTATCGTCTATTCAAATTTTCAATATTTTTTGAAATTTGACAGTTTTTTTTAAACCATCCACAACATTTAGAAAAAAATGTACTTTGTCTAAAAATAACCGTACCCGCCATCTAAATGTTAAAAAATGGCTTTCAAAAATGCTATTTACGAGTATCTCGAAAACGACATTTATCCTTTTTTTACGATCTATAATTCGATAAGAAAAATTGAAATTATGATATTACTGACAGTATCTACTGCAGAGCAATTTTTTGAATTTTGACTTTCTCAGTTTCAAAAACATTACGTACGAGTATCAAAGTTTAAAAAGAAAACTTTTTTATTTGGTTCTATGAAAAAAAATCCATTTTTTTTTTTGAAAATTCGATATCTCTAAATTAGGTAAATTTCTTTTGTGAAAATTTAATTTTTATTTTCACAATAATTAATTTATTTTCTTAAAAAAAACTCCTTAAACGATTGAATAAATTTTAAGTTCGTGCAATCTAGTCGTGTATTTTTTTTTTAATTTAATCTTAATTTAACGGAAGTATAAATAATATAATTTGCATGTATATTTGAATATTAACCTAGAAACTCAGTCAACTTTTTTTGAGTAAGTCATTAATTTTTGTTTGTTTTGATTGAGGGTTTAAATCAAAAAGAGGTATGTAAATATTTATGTACATATTTTAAAATTTGTAATTGCTCCTGAATAGATTATCCCTTACACATCAAAAAATTGTGTGCCTACCGCTACTCATTTTGATTATGATTTTTGGGACTATCAGCCTATTTTTGGCATCTTCATAATTTCATGAAAAATTATCTGTTTAATAATTTAAGTCAAAGGATAGATACCCGTTGAAGTCAATAGAGTCAATTTATTGAATCTTATAAAAATGTAAGGACTCTTTTAAAGACTTAGGACTTAAGATTAATAATTTTCATAGTATGTTACATAGAAGACTAATGTACTCGTATCAAGAAAAATAATAGAGGAATAGAGAAGGCCTAGAAAATGAATACCAATAAAAATAAAATGATAAATGTTAATGATTACATAACAACTGGTAATCATTTAAAATGTTTAGTTATAAAATATAATAATGATCATGAGAAAAGCCAATGGCCGATACAGCCAAATCAGTATCAGCTTCAATCCAGCTTAAATTTAAAAGTGTTAAAAAAAACATTCCCATTTATCAAAGGGATCCTATCAAATATATGAAAGTGCAAACAGCTTTTTCTTGCTTAGGGATAAATTTTAAGAAATTAAAATGAATTTAATGAGACCAACGCAAAAGTGTACCCATCTTTTAAGACCTATTTTAACCTATTTTTTGAGTTAAACTAGTATGCCCAACAAGGATGAACACGAATAAAATAATGTGAATTATAAGCGACATAGAAATAAGACACGGCATTCTCCGCTTTAGTTCAGCCGCCATCCCTGGAGATAAAATATCTGAGGCAACAACCTTCAGTCTCAGAACATCGTGCCACACACCTTTCCTATCCTTCTTTCTCTTCTTAACTTCACGCTCGCGCTGTGTTGAAACATTTAAAGGGTAATCTAATCCCTTGAGCGCGGGTAGATTATAAAAAAAAAAAAAATTTTAACAGTAACGAAAATAACGACTGTTTCAGATAATCTGGAAATAACAGAAACGTCTGCTAGACTAATAAAACAAGACGGATTTTGGAAACCAGAAGTGCACAGCAACTAATTGAAATTCCGAGAACTCTGACATCTCAAAACAAGGAGAGCTGTAATGGATCAACCGGGAATACATCGTGAAGATTTTTTGTGGAACCGGATGTAAAAGCTCAATATGGGTACTCGTGAGAAGGCTCAAAGCGATACATAGTGTCTAAAATTGCAGGGAAGATATTAACGGTGCCAATTTTGGAGTTGAAACAAAGAAAATATTCAAAGAAAAATAGATTATTTTTCAACTCAATATACAACCTGGCTGACTCCGTGAGAATATCCACACTTTCACATATCACTAATCGATTATTTCCATCCACAGGTTCACACGAGTTATGGAATCGTTCGTCGCCATTTCTACCTACCTACCTACAAGAAATATATATAATATACGTGCAAGATTTACAAATTCCGGCAGAATAAAGACCTATTTATAATTTCTTAGCTTAGACACGTCAAAACTGAACTAGTATTTCCTCTTCAATCATTCCCTATTTTCCTAACACTCTTACTATTTTTGAGTATTTTAAGTGCTCGCTTATTAAAACAAAAAATTAAAAATGCTGTATGATACGTTTATGGGCTTATTGCCCGATCTTCACAACATACAACACAATGTAAATGTCCTTAGAAAGCCTTCTTTAATTAAGCTTTAATTTATGTCCATATAGTTCAGTTTGGGTTGGAGAAATTAGTTATCTTCGTTCTGTAGCGCTCGCCACTGACGATGACCGCCTTACCAACGTCGTTTTCAAAAAAGTACGGGTCAATGTAGCCGCCGGGACAAAATCCAAACCAAACGGTCACTTTTTGAGGATGTATTTTCCCCTGGTGAACCTTGAGTGGGTTGTTTTCGTACAAAATATCGCAAATTTTCTGGTTAACACCACCATTCATCCAAAAATGTGCCTCTTTGCTAAAGATGATTTTCGGACAAAATAAGGGGCCCTTTTTTAAACTCTTCAAAGTCCAGTCAGTGAACAAACGAGGCGCTTTCTATGTGGGCGTGAAGTTTGAGCTCTTGGCTCAGTTGGGTCTTGTAGGGCTGTAGACTTAAGTCCTTACGCAAAATTCGTCAAATTGAAGACTGCGAAAGGCCAAGATCTTGTACATGGCGAGGAATCAACTGGCTCGAATTATGCTGTATACTCAAGATTCAATGTGGTATCACAATTTAACAATCTATGGTCTAAGTGTGTCAGCTCTCCTGCTGACATCCACGTCAAGCTAACCTAACCTAACCTATGCTATACATTTTCACGGACCGTGGCGATGTTGAAAGCCGATCGTACGTTCCTTTGGCGTACGAATGTTAGCTAGTTGATAACTAAACCGGTCGTCTTAAATTTGGCCACTAAACGTTGAAGAGTCCATTGTGAAGGACCACCAAGCCAAAGGTAAAATGGGCGCTATGTTTGCACTAAAATATACCCATTTTTATAATATAATTTTATCATTTGTTCAATCGTGTAACTTGCCAGCGTGATTTAGCACCAGTAACTTAATAATAAACAGCAGATTTGACAGATATCACCAAAGCAACATGGCTGTCACAGGACCCCAAAATATACCCTGTCAATTGAAAAATATCGAAGCTCAAGTCCAACAAAGCCGCAGGAGCTGACGGCCTTGCTGCCGAACTATTCAAAGCGGCAGGCGATGACTTGGTTGGGAGCTTGCACCAACTCATCTGCAAAATATGGTCGGAAGAAAGCATGCCCGATGAATGGAATCTCAGCATTGTTTGTCCGATCCTCAATAAAGGAGACCCTTTGAACTGCAACAACTACAGAGGCATAAGTCTCCTGAACATCGAGTATAAGATTCTTTCTGCCGTGTTATGTGAAAGCCTGAAGCCTTTCGTCAACAACCTGATAGGTCCATATCAGTGCGGCTTTAGACCAGGAAAGTCCACCATCGATCAAATATTCACATTACGGCAGATCTTGGAAAAAACCCAGGAGCTACAAATCGACACATACCACCTTTTCATCGATTTCAAAGCCGCGTACGATAGCATCTATAGGAACGAACTATATAGAGCAATGTCTAGTTTTGGCATCCCTGACAAACTTGTCCGCTTGTGCAGGATGACGATGGAGAATGCACGCTGCTCCATCAAGGTCGGAAAAGATCTCACCGATGCATTTGATGTCAAAAAAGGTTTTAGGTAAGGCGATGCTCTATCGTGCGACTTCTTCAACATAGTTCTTGAGAGAATAGAGCAAAACACACGCGTCAACACAAGAGGCACAATCTTTCAAAAGTCCGTCCAATTACTCGGATACGCCGACGACATTGACATTATTGGAAGAACAAAGCGTGATGTCAGTGGCGCTTTTGTGAACATTGAGACGGAAGCGAAGAAGATGGGTTTAGCGGTAAATGAGGGCAAGACCAAGTATATGCTGTCATCAAGAAAGGACACACAACACCGACGTCTTGGACAAAACGTCATTATAGACAGCTATAACTTTGAGGTAGTGAAGGACTTCATATACCTAGGCGCCGCTATAAACTCTGAAAACAACACCAGTGCTGAAATCAAACGGAGAATAACTCTTGCCAATCGCTGTTTCTTTGGACTAAGAAGGCAATTGAGTAGCAAAGTCCTCTCTCGAGCAACTAAAGTGTCCCTCTATAAGACCCTTATCATCCCGGTCCTTGTCTATGGTGCAGAGACATGGACTTTGTCGAAGGTGGATGAGAGCGCTTTAGGCTGTTGCGAGAGGAAAATTCTTCGTGTGATCTTTGGCCCCGTCTGCATAGATGGGGAGCGGAGGAGAAGATTTAACCACGAACTGTACGGGCTGTACAGTGAAACTGGCCTAGTCAAACGTATAAAAGTCCAGCGACTGAGATGGCTTGGTCATGTGAGCGAATGGACCCGAATGCTCCGGCCCGGAAAGTCTTCGAATCAAACCCCGAGGGATGGCGAAGTAGAGGAAGACTGCGACTCAGGTGGCGCACACAAGTGGGGGAGGACCTCAACCAACTTGGCGTGCGGAACTTGAGACAGCTAGCTAGGGACCGAGCTAGCTGGAGAAGCTTGTTGGTTGAGGCCCTGGTCCACCCCCGACTCGTAAGTAAGTAAGTAATTCATTTATTTTCAATTGTTATTTTACAAAATTTACAATCTAATGAATAAAAAAGCTATGGCTTTGCCGTCAGCCTGGTTAGCAATAATGTATTTAAAGTATTATATCAAGAAAAGATAAATATATTTAAACTTAAATATCAAACATATTCCGTAATTAAAAGCATTCTATACTTAAAAATAGTTTTTAAAAAATTACTTAAAATCTTCCAATCACACTCGTTTAAAATTTGAAGTGTTTCTTGCAATGTTAACACATTTTTACCAAAAAACGCTAGTCTTTGTTGGTTGAATATTGGGCATATGCTCAGAAAGTGGAAACAGTCTTCTTTTGATTTAAGGTTGCATAGCGTACAAAACTGATTGAAGCTCCCGTTGTAAGGTGTACCATTTAAGTTGAAAAGTTCGCATCTTGCCTTGAAAATGAAAGAAATTTCTTTGTAGCTAAGTTCATCATGAAAGTAGTTTCTTTGGTTGAGATTATAGTTGAGCTTGGAATATACAATTCTAGTGTCAGATTTTCGAGCCTTATCAATAAATGATTCTCTTAGATAAGTATCATTTTTCTGTATTATTCTATAAAGTTGATTTTTCAAATTGTGCAAGTTGTTGGGATCAATAAGCAGCGTCTCACCACAAGCATTGCCAATATTTTGCCATTTTTTGAGCCACCAGTCTTTATTCCTCATTTCGTATAAAAGCAGTTTCTTTGAAAGTCTATCATCCTGGTAGGCACACGTTTTTATAATATAATCAGCCTGTGTTTTAAGCGTACTCGTAAAAAGTTTCGGTATTCCTGTCTCTATGTATAGATTGCATAACTCGGTGTATTTTGGGGTAGGTTGAAGAGTTTTTTCAAAAAGTTCCTTTGAAATTTTTCAATAACTTCGTACTCATCTGCACGCCAAACTTGTGAAGCGTAGCAGAGCGTTGATTTCACAACTGCATCAAATATCTTATATTTAGCTGACAAGATGACTATTCTATTCGAAAAAACATTTTTCCATGACAAATTCAACAGGCTTTGAGATTTGTTGACTTTATCCCCCGACTATAGCGCCACCTTAAGTAAGTAAGTAATTGAAAAACCGTTTAGTAAATTATTAATGAAAAATCAACTTCAAGTAAAATTCTATTTTATGCGTATATAAAGAAGTATAGCAGTAAAAAATCATTTGACTGCAATAGCAAATTACCCTTTTGGCACCAAGAATGTTCCCCTTCAAAATATTTAGTCTGGTTACGCCCTTGTCATACTACAGCACACTACATATACAGCATACCTCCTGCCAAAGTACTGATATTGTGTGCTAGTGTGGATGTGGAGGAGAAATAATCTGTGGACACAGCCGCGTATCGTATACGGGTATCCGAATGCATTATTCATGACGTGAAGCACCTGAGCCACTAACGCAGGTAATCGTGCCGATTGTTCGTTTTGTTCATAGGTATAGAGGCAAACGAGTATAGAAGTACTCCTCCACATATGACTATATGAAGACAATCCGATGAGTTCGGCGGTTCGGACGGTCTGTGTGTTTCAGCTTTAAAAACTCTTCCCTGGATTGGGATATAATATTTTGATGAGTTTCGGATTTGGATTTGGCTGTTGATGGTATTGGTAGGTATATTGTAGTTGTGGACAATTCACAGCCAGCATTGGTATTTTAATTTCCCTTTTTATACGTTGATTGAATATGAAAATCGAAAATTAATTTTATAAAATTTTAATTTAACATAAAAAAAATAAATAAAAAAAAGAATCCCCGTTGGTACAAACTACACGCAAATATTTTATATGAATGTTTTATTTTATGCCTGTGTGGGTATCCTTCTCTTTTTTTTGCCAAATTTATTGTCATATATCAGTTAAATTTATTTATTACATTTTGTTTAATCTATTTATAGGTAGTATAAAATTCAATTGATATTTGCATCAAAAATGACGTAAAGTATCATTTAAAATTAATTTGGAGGTAAAATGAAATATTTCGAAAGCACATTCATCCTCGATTGCAACAAAAAAATATTTATTTGTGGTTTAGGAATTCGACATGAAAATTTAATATCGCAATATACGAATTTGGTAACCAAAACTTATTTGGAATTGGTAAATGGGTAGTTAGAAGAATACTGGGTTTTGTGTTCGAACAAAACTCATCCATTCAAAATTTTCGAAAGTACTTATATTGCACTTTCTTATTGGAATAATTTGAAAGACTGAAGTGAGAAAATGTGAGGATTTGTTTGAATTTAGTGTGCACTTAAATCCTTCCAAAATGTAGGTAATTTGAGTTTTTTTTTTAATACGACTAATGATTGTAGATATAAGTTCATGGTTTATGAGTTTTAATTGAAAAAGTTGATTTTTACCAAGACTCTTTTAAATATTCTGAACATTCAATAAGACAAAAATCTAAGTTCTTGAACTAGGACCTTCAGGGGCGTAGCAGAAATTTTAGGTGCTATGTTAAATCGCCCAAATCGAAAGAAACTAAATATGTAAATGTTAAAATTAACAAAATAAATTTGAGGACCTAGGCTTTTTTTTTGAGATGTGATGTGTACGAAAATACGTGATTTTTATTTTGAAACTGTTTATTAAGTTTGTGACATTAAAAGTTAATATATGTATGTGCTTACTGTAGTGAATTGATTGTAATTACATATACCGCCTGTACCATATAGGTATTATTATCTTTGTATATAAAACTTATAGTACTATCAAGAAGACGAAAGATTGTGGCGACATCTTAAGGGTAGGGACTGCAATTGCTATATTGATCTTTGCTAAATTTAATATTAAAATATTCTCTTTTTTACTACTTGTTTTGTATGTTATCCTACTCTCCACTGCAACTAGCAACTTCAGTCAGCCAATAAAAATATTTTCATGTCGCTAGATTATTTCTAGCTACTTTTGAAGAATGGAGTTTCTGAGTTATGATATGCGAGTAATATTTTTTTTCTGTAACTGACCAAGTGATGATACATCTCTGGAATTTAACTAAAAAATTGGTATTTTATGTATTAAAATTCACTACGATTAAGCAGAGTATGATTAGAGCTCTCCGATTTATTTATGAAACACATTTTTATTTGTTTGTTTGTTTTTTTTTTCGCCGTTTGTCTCTGCTATATCACACAAAAAAAAGTTAGAAGTTAGCGCTCAGATTTTTACTCCACCTGCTCGGTCGTACATATTTTATTCTGAGCTAGCTCTGATCAAAAAAAAGAATCACAACCTGAGCTCTGTGATGTTTCTGAGCTAAAAAATAATAGATCTTTTTTTTGGCAGACTAAAAAGAAAAACCCCTAAGGAAACCTATGAAACTAGCAGAAATCGATGATAAAATTATTAATTATGATGTAGATTATACTTCTTACTATTTATTTGATATTTATTGTATTGCCTTAATTATATTAATAATAAAACTGAATTCATTTTTGTTTATTGTCTCTAACTTCCGATTATTTGTTATCATAATCTCCGAAGTTTTTTGATAATCTGCTTTGACCTTTTCACAAAATAAAAAGTTTTCTTAAGCTTTTTTCTACCATTTTTTTTTTAATCCTGGCGACTTCTACCCACTTTTCTCTTCAGAATTTGAGGAAATCCGATATACATACATAAAAATCGGTATTATAAATGGTTTTTGAAATATTTATTATTACTGTAAATATTAAACAAATGACAACGATTTGACTTTTTATTTTGCATGCACAAATTTTAATTCCAGTACCTTTAACTTTCTTCATTAAATTTCCTGAACAAAGGATCAATAACAGGCGATCAATTTACATGTTGATGAAAAGAAATTAGCATTTATCTTCACCGACACATGATCGACTGCTCGGTCTTATGGAAGGCCAGTTTATTTGACCCTATTCATGCAACATCGAAACTTTCGTAAAATCTAAAAATCGTAAAATTTACGAGAATCCCTAATGAACGCCACCAAGAAAACTTTTGCAGAAATTTCTTAAATGACATCCTGATTTACACGATGACTTCATTTTGTTTATTTTGAAAAAAAAATCTAAAAAATGTTATTAAGTTTTCTCCAATATTATTGTTCTCTTTAAAATTTGTTCTCACCTTAGCCATTTTCTCTTTGATTTCATTTTTTAATTTTCTTGGTAACTGAAAAATCATGACACATAAGATACAATAGTTCCTACAAACATTTTCTCACGATTACCATCTATATTTACGACAAATTTACAAGAAAATTCTCAGCGTAATTTTACTATTTGTCGTAAAATATTTACCATGTATTTTTTGCGAGTTTGTGAACTTATCGACCTAACAAAGGGTTTACTTATACGTTAATTACTCGTAATAACTTAATAATTCACGTTTACCATCTTCATTAACAATGTTTAAGAGAAAATTCTCAGCGCAAGCTTAATATTTGTTTTAAAAGATTTCCCGAGCATTTTCTGACAGTTAGTAAGCCTTCAGATGTTCACTATTTATTTGCATCATTTTGACACTGACAGCTGTTTCGCGCTCGAAATTTTGACAGAAAGTCTGTATCGTAACTCCGCGGAACGAAATGATCACTTTACGCTTGAACAACGTTGAGAAATATTAAAAACTTATTTCGAAAGTGAGTGCTGAAGCACGGGCGCACAGTGCGTCGATTGTATGCAGGTAGCGGACAAAAATCTATTTTTCAAAAGTAAGATAACTGTAATCAAAAATTGGTTGCTAAATATAATAAATAGGGTATTTTACTCAATCTGAGGAATTTTCACGCCCCCTACCACGCCCATTTTTGATAATAAATTGGTTACATGAAAACTTCTAGTACGATAGTGATTTCAATTATTAATATTCTGGTCAGTGAAATTATGAGTTAAAATAGCGCAAAGTTCGCCCACTGACACGCCCACTTTTGCTATAAAATTGATTTTTTTTTAATTTTTCGTATGATATTGAAAAAATGTACAAAATTAATGTGTTTGATAAGAAAAATTTATTTGAACAAAAATCCATCCACTGCCACGCCCACAATTGTAAAATGATTAGTTAGAAGCCAAACATTTAAAAAATTTGATGATTATACGATATGCAAAAGTTGTAATTTTTTAAAGGTTAGTAGGAAAGCATACATTTTCTCAAAGCACAACGACCACAGAATATATCGCATAAAAGATCAAATGGATGTTTTTATTGTTGACAAAAATAATTATTCAAAAAAAGTAATAACAAAAGGAAAAACCGAAAAATAAACAATTACGAAAAAAGATCACTATCCGAGTCTTCGAGTGTATAAGCGATGGAAGTGATAACGTTTATTTATTTCTGAGCAAGTTGTTGATGCGTTTCTTGCTAAGATTTAGTGATCTTCAGGCTCTAAATTTGATTGCATATTTAATTTTACCTCCACAAGCTGCAAAACACCAGGTACTCGGGCTGTTGAGTTGGAAAACCAAATATCAAAAAGCTCCCTGTTTGAACACATTCTGTAAAAAAATGTTCGTAAACAAACACTTGTTGCAAGAAAAAGCGCAAGTTGCCGCAAAAAAAACTCACTTTTTTTAAAAGATATGATTGTTTTCTTTCTTTAAATGAAAACATTTTTTTCCCATATGGCACCACACAAAATATATGACACATTTTTTTTTATTTTTTCCCACAAGTCGCCGCACTGTGGGGCATGGTGCCCGCTGTACGCAAGTTTGTGCACAAATTTTGTGAAACTGGTACGCTAGTGGATAACACTCATGGTCCTCGTCGTCGTACGGTGCGCATAGACGAGAATGTGGCTGCTATAGCCGAGAGAGACTCAATTCACCAACATCAACTCGCCATCGAGCTGATTTCAAGCCCTGGCGTAAGAAGAATTCTCCACAAAGATCTCGGTTTATTCGCTTACAAGGTCCAATTGACTCAGCAACTGAAGGCGCTTTGTTATCTCTTGAACCACATTGCGTTCCATAATGCATGGGAATGTTTGTTCTTAGTAAAAAAGCCATAATACATGGACAAATTTAAGTTTGTTCATTGTATTGCATTTTTAAGAAGAAACTTGTATTTGACCCACCATTTATTTGAATTAATGAGATAAGACCCATAACTATCAGTTATCTTCAAGGTAAATAGAAATCCTATACCAAAAAAAAAATGTAACCTTTTCGCAGAACAAAGACCGTATTCTCTTTCATTCCTAGGTCTTGACAGCCAATGAATGTTCCATTTATAGACTAGGTTATTTTATTTTCCAATATTCCCTAGCATATTTGTTTTTAGATATTAAAAAAGAAAGACATATTTTTCGCACCTCATCTTAATACTAAAAATATTCTATTAAGAACCGACTAACCGCAGGCCCCATTTCCGTCATAAAAAACACCTTTTGTGATATTCAAATATCACTCTACTTTTTTGTTTTACTTTTATTAGAATTCGATCAGCCGTGCGAGTGTCATTGAAGGGCATCCAAACAAATACAAAACAAATATCAAAATTTTAAAATATGTAATAAAATGTTATTTTTATTTTTAAATTCTAAAGGTATTTCCAATAGGGACGGGAAGATGATAAAATTCAAATATTCGTTGAGATACCAACGAATATTTTCTTTTATTTGAAAATGATACCGACTTCCTTGGCTTACGTGCTTCTATGAATTACAACTTTTAATGAGTGTCGGGCATAAACCTGGAGGTATTTGAACGAAGGCACGGGTTATTTTGAATATGAGGGCACCGAATTAAGGAAACCTCACAAGCTAAAGTTTAAGTTTAAGGGTAAAATCGCACTATCTCAGTGGTGAGTTCACGTCACCGCGCTTCCTGTGTAAGGAAAGCATTCTTCTGCATGCCTCGAAATAAGCACATACATATGTATGTATGCATGTATGGATTACAATATCGTTACGAAACATCGATGTTTTTCTATGTCCAACTTTTTTGGTTTTCATCGATGAACATCGCTCATTTCTACATGGTTATTAAACCAGATACTACTCTTTTCCTACTTCAACTATAGTGATTGTACTAGAAAAAATCAATTTACTTTAACTTGGAAATATCAATCAGTTTTATGAAACCCTATAGCAACACGAATACGTGAAGACATTAATTTTTCGTACAAATATTTTCCAAACACACGTCCAATTTTATTTATGTTAAAATATTGTACTGAATTAATTATGCACTGAATTCCATATTGAAATTACACTATTTTGTTAACAACTTAATCAATATTAAACTTGTCAAATGTAAAGCTCATGTAATTTTTGCATTCTCTTTTAACTTCCTTTTATGTTAATCTCTCACTTTTTCCTCAACCATTGTAAAGAAAGGAACCTATTCTTTCAATAAATCTTTTTTAATAATCGACATCTTGTTCTACAATCTTTTAATTATTTTAACAGGTTATGGGCCCAGACCCATTGTATTAAAGTAAATTGAAGAATCTCATTTATATTTTTTGTAAATTTTGTTAACTTTGCAATACATTAAAATGACAACTTTCACCGGAAAAATTCCATTGTTAAATGGAGAAAATTTCGACACATGGAAGCCTCAGATGGAGGCGCTTCTACACAAAAATCGGCTGTTGACAATTGTCAAAACTGACGTAGCAGAAAGACCCATTGACCCAGCCAACTTGGCAGATTGGATTAATAAAGATCAGGACGCCAGATGCGAGATGATAATCTGCATGGAACCCGCACAGGTATCGTTGGTGAAATCAATCGCCACTTCCAAGGAGATGTGGGACTTTCTTGAAGCAACTTACAATAGGAAGAACACCCGAACAAAAGTCCAGGAATTCCGTAAGTTAGTTAATATAAAAATGACCGAAACTGAAAGCATGGAAAGTTACTTAATCCAATTTAATTCTGTTGTGTCACGCCTACTGGAAATGGATGCTAAACTGGACGACAATTTGTTGGCTGCCCTGCTACTGGATAGCCTGCCTGAAAGCTACAAGGATATTCAAGCAGCATTCGATGCTGCCTCTGATTTCCCGAAAATTGATGTTTTGCGGGCGCGTCTACTGGAAGTTAGTCAAAGGAAAAAGCAAGATGGTGAGGTAAAAGATGAAGCCCTAAAAGTTAAATTACATCCTAAAAAACTGGATACTCAAAGATCAGGTATGTCGAATGCATTTCAATATAATTGTCATCGCTGTGGAAAAAAAGGGCACATGAAGAAAGATTGTAGAGTCAAATTATTTAAAGAAAGATTGCATTATGCCAAAAACCAAAAGGCAAATGAGGAAGGTTTCGTAGCATCCGAATTTATTGAGCGCTGTAATTGTGCGCCAATCCATAATTCGTTTAATAATTTAGAGGTTAATGAAGGTAAAAATTGGTACATGGATAGCGGTGCCACTTCACACATGTGCTGTGTCAAAGATAATTTTGTCGAATTAGACACAAGTTATTCTGGATTAGTTCAGGTAGCCAACAAAAAGTTTGCAAACATTAAAGGAATAGGAACTGTGAGACTCGACACAACAGTTGATGGAAATATAAAATCGATCTATCTTTATAAAACATTATTTATTCCAGAACTTAGAAGCAATTTAATCTCCGCCAGTAAGGCTACTGATAATGGCTGCAAAGTAGTAATAGAAGGAAAGCATGCATGTATAAGTAAAAATGGAAAAGTGTTATTACAAGCTGTAAAAGTCAAGGGACTTTATTTGATTAATAAAAATGATGTAAGCGAAAATTGTAATTTAGTCCCACAGACTAAAACAAATTTAGAATTGTGGCATAAGAGGTATGGACATTTAAATGTAGCATCACTTCGCCAATTAAAAATCAATGGCATGGTTACTGGACTTCCAAATTTTGAAGATGCTAAGCTCGAATGCTCGACTTGCTATAGAGGAAAGCAGACAAGGCTCCGTTTTCCTCGAAAGATCGAAAAGTCTTCCAGATGTTTATTAGAAATCGTGCACACAGATCTTTGTGGACCAATAAATATTGAGTCGATTCAGAAGAGTCTGTATTTTGCTACTTTTATAGATGATTATTCACGAAAAATCTTTGTTTATTTCTTGAGAAAAAAGAGCGAATATCTACAAGTTTTTAAAAATTTCAAAGTTTTGGTAGAAAATCAAACTAACAAAAAAATTAAAAAATTAAGAAGCGACAACGCGAAAGAACTAGTTTCTCACGAATTTTCGAAATTCTTAATCGATAATGGAATCAAACGACAGCTAACCGTAGAGTATACACCGCAACAAAATGGCATTGCGGAGCGCATGAATCGTACTTTAGTCGAAATGGCCCGTTGCTTTATAATTGAAGCAAATTTGCCATCTTTCTTATGGGCTGAACTGATTAATACTGCTGCGTATGTACGTAATCGTTGTCCAACTTCGTTAAATCTCAACAGAACTCCAGAGCAAATTTGGACAGGGAGAATTCCAACTGTTTGTCATTTGCGGCAGATTGGTTGCAGTGCTTTTTCTTTAATTAAAAGCTCTCATAAAAGTAAGTTTGATCAAAAGAGCGAGGAATTTGTATTGATTGGGTACTCTGACGAATCTAAGGCTTATCGTCTTTGGAAAAGAGGAACGCGGACAGTTATAAAGAGTCGCGATGTTCATTTTATTGAAAGCTCAACTCAGGGAGCGGATCAATCAAGAGCTTATGAATTTGAAAACAAAAGTAGTGACGTGCAGGCAGACAAAATATATAATAGCTTTTCGAATTCAAAACAAGAAAAAGAGAAGTATGTGGAAGATGAAAATGTTAGCTTAGAAGATTTTAATATATTTTTAAATTCAAATCAATTGGAAAACAAGCATGCAGAAGATAATGTTAATTTAGAATATAAGCATGCAAAAGATGATATTAGTTTAGAAAATTTTAATACAGAATACGTCAAGAAAGACAAGCCCAATGATGAAGAGAAAAACATTAATTCTAATAAATTGAATCCAAGTAAACAATATTCAAACAGTAAAGAAAAAGAAGATTATGAAAGAATAGCTCATCGCACAAGAAGTCGTCAACGTCATAATACAGAAAATGTGATTGAAAAAGCTTTTCATACTCAAGAAGATGATCCGTTAAGTTTTCAGGAGGCAATAGATTCACCGCATGCTGATGAATGGCTGGAAGCGATGATTTCTGAATACAGTTGTCTTATGAAAAACAATACCTGGAATCTCTGTGATCTACCGGAGGGGCGGACAGCCATTGGGAGCAAGTGGGTTTATAAGTCAAAATACTTGTCTAATGGTGAAGTTGAACGTAGAAAGGCTCGTTTAGTAGCAAAAGGTTACACGCAAAAATATGGTGTTGATTATTTAGAAACCTACGCGCCTGTAATACGACAAAGTTCCATAAGATTAATATATGCTTTATCAGTGGAACATGACTTAAAGCTTAATCATTTAGATGTTTCGACAGCTTTTTTAAATGGGAAGCTAGATGAAGAAATCTTCATGAAGCAGCCAGAAGGTTTTATCGATGAAAAATATCCACTGAAGGTCTGTCGTCTTAACAAAGCTTTATATGGTCTAAAGCAGGCAAGCAGGCAATGGAATAAGACTTTGGACATTCATTTGAAAAACATGCATTGCATACAATCGAAATATGATCAATGCATTTACTTCAAAATTGATGATGACGAAATAACTATCATTGGAACATATGTTGATGATATTATCATCGCCTCAAACGCAGAAGGATCTATTTCGCTTATTAAAGAAAAGCTTAGCTCAAGCTTTGAAATAAAAGATCTTGGAAAACCGACTCTATGTGTAGGACTAGAAATTAAGAAGAATACTGAATTTTTATCCATTAATCAAACACGTTTAATTAATAACTTAGTTTTAAAGCATAAAATGAATAATTCAAAACCTGTGTACATACCTATGCAGGCTAAATTAAAACTACAAAAGGAACCATCGATTCCTGGTGAGCGGATTGCTATTGAAATTATAAAATACCAAGAGCTTGTGGGGTCACTGATGCACTTATCAGTTTTCAGTCGCCCTGATATTTCATTCAGCGTTAGCAATTTAGCTCAGTTTTCACAAAGTCCTCGGAAGCAGCACTGGAATGCAGCAATGCAACTCCTTCAGTATCTGAACACAACTAAACATGCTAGAATTGAGTTTCGAAAAACTGGGTCTCCACTTATAGGCTTCGTAGATGCTAGCTGGGCTGAAGATGTTAACGATCGTAAATCTCAAAGTGGTTTTTGTTTTACACTTGCAGGTGGAGCTATCAGCTGGGAGTCAAAGAAGCAGCGGACAGTGGCAACCTCTAGTGCCGAAGCAGAATACATTGCATTGACTGAAGCATCAAAAGAAGCTTACTCCCTTCGTTTTTTACTGGAAGAGCTGAAACTTGGATGTCGCGAACCCATTGACATCTACTGCGATAACCAGAGCGCACAGCATATCGCAAAGTATGGAGGAAAGTACTCGAGAACCAAACATATACACTACAAGTATCATTTCGTGAAAGAAGCAATAGAACAAGGAGTTGTTAATTTAAAGTATCTACCAACCGAAAAAATAGTCGCGGATGCTCTTACAAAAGCTGTTCCTAAGAATAAACATTTGCTTTGTTTTCAACAATTTGGGATGAATTTTGACTGTATTAATATTGAGGAGGAGTGTTAAAATATTGTACTGAATTAATTATGCACTGAATTCCATATTGAAATTACACTATTTTGTTAACAACTTAATCAATATTAAACTTGTCAAATGTAAAGCTCATGTAATTTTTGCATTCTCTTTTAACTTCCTTTTATGTTAATCTCTCACTTTTTCCTCAACCATTGTAAAGAAAGGAACCTATTCTTTCAATAAATCTTTTTTAATAATCGACATCTTGTTCTACAATCTTTTAATTATTTTAACACACGTCTTATCATGCAACCATATAAACATAAAGCTTATGGTATAACAAATTAGTTTCAATTGCATTAGTAATAAATATTATGACGTAATCTCATGCAAAGGGCTTATTAGTCTCGTACCTAAAGCTATGCGACGACGTGAATAATTAGCTTTTGCAATGATGAGTATATAGAGGTAGTGGTAACTATGAATATAGCTCTTGGGTATAATTCGATCGAGTTTCCTCGATGTTGCTGCTCCCTCATTCTATTATCCTCCCTCATTGCTGAAAAACAATTAATCTCTTCTATAAATGAGTTAATTACACACTCCCCCCTTTTTCCTGGAAGCCAGCGTTCTGCCGTTAAACTTCCGTCATGAACCTGGAACCTGCGAGCATCTTCCGTTTGCCTCGTTATAAGCTGCAGCAATTTAGACGTTTTAGCGACATTAATCATTTAAACATCGTCATGTACCTTTTCTCCTATTCTGTTGATATCCTTGAAGCTTCCGTTTTGCGTAATTATGTTCGCTTTCCTGTTCATGAAGCTATACTTTCATGTTCTGTGGCCAATTATCACAAAAAGACACTATTAACGGTCCACATTTAAGGACCTCTAAATAGTACGGATTAAATTAAGAAATTACTGTAATTTATTAACTATTAGTGTGATTGGTCGCCAAATAATCGTAACAAAAACGTTGAAACCTGCCAACCAAACGTCGCGTCGCGTCGTTGGAAGGATATAGCGCAATTTAAAATGTAGTTAGATATTTATAGCTACTCTCCTTTTGTTGGCTGATTTCCAACTGTAGCTGTAAGGTAGGTCGTTAGATGTCCATTTTCAAGATGCAGCAACGATTTAAAGTGATTGAAAACAATCTTTCAGGAAAAAAATAAATTGCTTTAGTTTGAGACGAAAAAAAATCTTCAAGAGCGATTTCCTTTTTTTTTTCACTTGATGGATAAGTAATAAAATAAAAATACACTCCATTTCGTTTGATTGTTCTTTAAAAATGGTTGTTGTTTTTTGTTTGTATTTTTTATTGGAAGATTTTGTACCAATGTAGATAGTCAGAGTTAACAACGTTAAGAACTCAAAATTGAAGTGATGCAGCTCCACTATGCGTAAAAACTATTCAATTCGCCATCATCCCCACCTTAAATATCTTATTGAATTTATTTGTATGCAATGTTCAAAATATTTTTAAATATTAACTTAAGTTCGACTTCAAGAAATCTAATTTTGATAAGCTTTTTAGTTTACTAATCGTGAAAAATTGAAATGTCTTATATTTAAAATTTGTTCTATGAAATTTAATTTGATTGCTTTTTTTTATATTTTTATCACACGGTGAGAAAACAAAAGATATTTAAGTAATATTCCACTATGATTTGATTCGCATATAAGAACTTTAAAAAATAAAAGAAATAAGTTCTGGTTGAGATTAAATCTATCAAAGGCTGACGAGATGTTTGGAGTTTATAGAACTTCAAAACTGTCATGTGATTTTTGCTTTCCAGCCGAGGTTCTGATCGCCGGTCTCACCAGGGTCGTCCTGAAGAAAACACGAAACTCCAGATTTAAAGGTCTTCAAACCTTATTACAAAATTTTTATTAGAAATAACTCTTAAATCTATAACATACAATATTCTGCTATTAATATTTCACTTAATTCGGGTAATTGAACGGTTCACGGACATCAACTCTTCTGGCTTCTGGTCTAGCGGCCTTGCATCAGTTATACTGCTCGCTGATGATCCGGATCTGGTACTTGATTACGGGTATTCTGGCTTCTGGTAGCCTCAAACGGGCCCTTTCATTCGGATGTCGGGTTCCTGATCTGTAGGTATAACGCCCCTGGTGGCACTAAACAGCAGGCTAAAGCTCTGGTAGATCAGCAGGTTCAAGGCCCCTGGTGGCACTAAACAGCAGGCTAACACTCTGGTAGATCAGCAGGTTCAAGGCCCCTGGTGGCACTAAACAGCAGGCTAACGCTCTGGTAGATCAGCAGGTTCAAGGCCCCTGGTGGCACTAAATGGCAGGCTAACGCTCTGGTAGATCAGCAGGTTCAAGGCCCCTGGTGGCACTAAACGGCAGACTAACGCTCTGGTAGATCAGCAGGTTCAAGGCCCCCGGTGGCACTAAACAGCAGGCTAAACGCTCTGGAAGATCAGCAGGTAATTGCCCCTGGTGGCAATTAGGACATTAAACTTCGAACTAAGATCCCTTAGCGCTGGTGGGGGGGAAGCCTTAATAAGAAATAGCTGGACAATCTCACCTACCTAACTTGTCTTCATACGAAAGCCATTACCACTGGTGGGGGGAAGCTCCGCAAAAAGCAAGGGAAGCTGAATGACCAACTCGTCTATACCTCTTGTCTACGACTGGACTTCGAAAGATTTATTCAATCAATTTACTGTGCGCCTGACTGTATGTATAAGCGAAGAGGTGCCTTTCGTTCACCCAAGTAGGTCCTCTTGATGGTTTTTCAGTAGAAACTGAATGTGAACTATATAAGTGGTGAACGAAAAATATCCATGTAGTTGATTTTCCTGTGATGTCATATGCTCATGGTGCTTGTGAATTGAATTTGAGTGAAGTACAATTCTTGGTATCAATGCAGAAGTCGTATAGAGTGAAGTAGCATGGAACGCTTCGTTACAAAACCTATTTAAATTTTGTAAACTCTTTGTTTTTTTATATTTATTTTAAAAACTCAACTCACATAATTTTTGAAAATATGTTAACAATAAAAGTAAATTTGACTGTTTCATCATCCAGAGACGATATCTATTATTTTTGCTGATTATTTTAAAGACTCCTTTTTAACAAGCATAACAACAACAATAAACACAACAAAACATATGTAGATACATCTATAAACTTTATTTCTGAAGCTTCTGTATATGATAACATTTTAAAACACGGATGATGTGCGTCGTTTATGTTGGAAAAATGGGTGTCTTATATGTATGTTGTTTGTTATTTTCAATAAGTCTTTAAAATGTTCCAAATCTCCTTGTCTTTGGAAACATTCGTATCTAAGCCCAATCCATAAGACCCAAAGAGTTTAATAACGAGTGATTTGAAAGAGCTATCGGAAATTAAAAAAAAAAAAAACACACATGAAATTCAGAAAAATGCATGAAATCTTTATTTGAATCGATAGTACGGTCGATATAATTTAATGTTTGAAGATTTATTTCATGTAAATGTTGGTCACGGCTGCGTCTCACATGGTCCATCCTCTTAGTCCAATTTTGGCATACTCAGTGCGTCAATGGAAGCGGGCTTGTCGCTATAGACATGAGCCTTAACATAGCCCCACAAAAAACAGTCTAGAGGCGTTAAATCGCACGATCTAGGCGGCCAATTGACCGGCCCCAAACGTGAAATAAACTGTTCACCGAACTCTCCTCTCAATTCGCATCATCTTTGAAGAGATACGGTCCAATGATTCCGCCTGCCCATAATGCGCACCAAACAGTGACTTTTCTGGATGCATTGGTAGCGCCTACAATTTTTCTGACTGCTCTTCACACCAAATACGGCAGTTTTGCTTGTTCACGTATTCATTCAACCAGAAATGAGCTTCGTCGCTGAACACAATTTTTCGATAAAAAAGTGGATCTTCGGCCAACTTTTCACCAACAAATTCGGCGTTATGGTAGGTCATTCGGTCTCAATTCTTGAACCTTCCGCAAAATTTTCTACGTAGTGGAGTAACAGAGGCCCAATTCCTGCGAACGGCGCCAAATCGATAATTCACGGTCATCACTAACACTGGCCGATACAGCTGCGATATTTTCCTCAGTTTACACTCTACGTAAGCGTGTTGGTGATTTAATGTCCAACAATGTAAATTTGGTGAGAAATTTAGTCACAATAGCCTGAATAACCGCCTGATTCTCCTTCTACTATATTACAACATTCAGTGCAGTGGTATAGTTAATAGTTATGCTTATGACTAAAAAATATAATGAACTCCATTGCGGATTGTGAATAACTGCAAAAAGGTCTTCATAGAATTCAGGGGCCAAATTACCGCATCAGTGAACAAGTGAGTGAGTCCCATCAGTGATCGAATGAAAACGTCAAATTAGAGTAATGGATTGCTAGATGACGTAAGCGGTAATGCCAAAGTCACATAATTCAGTCACATATTACTCGATAACTGATGCGGTAATTTGGCCCCAGGAATTGGTGCAATATTTTATTTATTTATTTGTTTCTCATATTACGTATTGTAGGACATTGTCCCTTATTTATATGCTTAGTTACATGAAAAAAATGAAAAAAAAAAATAATGAAAAATTAATGAACAAACGATAAGATAATTTTTGTTAATTTACAGCAAAATTAAAAGAATATCAATTAGAAATTTAAATTATAGTAAGTCAATACTTAAACATATTAGTAAACTTATTTAAATAAACATAAACATGGAGACACAACAAATATTTTATGTGACTTCAAACTAAATCAGAGAAGCACAAGAATCGGAAGTATTTTATGCAAATGTAGCAGATATTAAACGCTTGAACTTATGAAAATTGTGTGTAGATCGCACTTGTCTGGAAAGGCCATTCCAAAGTTTAATTTCCCGAATTAAAAACGACAATGAAGCCCTAGTACTTCTGTGTCTGGGAATAGAAATCCTATTTGAAGAATTTGTATTCCTTAAAAACACAATTTTTCTGAAAAGGTACTCTGGAATCGACTTAAAAATTTGGTCTAAAAGGGCTGGAAACGACATTCCCAGAAAAGATTTAATAAAACCAGAAATGTTATCTCTCCTCTTTATTGAATAAATAAATCTGACCACATCATTAAAACATACCCTCAATCTTGAAAGCACTATACCAGTAGCACCAGAAAACATTTCAGCACCATACAAAAAGTGAGGCAACAGAAGAGTCTTGGCAAGCTTAATTTTTATATGGAGCGGCAAATAGTCATTTATATTATAGAACTATATATTATATAAAATATTAACCGTTTCTTTTTAAATATTGACAATTGTAAGACATATGTTTTACTCCGCTTAGAGAATTGATCATTTAATTGCTAACTATCAGAATTATAAATAGAAAGCTGGGTGAGTTTACTGCAAAAAGATCTGTCAGTAGATGAAGACCTAAATAAGGTGGTATCCTTATCTACCCTTGTCTGGAACTTGGTGGCTAATGAGCTGTTCAGATATCTAAAAGTGGAGAATTGCAAAGTGATCGCTTATGCAGATGACATTGCTATTACCATCTCAGAAAAGCATCCTAATACCCTAAAAGATCCCAATATAAAGTTCTACCATTCTAACATTCTCCGAAGAAGCAAAATATGTGTGTCTTATTTCAAATAGGACGATAAGTTGGCTACCGAACATTCAAGAAAGGGTTAAAAAGACAACAGTGTCACTCTTGGCGGCGTGGCAGTATGGTGGACAGCTCTTGACAAAAACAGTAATTGCTTAACACTTAGCAAGGTCCAACGGTTAGCTTGTCTATACAAGGGCGGAGCTTTTCGCACGACACCCTTCGCTGCACTTGACATTATGTTCCATCGTATATACCTCAATGCATACGGCAACAGGACACTGTTATAACAAGCTCGCAACGCTGCTTGAAATTTATTCTAACGATTTCTGCAGAAGCAGTATGGACGAAGAAGAAAAAGAATAGTAATTGACGTATTGACACAAATATTATATGCAGCATTATATAGTGAACAAGAATTTTTTAAAAACATACTCATAATGAAATGAACCGGAGTGTTCCCATTTACAATTTTCAATAGCGTTCTCACTTCTTCTGTTCTCCTTGCTGTTTACAATCGATTTCTTGAAAAACTTTTCATAACTCTTAGCTCTAGAACACACTACACTTTTGTAAGAAATTTTGAATTAAATTGAAAGATTTATATGATTTACGCAATGATGATGTGCTTCTTTCATCTAAGAAATTATCAATAAATACCTATCTAAGGTAAAAAATATAAGGAGAAACTTTTTGAGATTATATTCTGTTTTTCTTTTTTGTCGAGATGTCTAAAAGAATTGGTGATGGGATGAATGCGTGGAACATGGATAAATTCACGGTAAGTTTGACAATCTAAAAGAAATTATATATTTGATCAAAACAGCTGCGTAAAAAAGCAGGTTATTGATATTAATATAACGCATTAGAGATGAGTTTTTTTTTTTTTTTGAGGGATTCAAAAAATTTAAATGTCAATGGTTTTTAATCCGTTTGAGACTTACCACTAAAATTTAGGATTTTGATACAGAAAAAGCTTGGAAAATATGTTTTAATCATGTATTCCTGACATTTTCTTTAATAAATTCGAGGTATTTATCATAGTACAGACGAAGAAAGCATTCACCACTTTTCGCTAAGACTACGCTTAAAAATGTATGCCCAAGGGGAGATCATATCATTGCTTGTTCCTTCTGATTTTCAGAGGTACCCTGGACTATCACTATCATACATCAGTCTCGATAAAAAGGCCGCTAGCTTACAAGTTGAACAACTTGCGAAACAATGGGACTATTGCTAAACAAATTTGGTGGGCGTTTTAGTTCTAGGATCTAGGGGTATCCAAATATTGTTACTGAAGACACCCTGTTGAAAACCAATATTACCAACATACACAATATTTAATACCTTGAACCTGTCAAATATTTTTTCATTTTTATGGATGGTCATCCCAACCTCACTTTTGGTTTGGCCGCCACCTGCGTTACATTTCTATATCCCACAATTTGTATTATAATTGAATTTCATTATATATGTAAGTTAAGTTTAAATAAAAGATTTTGAATTATAACATTTGGCGACGAGGACTATGGACGAGTCTGCGTTTAAAAGAATTCTTGTACTGCAGCAAGAATGGATGGAGAAGCTGATGAAAGATAACCAAAAGTCGATGCAAGAATTTGTCAAAGCGGCTAGCACTCAACACGTAGCGTCGAGCGCGGTTCCACATTTCCGAATTTTTGATGAGCAAAAAGACAAGTGGGACATATACATACATCTTTCAGCTCCAGCAGCACTTCTCAGCGCATGGAATCACAGACGATAATTTGAAGAGGGCACATTTCCTTTCATCGTGTGGGACGTTTCTAAATGAATTGCTCACGAAGTTAATAGAAACTGATAACGTAAGTGCACATTCGTTTAAAGACATAATTGATAAGTTAACTAAACATTTCGAACAAAAAATACATGTCTTGGCATCTCGTTGTAATTTTCTGCGCAATAAAATGAAACCGGGCCAATCGTACGGGGATTGGATTGCTGATCTAAGGGGACTGGCGAAAACTTGCAGTTTTGTATGCACTAATGAGAGTTGCAAGAAGTTTTATGCAGAATTCATGATAAGAGACATGGTAACGTTCTACACGCCTCACGATCAGGTACGAACTGCAGCAACTTTAAAAAAGTTGCCACTTTTAGTTGCTAACAGTCCAACAGGTGGAAATATTTTGGGTCTTGATTGGCTGGCTGCACTTAACTTTAGTGTCAGATTCAATAAAGACGAGGTGAATCTGATGTTAGCGTATTCTGCCGCAAGTCTACAGTCCGAATCAAAATTGCTATGTGAAAAACATAAGTCCGTTTTCAATAATACTTTGGGTTGTAGCAAGTTGTTCACGGCCCACATAACAATGAAGGAAGGGTCACAACCGAAATATTTTAAATACCGTCCGCTTCCATTCTCACAAAAGGCTGCCGTTAGGGCTGAACTTTACCGGTTAGAAAGCCTGAATATCTTCATGGTAGACGACACCGAACAATTATCTCAGCCATGTTACCAGATGATCTTAGACCACTACATAGACCATTAACTTCTGGAAGTAAGTTTAAGCCGGGTGATGCAGTTTACGCAAGAGAGTATTTGAAACGAAACCGTTGGATAGAAGCTGAGATTTTGAAAACCCTTGGGCAGCGAATGTATTTGGTACAGTCTAAAAGAGGTTGTTTCAAACGACATCAAAATCAGCTGCGACGAAAAAAATGCTTTGACTCTGGTCCAAGAAATAAACATTTGCCAATTGATAATAATTTGTCTAACTCTCCAAACATGTCAAATAATCCTTATTTCTTTCAAGCTAATTTATCCAGATCTGACGGATTTTTGCAGTCTGCAAATGGACTCCTTGGGGAAGCCGCTTCATCTCCTCCCCGTCCGCAATCGGAGCTCAACGATATTCCATCATCAAGTCAAGTTCAGATAAGGCCAATAGAAACTAGGGACTCTTCGTCATCACTTCGAGGTGATGAGAACTCAGTCGCGGTACCATCAGTAATCACACAAACACGAAAATCCTGTAGACCAAGAAAACGTCCAGTAAGGCTGGCATTTGAATAAGAAAGGGGAAATGAAGACACCCTGTTGAAAACCAATATTACCAACATACACAATATTTAATACCTTGAACCTGTCAAATATTTTTTCATTTTTATGGATGGTCATCCCAACCTCACTTTTGGTTTGGCCGCCACCTGCGTTACATTTCTATATCCCACAATTTGTATTATAATTGAATTTCATTATATATGTAAGTTAAGTTTAAATAAAAGATTTTGAATTATAACAGTTACTTAACACGATTTGACTTCTTTCCTTTCTTAAAGTTAAATAAAACGTATTTCAATAAGGGCAGGTAGATATTAAAATAGAATAAAAAAAGCTATGTCTAAGATATTGACCAAAATTTTTATATTTTGTATGAAATATGACTTAGTTCAAATGTCTGCTTCGGCTTCTTACGAAAGCACGATCAGAGTGTTCCAATTATCAATGAATCTTTCTCATATATCGCGCAGAATTTGAGTGATCGCATGTGTTAAGTTCACCTTAAGGGCATTGGTCGATTGTGGCTTATTCGTATAGGAATGCAACTTTATCAAATCACACAATCGAAATTCTAGCGGGGTCAAATTCACGTCACCTCTGATGCAAAACATAACCTGTCCCTCAAATCATTCATACAAAATGTCAATCGCGGCGTCTGCTGTGTGGCACGTAGCGCCGTCCTGCTGGAACCAGATATCGTCTGGGTCCATACGATTCAGTTTGGGCCGAAATAAATTGCTTATCATCTTTATTTAGCACTCGCCATTCAAGGTGACCGCCAAGGTGGTTTTGCAAAAAGCACGGATAGTGACGCCGCCGCCGCCGCCCCGGCCAAAATCCACGCCAAACGTTTTGAGGTCGCATCGCCACCTGGTGATTCTCGTGTGGGTTGGTGTCGCTCCATATACGCCAATTTTACTTGTAAACACGTCCATTCATCCAAAGATGTGTCTCATCCCTAAAGATGATTTTACGACCAAAATTAGGGTCCTCTTCCAAATGCTTTAAAGACCAGTCAGCGAAAAAAAACGGAATTGTATTTGGTCATGAACTTTGAGCTACTCGTACGTCAGTTGAATCTTGTACGGAAGTTATTAAAGTCTGCGAAAGGCCGATTTCTTGTGCACGGCAGGAAATCGACCGCCTCGGGTTCTGCTGTCACTTTCACAGACCGTGGCGCTGTTCTCAGCCGATCTTGCGTGCCATTGACTTACGAATGAAAGGCTGATTGATACCGGTGCACATTAGTTTTAAATTTCTGAATATTACAATGGGAAGAAAAAATAGAGCTAGGTAAAGCATTCTACATTTGTGTAATCCGGCTGAAGAAAGACTCTCTGTACTTCAGAGAAGGGCCGCCACGTCTACTTTCACTCACTCATTTTGATAATAAAGTCTTATCATTTGGACATGATGTTCAATAGTGATACTTGCCACGGTGTTTTGGCATCAGATACTGAATAATAAACAACAGATTTGACAAATTTGGATGAAACCAAAACAATATGGCCGCGATAGGCCGCCAAAATCTAACCGTGCCAATTGAAAAACCCTTAACTTAAGTTTCTCAAGACAGCAAGTCTGTATAGAAAGAGCTACAGTATGAGCGTACTTACTCAGCTCAACAGATCAATAGATCTAAGGGTCAAAGTGCATTTCAACCCCTAAATGTGTTCATTCGTTCATTCATCTGTTCCTATATGTTAATAATTGGAAGAAGGGCTGTCGAGGTTCCTGTCATAAAGACTGTAAAGATATCAAAAAGCAAAAATTAGTTTGGCCATATAAGAAAACTTATCAACTATACAAATTCTTTATCCGTGTTCTACTCCAGCTAGTGCGTGATTTGAGGTTATTTTTTTCCGATATATGTTGAAATTTACTGTTTGCGTTGGTAAATCTGAATGTGTGTCTCCTTCGCAAAATATTTTAGAACTGTATTACTGATTAATGTTTAATTAATTGTAGGAAATCAGCTATAGAAAAAAAGTCGCGTTTGCCCGCATTTGCTACTCTCACAACTTTATGTTTCAATAACAATAAAAAGTGTATATAAAATATCAAGTTTTAAATTTCAAAATGAAAACAAAAACAAAATATTAAAACAAACAACCGAGCACTCTTTTAAAGCCATTTAATAAAGTTGTTCTACTTTTATTCGTATATATGGGTCGTTTTAAAAAAATTACATTTTTAGCGTTATAGCTTCTATTTTTTTTTTGCATTTCAATTTAAAGACCTGAAAATTGGCATGGAACTGTGTTTATATGTCAGCATTATAAGAACAAATTTGCAGATCGATTGATGGTAACGAATAGCCATGGTAATTAATAATGTGTAATCTCCGTGGCCTTTTAAGGATGTGATTTTCATGCTTAATGAGTTTTATTAATATTTTTAATGATGAAAATGTTTTTTTATTTAATTTTGGGCCTTGTCGTTTGAAAGGCCTTCTCTCAAACTTCAATTTTATGATATGCCAAAAAAAAAAAAATTGTTTTGTTGTCCGAATACTTAGTTGAACGAGTGTGACAAGATTTGGAAAAAAAAACCTAATTAAACATTTTCGCTTTTTCACACAACTAAACAATTTTTAATAATTTTTTACGATGCATTATCTTATAGTACGTCAAAAAACCTTTAATTTCATGTTTTATTATAATTTAATTATTGCAGTTAATTCCTTTAAAATTTGCATACAAAATAATTTTTTCATCCGAGTAAAAATTCAGTGTAATCTCCGTGGCCTTGTTATCTTTGTACCGTATAAATATGTTTTAGTCTAACCACCGCCAAAAGAAAGGTATTTACTCATACTTGAACCTAATATAATTTGGATGACATTGAATTACATTAACTATATTAAAATTAAGAAATAGTCGATTTTGTAATCTCCGTGGCCTGTAATCTCCGTGGCCATTTTCGTATTTGTTTTTTAATAAATGTTTTTTTTAGTTTATAATGGCTCATATCATTATTAATTTTTTATATTCTAGATAAATATACTGAATTTCATCATTCCTTACAATATTGGTACCGTAAAAGTTCCAACAAAGTAATGTGCCGTTATTTAAAATTATTTTTTTTTGTCTTTCATGCTTTTAAACAAAATCATTTCGTAAACAAACAACTTTTTTATTAATTATCTTATTAAATTTAGTTGCTTTCCACAAAATTTCAACTATTTATTGTTACTATTTATTTTGTGGATTATTGTTATTTTATGCAAGAAAAGAACATTTTTAGTACATTCGAAATTTAAAATTTAAATTTTTATCAAAAAATACTCGTAAAATGGAAAATATTTGAAATTATTTTTGCGCAACTCGGAGAACTCCTTTTCTACTTGTTTACTATAGATTTAGAAACTAAAACCCAAGAAAAACTGAAAAAAAATTTTTCAAACGATCAAAAAAAAATGTCAATTTTTAAAAAATGACCCATATATATGAATTTATATATATTCGTAATTAAAAATGAATTTTTCCAGCTCCACTTAAAATAAATAATACATGTATAGTATAATGTAAATTGAAATATTTATTGTAAAGAACACTCATTTCAAAATGAGTAAATTGTAATATTTTAAACTTAATTAATAAACACTTTGAGCTCATATTAAAACTATACATAAACATACATATATCACTCTTCAACGAAAAAAACTATCCTTGTGTATGAATTTCAAGTAGATACGAGTACACACGTATACATGAATATTGCTTGCAAATCCTTCATATCACTTCAATTAATATTCCAATAAAATCTATTCGATGATGGCTGTTAATTTAATCCACTTGACGTTTGCAGAAAATATTTTAGTAGATATCAAAATTACATAAGATAAAATACACGACTGTACCACACGAACTTGCTCTTATGTCGAAGAAACTTAGAAAAATAATTCTATGTGCAGTTTTCTAGAAAAATACGATTTTCTAAGACTATTTTTAAAATTTTTATGTTAGCTTTCGTATTAAAAAACAATTAATTATGTATCAAGTTTCAAAAATTCGAACATGTGGATTTCTAAATATTGAGTTACAATTTTTTTTAAAAGTGAAAATTCAATTTTTTTTTTAAATTATGAACACACAACACTATGTTAACTTCTTGGGAGTCTGAGCTTAAAAAAGTTGATTGAAATCAGTTGTACCGTTTTTGAGAAAATCAAAAACAAAACAAAAATGTTTCCAATGGATGTGAACTACTAATTACAACTTTTTTGGAATTTTATTTTTCAACCATTAGCTAGCTGTCACTAAATGAAATTTTTTGTTTTTTTTTTTTTAATCTGTGTAATAGTTTTTGTAAAAAAAAAATTTAAGATTTAGAATAAAAATAAATGAAAGGCAGATATCGCTATTCTTGGTCTTGAAACGCCATCATCCAAATTTAAAGAGAATAGGCCGAGCCGTTTAAACTGTTGTCGAAACAGACAGACAGAATTGTGCGATTTACTTTATTTGCCTTCCCTATCAACGTAATGTACCTAGTGTGATCAAAATCTCGAATTCGATTTTTTTACGAATGCATAACTTGCCATATAGAACATATGTATGTATCGCAAGTAAAAAATATTATAGATATTATTCGTGCATCCGGAAAACTGGCTGGTTGGTATCCCAGAGTAGTATACCCAATGTTATTATGGTATTTGCTTTGAAATCTAAACAATTTACGGTCATTTGGTGAAACCCATTTAAACTCAATGTCGGAGTGTTGCTAAACAAAGGAGGTTTTGCGTTGCGGATTCCGACCGGAGCGTGTGAAAATTCTATCTATGCAGTATTACCAGTCGACTAATTTATTGTTAATTATGAGGTTTTATCAAAGAACATGCATTTGAGTATAGGGTGACTCGCATATGATACAACAGGCCTAGACTAGATACTATGAAATAATGGAAAGAAAATTATAAAGGAGAGACCAATATAACTATATGATTTAGATGCATACGAGTATAGAATAAAATGAATTGTGTTATAATTATTATAACAATTTTCCACTTTTTAAATATGGAACAGCGCAATCTTACCATTTCAATTACATATTTTATTCCCATAAAATATTTGGAAGAAAATTTCCTGAAGCAAATTACACAACCAAAATAGTCAGAATTGTCTAGATTTATTTCTTAAGAAAAATAAAATAAAATGCACGACTGGGTCGCACGAACTTACTCTTATGTAAAAGTACTTTGGAATTTAAGATACATTTTATAAATATAAAACATGGATTTAATGAGATAATAAAGTTCAAATGCATAAAATTGCCGTCTGGTTTCCGGAAAAGTATGAATTTATGCAAATAAACTTTAAAAAATCATTTTATTATTAAATACATTTTTTATATAAGAAATTTCTCTAAAATTTTTCAAGAAAAAAATGTGGGATGCGAATTTTAAGTATTAAATAAAATTCATTTTAGGAAATAATTTCAAAAAATAATCGTATTATTTTTTTAAAAACCCAAAAACAATTTTTTCGAAAAAAATTTTAGTTTTTATTTTTTCAAATGCAAAGCAGCTCCTGCATACAAATTTTGGTTAAAATCGTTAGAGCCGTTGGTGAGAAACTCGAAAATCAAAAAAACGGTTCTATGGCAGGTACCCCTAATAACATTTCCCCCCAAATTTTTTTTTGACCAAAATATAGTCCATGTCCATAATATCACACTCAATTTTTTTTTTATCAAAATCGTTAGAGCTGTTTTCGAGATAAATAAGATTTTGCATTACGGGTGTATGGGGGGTACCGTTAGTTTTGGAGCTAAAAAAAAAATTTCAATTTTTCCTCTAAGGAATCACCGAAGACCCTTAACTACCGAGTTTGAAGAAAATACCTCCGGTAGTTTAGGCTGTAGTTCGAGGTACAGACATACAGACATACAGACAGACAGACGGAATTGTTGGACCCACTTTTTTCGTCTTCGCTATCATCGTAATGTCAACTTTGATCAAAATCTCGAGTTCGATTTTTTTTCCAAATGCAGAACTTGCCCTATAGTACCTATATCGCAAGTAAAAACACCTTATTGACCACAAACGATTTTTTTTAATGCACCGAGACTAAAAATTTTAAGTTCAATTCTTTTAATATCGTTTTTGGATTTTCCATTAAACACAATTGTTTTCCTTAAAGACTTTAAATAAATTAGTGATTTTAAAAATACAATTAATTAAAATTTAGGAGGATTTGATTTTCAGATGTAAAGAGACCATTATTTGTTATTCATATTGAAAAATATTTTTAAACGTGAAAACAATACAAACTCAAAATTTTAAAGCAATCGACCTGAAACTAGAAATCTAAACTAGGAAACCATTTATTATCCACGACCCTTTGATGATCGACTTGAATTCTTTACAGAATGAACTAACTGTTAGTTCAATACTTGTGTTCCAAATAATACGTTCACCGTTCGAAATCAACTATGTAAGAGATTCATTACAAAACTGATATATAACGACGAAATGCTACTTTCAAAAGATGGAATCGTTTAAGGCTACCATCTTCTTTTATGTCAATGGGCTTTATAATTTTTTGCTTGTTCTTGCTATCAACATTTGACTGAATAATATAGCAGCGTTTCAGAAATTAATTCCTTGCACCCGATCATCCGAAACTTCCATCGTGTAAATAAAATCGAAGTGATGAGAGTGGTCAGGGTCATGAAATCTCAGGAAATAGGATCGAACAACATAACATATACAAAGTTTTAAAATCCTCACCCAAATTGTACATCTCATACATTCAACTCCATCCTAATCACCTAGTACTTTTACCCAAAAATATGGAAAGCTTTCAAAATTATTCCAAAATACACCTCCTCTAACCCTATGGAATATCGTCTGATTTCGATTTTATCATTTCTTTCAAAGACGTTTAAAAAGGTCATGTATCAATAAATGTCTGCATTTTTGTTCGAAATCCATTTTCCCATAGTTGATAGTAATTTTGAAATTGGTTGATGACATTCGTTATAAAATTGACAAAGGAAATGTAACGACTTTGGAGATGCTTGATTTTTCAAAGGCCTTCGATTTAGTGTAACTCGTTTGCAAAAGTACTTTTATGGAAGAACTGAAGCAGTTTCCATTAACAGAAGGCATTCAGATTTTTTCCCAACAAATGCTGGTGTTCCACAGGGGTCCATTCTTAGTATCTTTCTATTTTTTAATTTAATAAAGATTTTCCGATGTTCTCAGGTTTTGTAAAGCAATTCTGTATGCGGATCATGTGAAAATGTACTACATCAGTTTCTCCAATCGGAATGGTTGAAGATGCAACGTATAAACTCGGATCTTAGTAGAATATTCCAAGAAGAATAGTTAAGCCATTCTGATTAATAAAACTGCTATTGACATCTTTCGCTTTCCATCTCTAGAGTAAGATAGCTCTGTTTTTCTCTATTGTAAATTGGTTAAAAACCTAAGTATCAAATTCAACCAAATTTTTGGAGAAGCATCCCTTCGATCGCTCTTAGCAAAATTTCCGGTTCACTAAGAGCCCTCAGCCTCACAGGGAACTGTCTCCGATTGAAAACTTAGATTGTTTTGTTTAAAACTTTAATCCTACCAATTCTATTATATGGAAGTATAATCTTTCGCAAAATTGATAGTAAAAGTCAAAGTAAACTTCAAGATGCTTATAATAATATTATACCTTTTATTTATGGCCTTCGCCGGTTTTATCAAATGGCATCTTTAACATGACCCTTCGGATCTGTCTGAACAGTAAAGTGCTCTTGTTTTTCTCCAATTTAATACAGACAGGGGCGACGGATTACCTTTACTATAAAATATCGAAGGCACACTTACTTAGATATAATGTTTCAAAAAGACAATTTTTTGTGTACGCGGATGGTCTGTGGAATTTTTTACCTACCTGCTTGAGAGGAATCAACAGCTTCGCAGGCAGTATTTAAAATAACTCTTTTTAATAATTGAATCGGTCATTTCAAAAACCTCATAAGTCATTCAATTAGAATTTTTCAGGAATCAATAAAAACTGTTTCATGCTAAAACAAATGAGTTTTAAACCACTTTTTTATGCTTAACTAAGTATTTTAGTGGTAAGAAAATTAAAAAGCGAAAAAAAATCACAGTTTATTAATAAAAATAATGAAAAAAACCTAAAAAACTGTTCTTGACTTAAGTTGTTTTAGCAAGGACTGGGGTAAGTGGTATATAATTTAACCAAAAAAATGGTAGTAATTATATTTTGTATTGCTTATTATTGAAAATTACACTTAAGAATAACTTTTTGTCATGTTTTAATATCTTTAAGGTACATAGATTATCTTCAACATTTTCTTATTGATGGGCACTTTTAAAACATAAGCCTTTGATGATAGAAGTGAAACCGAAGTTGCAACTTTATTTATTACTAATAATGAATGTTTAATCAATCCATCAATATATTCCTATGATAGTACCTTTTCTATGTGAAGCATACTTAAAGCTCATATATGTCGAAGGTGTTTTTTTTCTGTTTTTGTGGGATTTTTTTCTAAAAGATTCAGTGTTGACAAACATGTTTTTTTGTACAAATTTGGCCACAATTTCATGAATTCCAAAACATCTTCAGTTTTTAGCTCTATGACTATATTTTCTAAATTTCGAATGAGATGGACGTTAATTTAACAGACGCGACGGATGAATATGAAAAGCCTAGATAGACAATGAAGTGCAAATCATCAGATCATTCAGTTTCAGAGATCATTCATAAAAATGAGAAAGAGAGTCTAAGACTAAACGGAGACCTTGGTGTCCCAAGCATTTATTTTGTGAAGATCCGATTTAAAACCTTCCAAAAAAAAAAGTATTGAACAATCCAGTAGAAAATTTCTAATCCAACGAATAAGGGCTTCATTGATACCAAACTGACGAATTTTCGATATAATAGCTTGATGCCAAAATCCATCAAATGCCTTAAAAATATCAAGCTCAATGATCTTACTTCGACATACGATTCTACTCTTCTGCAACTTGATATCAACAGTTCCTCGGTTTTTCAAATCTCTTAGATAAATTAGTTTATGTCTTGTCTTTCAATTTTATAATTTGTTATAACATTTCATTAAGGTATTACACGTTCTCATCTTTTTCGGCGCACCATCACTCTCTGTTTCACTTGAAGACATTTTTAAAGCTAAAATTACTTTTCGCAGAAAATAGTTGTATGAAAAACGCAAATTTGACATTGATGACGGTTGTTATCAAATTGAAGATTTGAATATTGTTGAACCAATCAGAGCAAAGCAAATTTAAAATATCAAACTACTCCCGCCATTTTGGTAGTGCATGCAAAAACCTCTTAAGTCACTGACTTATGTTGTTTATGCAATGAACGTCTTTCCTACGGTATTATTTGAAGAGGAAGGAATGTACAGATTTACGTGATTCTTACCCAGAAACGCATCTCCCTTTAAGGAACCATTTTCAGCAAAAAAAGCATTTTGGAAAAAAATGTGACTTAAGAGGTTTTTGAAATGACCGATTCAATTGTAGGTGCTATAATCTTATTTTTATAATACATAGTCCTCATTTTGTATTTTTATTTTTTTATTAAATTTTATTTGTATGTTTATTAAATGATTTCATATTTGTTTTCAAATTTATAAACTTTATTCTTTTGAATCTTATAAACTCAAAGGATCTACCTTATTACTAACTATTGTTCGAGAAAAACATCATGTTTTATCATACTTAAACTACAATAAATAAAATTTAAAAAAATTATTCGCAACAAAATGACTCCAAGGTTTTGCCACCCATCCTACGAGCTACGACTGAGATAATTCGACTTGATGATTTTAAGTTATTCAAGATTCAAGAACTTCGAAGAGTCATTCGATTTATGGTTCCGAAGAAAAATTTAAATAAAACATTTTTATGACTTAGATTTCGATTAAACTTTTATTTCAATATATTGTTTGGATTCTGCCATTAGATATAAAATTCGAATGTTCCCGGCGGGAGTTATACTCGTATGTAACAAATCATTGGGTTTTATTCTTAAGCTCCTGCGTTTTTTTATAAGTGAAAATTATATGTATTCTTTTATACATGTTTTTATGATTTTTACTCTGAGACTCCAAAGTTTTTGAAAAATAATTATTAGTCGAGTCAATAAAGCGAAAGAACTATAAAACTTCGAACCCATGGGCAATTCGGCCGCCCGAGTGTGTTCAATGCAAAAATTTAAGCTATCCTCGCTAATATAAATGTTCAAACTATCGTTCTTGGAAGATTTTTTAAACTCTACATAAAACTAGCGACCCGGCCCGGCAAATTAGGAAAATAGCAATACTTTATAGTAGTTCAGAGAGCCAATACAAAAACATTGCTTGAAAACGTGACACTCTAAAAGGGATAGGTATTTAAACGTGCCCGTGTGATAAGAATGTTAGTGTTCAGTTAAAAGTGCATGAAACTTTCAACTTGGTGTTTTTAACAGATCTAACATTTCTTCCTATAAACATACGATTTTACGTAAACGTAAATGTTCCAAATATTTGTATACAAGTGTTGGCCATGTTATTTATTGAAAAAATGCAGATGGCGGCCCACTGCATGTAATTAAATGATTGGTCAGAAATCGTGTAAAATTAAACAAGTAAGGCTGCTTATATGCAACCTGTTAACTTATTCGTTTAAAATTACACAAGTCATCCCGGTTAATAAATTGAATACATATATCTGATTGGTTGTTTTTAACCAAATTGATGTGTCATTTTAACATTCTTGAGTCAGTTCGAATAAGGCATTAAATTTGTTATTATGACCATCATCATTCGGTTAAATCAACCGGGAAATTATTTAGTTTTAGAAATTGTAACCATTTATGTACAAGCATTTAAATGTTGTAAGGGTACGAATAACCTTATAAATCAAAATAGCATATGCGTCACTAAAAGGCTCATCAACACCACCATATCTACAAGGAGTTTCATGAATAACAATTTAGAGTTCCAAATTGAAATGAGAATGTTTTGTTTTTAGTAAAAATTATGTTTTAACAAAATATATGTAAGTTATATTACGAACCCTGTTGTATAAGAATTTTTTATTAATATTTTTCACTACATTGATCCTTTACCACATCCTATACAAAACACCCTGTAGTTGAAAAATATTTAATGTAATGGTAGATACGATTTTCCTTACCTACTGTTTTACTTGATGTACAGGCCAAGTATTGGTTTCGAGTAAAAAATCGACATTTTGATCTAACCTAACATTACGATTATTATGAAGTATTTGTCACACTTTTTGTAGAGTTCTGAATGTCCATTAGATACTACATAAAGTTCAAGTCTAAAAGGAATGATTTCCGTATTTGTTTCAAATTTGGTACAAATTATGTATAGTTCTCTGGCGGCAAAGTTTGAATTTATATTTTAACTCATTCAGAACAGCTGCCTCACATTCAATGGTTTACGTTTCTTAAAATTCTAAAGAAATCGTGTTTAACAAAACTTCGTACCAAATTGATATGGTTAAAGCTGAATCTTCAGTTTCTATGATAGAAAATTCACATAACGGGATTTGGACGTTTATTCCATATTATTTGTATTTATGTATTCTCATTAGCACTACGAATTTTGTAAAATTTAATTCAAGTATGTAATACTTCTTGGTATTTTATTTTAGAGGACTGGACTTCCCCGAAGTCTTATTTCGTTTTTCAACTGCTGCTACCAAAAAATGTTTTTTAGGGGTACTGTCTCTTGGCAGGAGCTAGAAATACTCCAAGAGTACCTCTTACCTTGATAAATAATTCTCATCTTATTCGTTTGGCAGAAAATGTTAGCGTCCCTTCATTCCTGCCAACCGCACGCACACAGGAATGGTTAAGAGTAGTAGGCGCTACTGAGCTCAGGTTCTTTTGGAGCCTTTGTGGTGCCTCTAATTTTTTTTTATTTAAATATAGTTCTGAACAGCCTGAGCTATTTCAATTATTGAATGATATATGTATATTAAGCTCTCATAAGCTCCAAAGATTCACAATTTACTATGATTCCTTGATTTTTTAAAATTCAATTATACGAGTATCTATTATATCTACAAATGATAAACTTTATATCTAATTATTTATAAGTAATTATATTCAAGAAGTAATACTTTCAATTATATTTGAAACATATAAGAGCAAGTATGTACAATCCGATTGTGCATTTTAATTTTTCATATAATTTGCATTTTTGCATTTAATGAAAGGCGGTAGTTAACCTAATTGAATTTTCCATACCTTAATCCTTTAAATGTTGGAAAATGCAGATTTTCACAAAAATTATCAGCCACGAAATGTTATTTTTCCCTCCACAACACATATGTACATAATGTGTAGAGAACAGACTAACGGTTGTCGAAACATAACCAAATTGTAGAATTTTGTGGATATGCTCGTGCTAGGAATTAGACCTTAGGGATTATTTGATAAACCAATGTTGGTTTGATTCGGAAGCTTAATTTGAATTTGAATTTTTTCTTAAATAATTTTGTAAAATTAATTTAAGGTTCAGCAAATAATGAATCACAATAATCGCAATTAAGATATGTAGTACCTAGATTTTGAATATATTGAGATCTGCCACTTTTCAGATCATATTTTGAACAGATTTTGGTTATGGTGCAAAATAAGTTGCACAATTGCAAAATTATCCATTAAGTTGAAAGTTCAGATCTTGAGTATGGAGATATTAAAGAGAACTCGACCTAGATGGAATAATATTAAGGAAATTAAAACTGAAGTACATATGTAAGTTCTCACCTTATTAGAGGACAGCCAGAGTAAAAAAAAAAAAAATTAAAATCAAAATCAAAATAACCAACGGCAAGCTAGAGATTGTGATTGATTTTTTGTGATCCGTTCACAATTAAGATTGATTCATTGCTTTCATAATAAACAGGCAAGGACAAATTCAATCAATACTAATGTAAATCTCTTTCGTTCCTTGAAAGCATTATCAATAATTTAACAATTCCAAATACGAAGAGAAACAAAGCGGAATGAAACTATATTCCTCAGTCGATGTCGATTTCCTTTACACATACAAAATTAATACTGTGTGAAGATTTTGATTCCTCGCCAGATTTTACGTTCCTTTACACCAAAAAAATTGATTTTTCTTTGATAGGGATCATTATCTTCAAATCCTAATTTGAAGAGTGATCTACACGTACATTAGGGTGGGTCAAAAAAATCAAGTATCTTTTTTTTTGGATCCGACACATGAAAACTAGTTCCTAGGTACCTTTAGAAAGTACTTACCAAATAATAGCTCTTAATATTAACGGGAAGATTATGCTCATCATAATTTTCCATTTTCAATTTAGTATCATATAAAAATGGTCATACCTTATCAACAATAGATCGTTTAACCAATCGCATAGTCAACATTTATAGGAAATTAAACGCTCTACAAAAATGGTTTTATATACTTTTTTCATTAATCCAACCATTTAAAAGATATTCAACGTCAAAGATTAAAGTATTTTAAGGAAAATAACTTGTTTGTTTTGAATTTTGTAACTTCATAAAAAATAATTACTGTCAAATGAGTTTCAATTATTTCTATAGGAAATTGAACGCTCTACAAAAAAGATCTACTGCGAATATCTTTGACCCACCCTAACGTACATTTATGTAAAACATGCTCTTGCACCCACACCAATTCGATCCGGGATCGAAGTCCGTAGTGTGTAAATAATACCGACATAAATTTGTTGGTATAACAGCTCGAAGAGAACCTGGATCTAGTGACTTACAACTTCCAACTATTTCTGTGTGGGTGTTCCCAAGAATGGAGGGGACATACAATTTTCTGCCAATTCCGAACAACACTTTTCATGATAAGAGATACTTTTAGAGGATTTGTTAATTCCTCACAAGGGGCAACAAAGGGCAGTACACCACTGAATAAATGTTTTCGCTGCGGCTCGGAATCGAACCCAAGACATTTTGCGTGAGAGTCCAACGCACTTTTTTTAAAATTTATTTTTACTGACAAAATAATTAAAAAAAAAAAACTAACCTACTTATTTTAATAACTTTCGGCCTAAAAACTATTTTTTTACGAAACTATATCGTTTTATTTTTGCCGAGAAAGTGTAAAAAGAACTCGGATTCCTTAACTAGTTAAAGCTACTTAAAATAAAATAAAACTACTTAAATCCAGAAAAACCAGAGCTGGTGTTCTATTTTTTTTTTTTTTTTGGTCGCACCCTGACTGTCCCTACGAAATGAAATAACCTTAAATATATGTAAGTCGTCCAAAATATAAAAGTCGTAGTCAACTTTAACTATCATCAGACAACCACCAGAACTGGTTCTCGTGTCTCATCCTGTCCATCCGATCCCGATCGGCCACAGTCCTGGATCAGCCCTCGACTGTCTTTGTGGAGAAATGCATCGGGCGGGATAAAGCCGCTTAGACGCACACTCTCATAATAATCGTCGTTTGAGTAGTAAGCTTATAATGTGACTATAACTTTAAAAGAATCCTATCCCTATTCCCCTGGCGACGAACTTTCAAATTTCATACAGTTATGCATAGAAATAACTTCCATAGATTTTTTCGACTTCGTTTTATGTTTAAAATAAAGCGACTTCAAGTATTTTGGAATATAGAGTATATCTCTTTCAAGTGGAATTTTTCTGGATGTTTTGAAGTTGTTATCTATAACTCCCATTTTTAAAGCCGGAAAGATACATGAATATACATAATATATATATATACATATTATGTACATTACTCGATTTTTGTTTCTGTTCATAAAGATGGAATGGATGGAATTTCTTTTCCCAAAATATGAAATTGCTGTTATTGCTTGTAGTGATAAGATTTTTTTTAATAAAATACACGATTGTATTGCAATTTAAAAATTCTATATATAAAATCATTATTTGGAGTAAAATTTTCAAATGCATAAAACTTATTGTTGAAATTTCAAAAAATATCTACGTAAATAAATTGAGCTCAAAAATAAAAATAAATAATACGCAAACAGATTTGAAAAAAAAAAAACGTAAGAGGAATTTTATGAATTAATTAATTTTGTATTTACGAAATTTCTTCTTAGAAACATTTTCTAAAAAAAAGTTTGGTATGCCAATTTGACTTATTTATTAATTTTTCAAAAAAAAAAAAAACAAAAAAGTCCAAGTTAGATCACCGGGACGAAACGCCGAATTTTGTGGACTGAAGTCCAAAAAGACTATTTTGAATCAATAATTGATTTCTTTGAGCAATTGTTATTCTCACAATTATTTTGAATAATTAAACCAACAACAGCTATTTCCTAAATAAATGGAAAATAGCTGAGATATTCCAAATAGCGAAAAAATGAAGGGAAAATTGTGTAAGCAATTTTTGAACAATCTCCTTCCTCTCTAACCTTAACAAACTTCTCGAAATGCGGTTTCTTTTCGAAATTCGCTCACTTTCTTCAATGGGAATAGTGCAGCACAACCAATTTGGGTTTAAAGCATCCCACTCCACCTTCGACCCGTTGTTGAAGGTTCATATTAATACAATTCTATCTCTAATTAAAAAAAATACCACCGTAGCATGTCTGCTTGATATTTAAAAATCATTCGACTCTGTTTGGATAGATAGTATAGTTTTCAAGTTGAAATCTCTTCACTTGACTAGACATCTTATCTTCATCATCCATAATTTCCTTACTAACCGTAAGTTTAACGTACGCGTGAGGAGTACTAACTCAATCCTTAAACACATCTTAGCGGGAGTCGCTCAAGTCCCGCCTTGGACCCGACTAATTTAGCCTCTACATCTCCGACCAACCAGCAAACATGCCAATGATAAAAACTATTCTATTCGCTGATGATTCCATCACATATAGCTCATCCGTTAGCCCAGATATAGCCCTCCGTAGAGTTAAGGCACACATCTTTAGACTCTGGTAATATTATCTACAATGGGGAATAAAAGCCGATTTCTCTAAAACGAAACTAACTTATTTAAGACGACCATCGCATAATACCCTAGCCACAAAATGCAAAAACCTCTCCCTGACTCTTCCTGATAACACAGTTATCACTCGCCCAAGAAAAGTGTTAAATACCTTGGAGTTCACTTCTTTGAAAGGTTCAAGCTTAACCAAACCACCAAATTCAAACTTTGTAAACTTTGAAAGCGAGAGGCAGTTTCCAATCCAGAATGAAGCTTCGGCTAACATATTTTTTCCCTATATGGTACACAATAAGCCTCACTTATATGAAAAAATTGCAATTATTCGAACGAAAAGCTCTCCGCGATTGCACCACCGTTCCAACTCCTACGCATTTATAGTAATGAAAGGCTGCACAAAGCATCAGGAATTAAGATGCATTAAGCATTAAGATGCTGAGAAAAATACCAACCCATCCCAGAACTCTTATTAATCAAAGGGCACGGTAGTGCCCAGCCAAGTTCTGGCAGTAACACCCTCCCTATCTTCAGCACCAATAAAGTCAGAAACTTAAAATTCCGAATATTTGCTAAGCTAGTCAGACACAGGTGCCTCACCAAATTTCAATTTTCTAGCATAAGCGGTTCCTGAGATATAAGGCCTCAAAAATCACAAAAATCGTTACTGACTGACTGACTGACTGACAGAACATCAAAATTATGGAACACTTCCCGACATCGTAGAATCTTGTAATTGCACAACGGTAGGTCTTGTCATACAAATAGAGGAAAAATTTGAGATTTTCCATTCAGGGGCGTGGTATCCGCCCACTTCGTCACAACTGATGTAAATTATATATGGCATACTTCCGATTGCAGTAGAACAATGAAATTTGGTAGAACGGTAGAGCTTGAATTGCATATAAAGGAACAACAATAAAAATTTTGGTTTTCCATTCAGGGAGCGTGGTATCCGCCCACTTTATGAGAAAATGTTTAATTTATATGGAACACGTAATTAAAGTAGGTACGTTAGTGTTAGGTATCTTGCCAGGACAAGAAGAAATAATTGAAGCGCAAATCAAAACAACCAATAACAAAAAGAAAATATACCAAAAGAAATAGGAAGCTATAAACTAAGTTGATTTTAGTAGGTAGAGTCCACCCTTCTATCTTTCCGTATCTTTCGAGATTTTGACATGGAAAAATATTAAAATCTTTGCAAAAAGGAGTGAGATCAGACCTAAAACATATGATTTTTTTCTCAAATGCAAAACTTGCCCTATGGTACATATGTATACATATTATATACATACATAGTATATCGCAAGTAAAAAGCGATCAAAAACTCTTAAAGTTCGGTCAAAATACAGGTAATCTGAAAATTAATTCGACCTCCTCTCAATTGATCTGAATTTAAAACTTTACCCTACAAGCCCCGAAAGGAAAATTGTTAACCCAAACCAGTGATGCCATATCGTGGGTTTTATCCCTTTTTGTGGGTTTTTTTGGTCTAAAAAAAGCAAAAAGGGATAAAGGGTTTTTTTGAAGCTCGTAGAACAAAAAAAAGGGTTTTTTCATAATGAGAATTTTCGTTTTTCGTTTGTTAAAAAAAAATTCTAAATTAGAAATCACTTCCACTTTTCCTTCATCTAAACGCAGTGTAAGGATGTTTTTCAATGCGAACCCTAATATAGTTTCGATGAAGTGCTTATGCCATTCATCGGCACTTGTCGCTTCCTATGCAAGCAAGGAACTGCCGAAAGAACTAGAAGAGGTGATGAGAGACATCTCGTCCTAATCCTAAGTTTCTGAACTGCTCAGCTGAGTTAGTTGAGTTTCAAGAATATTTTGGCTGCGAAACCAAAAAAATGTTAAAGCCATCAAAAACTCGCTGGCTTTCTGTGCATCCCTGCGTGATTAGACTTTTAGAAAATTGGGATGTTTTAAAATCGTTTTTTCGCTTAGCTCCTTCAAAATAAAGTTAAATCTTATTTCTTTTTCTTGAAACATGTTTTGTCGATTTTCAATCAATTTAATGCCCTTTTTTAAAACAGAAAAGTTTTGGTGCATTGCATAGTTCAGGAATGCAAAATTTTAGTTCTAAAAATGTGTTCATTTTTTATAAAAGCAGAGTTTTTCGAGGTACAGTGGGTCGCTCAGCTCGCAATTTTAAAAAATCCTACTAATTATACGTTGGGTATTACAGAAAATATATTTTTGGGTCAAGAATGCAAGGATTCCTTGCACTCTGGACAGCGCCGAAAGAGCAGATTAAAAAAAAAAAAAAACAAATTGTTTGAATTTTTATAACTCGTCCGTTTCAGAACTAATCAACCGGATGCCTTTTGAGGATGCTGTTGTTGTCAACTTCAATTTCTTGACCCAAATATAGCATTAAATGTGTCCAGCAGTAGAAATTTTTCAATAGCCGATCTTTTGAATCAAATTGGCATTAAAACTTCAAACTTCGTTGAAGAATTCAGAAGCATTTTTGTCATTCTTAGTGATGAGAAAAAAGCTTCACTGAGGAAACTTTCGATCGACGAAATGTGGTTCGAGATCTGCCACATGAAGAATTTCAACGACGAACTAATTTTCCCGAGCTTAAATGATGTGGTCAAAACGGCCTTAAGTTTTCCGCATTCGAACGCAGAAGCAGAGAGAATTTTCTCTATTGTAACAGATATCAAATCTAAAAAAAGAAATCGTCTCGGACAAGATATTATAAATTCAATTTGTTTATTAGATCATGCTTCAGGCCAAAAAATATTTACTGCTACAATTTTGAAATTAAGAAGGAGCACTTAGCCGTACATAATTCAAAAATGTACACATTAGATATGTAAATGTAATAATGTTCATATAGGTATAAGTTCTTATAACTGTTAAGTGTGAAATAAGTTTTTTTTTGTTTTTTTTTGTATCAGACTGAATATGTGATTTTTTGTTTTTTATTGTTAATTTTATTTTATTTTTAAGTTTGTTGAAAACTGAATAATAAATAAGTATGTTTTGTTATAAAAAAAACTTAAAATAGATTATAATGAAAAAAACTATACATTGTTGATTTTACACTTCGTGGGATATTTGTGGGTTTTTTCTTGTAATATGGTGGGATAAAAGGGTTTTTTTCTATTCATTCTGGGATTTTACGCTTTAAAAGTCTGGCATCACTGACCCAAACTAAACAAAATTGTGTACCTTGTATGTATGTATGTATGTATATGAAAACCAAGAAAGGTTTATGTACTGAAGTATAGAATCATTTATGCCAAACTTATCGTTTTATTCAATTTTTATTTAACTAATTTAATTAGGTTTCAATCATTGAAATTTAAGTGACCTGAATATTTATCAATCTCGTACAGTTTTCCACTTTTTAATTTGAAAAGCAAATTAAAACTATTTTACCTTTTGTGTTACGTTTTTGATTGTTCGAATGACATCTATTTCTAAGCATCCTGAAAATAATATGAACTCGAGTACCTCCGCATCCCAATGTCTCTTTGAAAACTAATACACACTCAAAAAATTAATTAAAAGTATTTGCCTCAAGTTTCACCAATTATCATCTACCTCTGAACACTCAATGGTTGACGTTATGGCAACTACATAATTATACTACAAGATAGTAATTAGCTGGCGGAAAACTCAGATTTACACACCAAAGTTTTAAAAACTTCTACACACAGTTTGGTTTGAAACACCAATTATAAAGTTTAACAAGGGATAACCCTGTTTTTTTTTTTAAGAATTGTGAATCTTTGACTTGTGTCATGTGTGCTTGAATGCAGTTTATTAAAATAATTAGACTGAGTAAGAAAAAATAATAATAATAATCAAGTTAAAAATCAAAAATAACAAGCTACTTTCGTAAGAGAACGTTCCATATGTTTTTGTTTTTCAAAGTTCAGGACACAAACTTTTGTTTACTTGTTTTTTGAAGATTCATACATATTCATGTGTACCAAATATTAAGGGCGAGTAGCGGATAAGTAATAGATTTTCAAGAAACAGAGATACTTCTGTTTTGTTTGCATGTGTTTTTCTTTTTTAGGGAAAGATAAATATAGGGTGACCAGAAAGCAATGGTAGTTTTTCCAATTGTTATCTTTCAGCAGCTGTCAAAGTTATCAATGACATCTAACTGTCAAAATATTCAGAAAGGTTTGTAATTTCGATTCAAATTAGCTTTTTTGGCCTTTAGTCCACAAAAATTGGCGTTTCGTCCGGGTGATCTCACATGGACTCATCAGTTGACTTGTGAGGACCTTGTCAATACGCAATTTTTGTTAAGTTCAGTTCATCTTACATGAATTTTTTGACAAAAATCCAATGTGAACTATATCCAACAAAGATTAGGATTAGTGCTAAGTCTTCTACTTGGCTGATTTATTTCAGTAGTATATAGAGTTTGTATTATAAAAACCTTCATATAGGTTTGTAATTTCTTTAGGAGTCCAAATCACAGCACTTCAACTCTTAATGGTGTTGATGTACTGTCTGGTTTCCTTTTCCAAAATGTTATCTTGTGTCCTCACACTTAGGTCGTTGGTCAATGTACACAATTCAAGTTGGCTCCACTATCCAGGACATATCTACAACATCCGAAGGAAGATATATTGCTGGGCAAATTGCCCACACTTTCAACTTGTTTCTTACTTCTCTTTCTGAAAAGTATATCTACTATATAACGGTAAACTCTCCATTCGAAACTTCAGACTATTGTGTAATATCAGACAATTTTTCGTGTCCGGTAGGACCGTTATTTTTCTTGGGATGCTTATTTTAAATATTAACAGAATTAAGATAACCTAAAAATAAAGTTTTGGTTAGATACAAGCTGTAAAAAAGCTATCAGGCTGAGAAAAGTAAGTTTCCTCTCTTACAGACAGTAGACATTTTTGGTCATTTGTCAAGAACGTAAAAATTCAATTTCATCTTAGTTTCCAACGCTCATCTACAATGAGATTCGGATAGGGCAAATATACTTCCAGCTCACTTTGTTGCTAGCTCTACGGTGCTTGATAGCAACATTGCCCCTCTTCTACTTTAAAACGTAAATCATTCAATGGTACATGTACTATATTTCCGCACTCGTAGAGTTGCAAGAGCCCTTCGAGATCTTGATATAAGCAAATTTACTGGTCGTGTGGTATTACCACCCCCCCCCCCCTCTCCTTTCTTCTGAACAGGTCTTCTTCATTGCTGACTCAACCATTGCGTAAGTTTTTCAATCGATTCTATTGTTCTGTAATCTTGTCTAGAAGATAGAAAACAGCATTTGTCCAGCCTGTTCTTAAGAAAAGTGACCCTCCTATCGACCAATTGCTTTACGTCCCTTCTTTCCAAGTTCATGGAATCGCTGATCAAGCTCAAGAAATACCTTCAAGATTGAAAGCTTGTGTATGACCAGCAATACGGCATTCATAGCAATCGTTCCACTACTGATTTTATGGCATATCTCACGGAAGAGTGGAACAGATTTATACATTGTTTCGTAGAAAGTAAAATTATTGCACTTGACATTTCTAAGGCATTTGATAGAGTTTGGCACCAGGCTCTCTTATCGGAAGTGCGTGTGTTTGGTATCAACGAAACCGTTATTCTTTGGATTAGAAACTACCTTCTAGATAGTTGATCTTTATAAAATAAATGCTTGTGTTCCCGTGGGCTCCGTTTTGTCTCCGACTCTCTTCCACATTTTTATAAATGAGCTCTTGTCAGAAATTTCCCTTTTACTTTATTGTTTTGTGGACGACTCTACAATAAGTTTCTCATACACATTCTCAAATTCACGTCCATCTCCTTCAGAAGTGGAATCGCAATGAAGCAAAATGAACTCCTTTTTCCATTGTCCTTGAATGGTATTTATACTTGGTATGTGTGTGAAGGGTGATAATCGTTGGAATGACAGCATTATTGAGACCGCCAAAAATGCTGCTAAATATTTAGGATTTCTATATCGATGTAAGAAATGTTTCACCCCTTCTGATCTGGCTACCATTTACTCGTATAACTCACATCTTTGGGTTTTGGCCAAAAAATCATATCAAAGATTGGCTGTTTAATGCGGCTTATGTAATGGCTGTATCTTCGGACCTCATTTCTTTCCAAATGACTAAGAAGACACGATTACCGTCTCGTGTTTAGAGCGAAGCTTAATAATTTCCTGCGGCCTGAGCTCTACAAAATCGATTTATCCGAGCTGTAGTTGCAACAAGGGCCATGGGACTTGACATCACACGTCAAGTCCTTAGTCTACGCTAGCAAGCCAGGCATTTTGGACGAGCTCGATGCCAACATTCAAGACTCAATTGCCAAAATAACGCCGTAAATCATCAAGAATTGGACCGGACGCTTGCAGTATTGCCGGTGAAGCTGAGGCGGCCATTTGAATGATGTGCTCTTCCATACATAATAGCATAAATGTAGCATTATAATATGAATCAATTTGATATCTCACAAAGTTGTTGTTTTATTTAAATTTTTTTTTCTATGGTTTGTATCTGGTCACCCTATAAGTTTGATGCGCAACAGCTCTAAGATTATTCCATGTGTACGTCAGCAGGAATTTAACGGACCTACAATTTTCCGGCGACTCCGAACGGCTAGGACGAGAATCACTTTTCATGACAAGAAATTCTCTTGAAGAATTTGTCACTTATTCGCAAGAGACAATATCATTTGAAAAAAAGAAAAACATTTTCATGTAAGGCAGGAAAATAACGACAGCTTCCATATAATAGATACTGATTCGCTTAATTTCTTTGAATAAAATAAAATTCCAGCCTGGAAACTTAGTTTGATTCTTTAAAATTTTAAACAAGTCGGTATGCGTAATTAATGAAGACTTAAAACCATTAAAGCAAGTACGTATGGCATAGTCGTTTTCTTTATTCATTTAATTATTTGCACCTTGAACTTACATTTCTCTCGATTTCCATGGTAAACTCTGGCGTTTGAGAGTTTTTAATTGGAACACAAAAATTCGTTTGTCACGAGATACGAAACACATTACTTTCCCGTATACGAGTATGTATGAGTTTTAGCTAAGGTTTTCATTTAGAAGACAAAAAGGACATTCAAAGAACTCACGAAGCGAATACTGTAATTAATTCCAAGAATATTATTTAATTGGCTCAAAATGATTCAGTTTAAATTTTAAGTCAAAAAACAAAAGGTTTTCTTTTTCTTTAATTTGTTTTATTCAAGCATGATTCATCAACCAAATTATAGATACCTTGGTGATGGCGCAGTCTTCATGGAACTCGAAAGCAGATGATATTCTTGTAATTGGGTGCATTTGTCTGGAAGAACGATATGAGATGTAATGCATGATGTTTTTCATACGCAAATAAAATAATTAAAGAAATTCATGTCGGAAATCGAAAGCGGATCATTTACATACTTCGTTACAATAAAGCTCGTATGACTTCTTTCAGTATCTCAATTTTAATCTTGAAAAGGAGCAGCCATATTTTTGTTCTCTAACTACCTACTTCAGAATATTTTGTCTTCAAGAAAATATAAAATATATTCAGAATTCTATGAAATTGAAAAGTTAAAATAAAATCCTCTTCACGCCACATATGTACAGTACATATAAATATTTCCAAGAAATTTTCTCTTTAAGAGAAAATAATAATATCTATCCAAGGAAATTAACATGGATATTGCCATGAGTGCGCCATTTATTTCAAGTAATTTGTAGAAAAGAGTAATTTTTAAAATCAAATTTCCTTTTTTCTAGAATATTCACTCATGTTGAAATAAACTTCAAACTTCCGCAGAAATTAATTTTTTTCTTGTAAAATAAAAAACAAACGGATTTATTTTCCTGTCTAGAAAAGATATTACATCCTTATACACAAAGAAGCATGGTAAGACAAAAAATAAGTTGGAAAATGCAAATATTTAACGCATATACAATGTATATATTATACATATGTTCACGGCCATGATCTTATAACGTTACATTGTACGTGTTTTTTGCTTATAACTCGAAAACTGCAATGCTAGTTTTACTTTTAAACATACATCTGATAGATCTCTTTAAAGTCTAATTTTTGTAGAAAAAAAGTTTTTATTTATCTCTTATAGATTTGTAAATATTGCCGTTCAAATTCGCTGATAACGTTACATTTTTTGGAAGTAGATTTTGAGGTTGCTGAATATATTCTGAAAACTCTGCGAATTTGGTGTGCTAAGTTAAGTTTTTCTTTTTAGAGAATTGAGATGAAATTCCAAATTATAGCTTACAACTTTTTTTTATAGAAAAAGTTATATTATTTACGTTGTTTCAACTCAAATGTGTATCTTATAACGTTACAGAAAAAAGTCTTATAACGTTACCTTTCGAATTTCTGTATGAAAAATGGGAACAATATGGCCGAAAGTAATATAAATACATAAAAAAAAAACGAAAAGCAAGCAAATAGAACAAAGTTAATTTATTTATTATAAGGTAAGTACTTCATTTGTAATAACATTAATCCATAAATAAACAAAAAAAATAAATACTATATCCCAATCTTGAAGTATGGTAAGTTTTTATTTTGCCATTATTAAAATGGCTGATGACTTCAAAGTTTTATTAATTTTCAAGATGTCATCATTGTGGACTTCTTCAACGTAAATTGTTGAAGAAGTGCGGCTAAGAGCTTGCACAAAATCGGATGCGTTTTTGACAATACAGTCTCGAGCCCGTACGTGCTTTCGCACGACAGTTTTTGCGATGGCACCAATTCCATCAACGCATCCTTTGCCATGGGAAGTGGCAAAATAGTTCCAAGAAAATTTTATCCTAAATTTGGATTCAAAGACAGAAGGCTGCAAAGAATTTGTTTTTGAAGTGGGTAGATGGTCAAATCGCTCCAAATTTTAAAAACTTTCAACTTACTTGGAAGTGTTAAAGAAGTTTGTATACAAATACGGGATAATGGTATCTTTAGTATGCGTCAAATTGTCTGTTACAAAAACGCGCGATTGAAAATTTTCATTGAAATAAAAAACAAATAAACAAAGTGGCGCAAAATTTTAAACAGTGCTCGTTTAAAGTACTAGTACAGTCTAGAATGCCAAAAAAACGCACGAGTTTTGGGAATTTTTTTCTCGGAAACCTTATTAGGTATTAACATAATTTTTTTTTTTAAATAATGAATGCATGCGTCAAGAATACAAAAAAAAATTTGTTTTTTTTAATTTTCGAATTTCGGCCAAATTATAGAGGGCACCAACGCCAACTCATCAAAAGATACATTGTAACATTGCGGACAGTTAATCTCAGGATTGGCTGAACTGAAAGAAAAAAAAAAGTGGGTTATTTAAAGGAAGGTTTCTTACGAGACAATTTACCACAATTTGTTTAAAAAGTCAAAAACGAAAAAAAAATGTCAAGCTTTGAAAAAAAATTTTTTTTTTTTTGCAATTTTGTTGGCCATTTTTTTGTTCATAACTTTTTGGTCAAATTGTGGTAAATTGTCTTGGAAAACATAAAAACAATAAAGTTGCAACAAATTTTTTGAAAAACGGTTCAGTAGATCCGGAGATTAACTGTCCGCCATGGGACAATGTGTTTTTTGATGAGTCGACGTTGGTGCTCTCTATAATTCGGCCAAAATTCGAAAATTAAAAAAACAATTTTTTTTGTATTCTTGACGCATGTATTCATTATTTAAAAAAAGTTATGTTAATATCTAATAGGGTTTTCGAGAAAAAAAATCCCAAAAATCATGCGTTTTTTTGGAATTCTAGACCGTACTAGTAACTTAAGGAATAAATCCGGCTCTGCTTAACGCAGTCGTTTAGCTAATTTTTTCCTAATTTTAAACACGTTAGACAACTCTTTTAAGTAATTTTCTTTATAAAAATAAAACATAAATAAACATTTTTACTTCGATTTGCTTTGGTAGGATAAAGTAGATCTTGGCGATCGTGTTTATTGAATGTTTCTGATTATTCACGTTGGATAAAACTGTGTTTCAGAAACTCTGTAGAGTGGAAATGAGTCGAATGAATATTGAAGTATTTCTTATTACCTTCAGCCCTACTCAAGGTCACCTAAAGTCAATAGAGTTTCAAAAGTTAGATACATAACTTCATCTTTATTGGTTTCAGCAGAAAATGTCTTATAACGTTACACGTCTTTCAATATTGTTTAAATAAAAATGGTCGCTTAATTTGAATGATTTTTTAATAGTTTTATTAAATAAATACAAAATACTCAATAAAATTCTAAAAGTTCAGTTTCTAAAACTTTCATATCATAAGTAAGAAAACTTTTCAGAAATTTGGTCTTATAACGTTACACGAAAGTAGAGCGCTTTTGTTTTGTAAAATTTACAAGTTTGAATATTTTTTTACCAAAAAAACGAGTTATTTAGTTAAAGTAAAACTTTTCCATAAAATTTATAGTTGAAGGTAAACAAAAAAATAAATAAAAGGTAATTTATATTACCTTTTTTCGAGTACTTGAATTTCCGGCTATGTGTGAAGAGATCAACAAGCTAATTTAAAGTGTGGCTTAGGACACACCAAAAATGTTTTTGCTGTTGATAATGATATCAAATATTAGTATGAGATATATTCTTTCTAAAAATGAGCATAGTAGCGGTAAATTCTAAAAAAAAAATGTGGCTTGGTTTCATTTCTCGTGGCCGTGACCATATGTACATATGTATACTCGTATATAAAAGCATCTAAGAAAACAATATCGAACATTATGTATGCATTTCTTATTGAAATTAATTTAGGAAATATGAATAACCTTTTTTGAAATGGGGTTTTCAATAAGGGCGGGTAGATATTGAAATGGGATAAAACAAACTGTTTGAGGTGTAAATAAAATTGTTTCTTTATTTTAAAAGTCCTTACGGTGGTGCCGATCCCAGACATCCAATTTTCAGTTACACTTCCGCATAGATCCGGCGGAATTTGACCCATGGCCTGTATTTATAAACCTGCGACTTCAGAGAACCCAACAAGAAAAATTCTAGCGAAGTCAAATTTCATGACCTTGGTGATCAATTCACATCACCGCTGCGAGAGATAATCTTACCCTCAAATTATTCATGTAGAATGTCAATCGTGGCATCCGCGTAGATAGTCGACTCGAACACACTGGAACCACAGGAGACCATACAGGGCATGGCCACCACCGGTTATTCGGCCGAGAATATCGCGGTTGTGGCTGCCGATGTCGCTGAGAAAGAAGAAACATCAACCAAACGAGAGGCCACGTAATTGGACATCACCAGACGAACCGTTCAGCGAATTTTAGTGAAAGACTAAGGCTAGGACCGCACTTGCGATTTTAATCGCGCGGTGTTTTAGTCGCAAAAATAGAACACATGAATTTAAATGAGAATGAACGCATTTGATACCAATAAATCATGACGATTTAAAAGTCGCAATTTGTTTTATTTTTCTTGCGATGCGATTGTCGTAAGCTTGAATGAAGCACATGTACTCAAATGAATATGCTCACACTTGCGATTTAAATTACTACGACTTAAAAATCGTAGTCGCAAAGAGAAATTGGAATGTACGCACTTGCTATTTTTAATCCACGAATTTTAGTCGCAAAATGTAAGACATGTTCCCGTACAAATTGAAAACAGTACATCAGTTAATGCCTGCTGATCGTAAGTCGCCTGTGAATTACTATCAAACCATCCTAAATCTCAACAACGAATAGGACGATTTTGTGTTGAAAATCATCATGAGCGTCGAGGTACATTTCCACTTAAGCGGTTAAATCTTCGTTTCTGAAGTACTGAAAGTCCGCGTCTGATGCACGAAGAGCCATTACATCCACTCAAAGCCACTGTGTGGTGTGGCGTTCACGCAAGAGGAGTGATTGTGCCGTTTTTTTTAAGACGCCATGGGCATAACGGTTACTGTTAATGGTGAACGCTACAGGGCCATGATAAACGACTTCTTACTGCCGGGATTGGATGTATGGGGGCTTGGTGAACGTATGGTTTCAACTAGACGGTGCAACCACAATGGATATTGTGAACGAAGCGTTTCCTGGTCACGTAATCTCCCATCTCCCGTTTTAGCGACTTAGCATGGCCAGTAAGATCGCCCGATTTATTTGGAGTCTCGGGCTTATGCCAAGAAGCCTCAAACAATCGCTGCCCTTTTGGAGAATATTTGACAGGAATGCGAACAGCCCAAATAAAGATTTCCAAAACCCAAATACATACTTTTTTTTATTAAGTAAAAAAGAAAAACACGAAATTGGATTAATTAATTTTGAGCCACCTTGTAGCTATTTCATATTCTCTTGAAATTGTCTGCACAAAGATCTCGGATTATTCGCTTACAATGTCCAATTGACTCAAGAATTGAAGGCGTACGACCACCAGCTTCGTTAAAGCTTCGTAGTTTGGGCCTTAGAGCAGCTTGAATTGGACAACGATTTTGGGTGAAAAATTATCTTTTCTGATAAGCACATTTTTATCTCGGCCGCCACGTTAATGGAAAACCCGTTGGATGTTATTGCATCCACAGAGAATGACAGTTTGGTGCGGATTCTGGAATGGTAGAATCATTAGACAGTCTTTTTTTTCGAAAGTAAAAGTAACGGCGGGCGTTACAGAGCCATGTTAACCGACCTTTTTTTACTAAAATTGAAAACATGGATTGGGACAACCTCTGGCTTATGCCGAATGGTGCGCCATGCTACACAGCCCATGCCATAACCGATATTTTGCGCACCAAATTCTCAAATCGTGTTATCAGTCGTCTTGGCGATGTTCATTGGCTGCTTCGTAGCTGCGATTTGATCCCTTTGGATTTATTTTTTGTGGGGAACCGTAAAGGACCAATGTTATGCCAACAATCCGGAAACGATTTAAACACTTAAGGCCAATATCACCCAAGCAATCCGTGAGCTACAGCCCGAAACCATCAAGAAGGTCTTGGAAAATTGGAGTTGCAGAATGCGATTCTGCGAAGCTAGCCGAAGCAGCAATTTGAACAACGTTGTATTCCATAATTAATGGGAATGTTTGCTCCAACTAATAAAGCCATAATATATGGAAAAAATTTAATTTTGTTCATTTTATTGCATTTTTAAAAAGAAACTTGTATTTGGCCTACCCTCTATTTGTGTTTAACTCATAACTCGCTTAAAAGGGGTATTAGGCTGAATCGTTGATAAATGCTGATACCACAACCAATCCTTTCATATAAACGGAAAGTATTCGTTTCATATTAAAAAAAATATTTAAGTCATACATAGCGTATAAATGATGAAGAAGTCCAAAAAAATAGTTTCGTCATATCGTCCGTTCGTCAGTTCCCAATGGGAACTAGCCTATCTGTTTAAAATTTTAATTAACTTCGTGTCTACGATGTCCTGAGATTTAAACGTATTATTATATTAGTTTCAATTATTCCTGTATATTTTAAAAATTATGGTCAGAAACTATTCCTTAAAAGAACACATAAGATTTTTTCAACTGAAGTGACCAATATAGAATCGATTCCAAGATATTTTATTTGTCTTAAATGTCGTTGGATTATATATTTTTACTAATTGCCTCAACACTTATTTGACAATTTTAAGATTTACACTTATTATTTGGTTTAAACAGTGTATGTACAAAAAACAACCTTTTTAATTCCTCAAAACCCTTTTTCCAGATTCGACCTCATTGACCAGTTTTATTTAATATGTATAAGAAAATAAGTATCCACATAGATCCTTGGACAAAATGATGACACTCTATTGACTCAAATTGACTAGATGTAGCATAGCCGCTGTTACTTAATCCTCAGCTATGCCGACATCTTGCCAATTCCGCCAGTAGAAAAGTTAACAAAAAAAAAAATAACCAACACTCCAATTCAAGTGATTTGAATAAACAAATTCTCAAAATCAAACACTTAACTCTCTCAGCAAATATTCACTCAAAAGAAAAGAAAACAAATAAAAAATGTTTTAATCAAACATTATTCAACAGACACTTGTTACAAAAAAGATAGGTACTTGTTTGACAAAGCGTATTATGATCATCAAGAGACAACCGTGCGCGCGCGTAACCATCTCTTAACCGCTTCTGATTAGATACTGAATTGAAAGCAATTGATAAACCTAAGCACCACACCTTTGGTTGTCCAAAAAGAAAGAATTCATCACCCGGTTGGACAATAATTACGGCAAGTGCTTCTTCCAAAAATGATCATAACACTCTTCCGACGTGTGACACGTCCGTCTGGCGATCATTTTGAGTGAAATTATAAGGAACTCTATAACTGGAGGATGAATATGGATATGATGGGCACAAAGTATCCCTATAATACCCCACCAACTTCGGCTTTTATGGAAGTTCATGTAGAGAATCCATCATAATTTAGCTGCACCTTTTTGGGTCCCAAAAGGTAATCAAATTAATAAAATTATTGAATGCTATTGGGGTAGGGATACGAATTTACTATAGTATAAACCATCCGGATGGATACACCTATACACATTCAAATAGTGCCTATTCCAATGTCATGTGATACCAACACTCGGACAAGTGAAGCAACTTTATTATTTTCTCTCGCTGCCTATATACATATAATTTAGATACAAAGATACATTCTTCCACACAGTACTTTTTGTCACCTCTGCATACAAATTAAATTTAGACGAGAAATGAGAAGCTCCTTTTTGCTAGCTGGCCTATTACCATCGTGTTGCTACTGGCTTCTGATTCATAAAAACACAATTTGAATGTGCTCTTCTTGCACCTCTTCATGCTTCTCCTCATCGTCAGTAGGGTAATTGAAAGAAACAATATTGGTAGTTGGCTTGGTAAGAGTAGGTTCATTGTAAACTACCCCCCTGATCGCGATGACAAATTTATCCAGGGCCACATTTATTATAAGTATTTTGGTATATTTTAAAGTCGCTTCAACAAAACTGACTTTTATTATAGCAAACAGAAGCTAACTATGTAATTGAGATTGACTTGTTCTAGATTTCAAGTGTTTAGACTGCAGTGAATGCCTTTGCAAAACTAGCTTTTTTGTAGAAAATTCATCAGTAAATTTTAGACCAATCGAGGTTTTATTAATGCGCGCCATTCAATCTATTATACTTATAATATATCTTAAATCTAAGTTGACTAAAGTATATGAATATATCTTAAATCGAAAAATTTAGTATACTTAAAAAACAATGGCGCAAAATTTTAATTCAATTAGTACGATGCTAAAGCTGTTTTAGTATGATACTAGGTTAAAACAACGAATTTGCAAATTTTAATAAAATATAGCATCATACTTTGTCTACCCTTTTATTAAAGTTAAAATCAACGAATACCTACTTTATTTTTTTAGTATCGTGCTAGCTTCATATGACTTTTTGACATTTGCAAACATCAAAAAAGGTTCGTGTACTTACTTTTTTACACGAAATGTCATTGTTTTAGGTGTGTTCAGAAGTAGTTTATTAAGAAAATTCTTTTAGTACGATACTAGTTAGAAAATGTTTAAAATTAAGAATGAGTTAGTAAACTATAAAGTTAGCAAATTGTTAAGTAGTATCATACTAATACCTTAATAATAGGCTGTTTAAAATTTTGCGCCAATGATTTCAATCTTAACTATATGGGATATATATCAGGAAGGTACACTTAGGAAGCATGTTTTAAGATAAATTTAATAAAGTTAAGATCAAATATGTTAGAATTATTGGCGCAAAATTTTAAATTTTTATTAAGGTATTAGTATGATACTACTTAACAATTTGCTAACTTTATAGTAGTTTACTAACTTATTCTTAATTTTAAATATCTTCTAACTAGTACCGTACTAAAAGAATTTTCTTAATAAATTGCCTCTGAACACACCTAAAACAATGATATTTTGTGTAAACAAATAAGTCCACTACCCTTTTTTGATGTTTGCAACTGTCAAAGAGTCATTATGAAGATACGAGTAGCATGTTACTAAAAAAATAAAGTTTTCGATGATTTCAATTTTAATAAAAGGGTAGAGAAAGTATGATGCTATATTCGATTAAAATGTGCAAATTCGTTTTAACTTAGTATCATACTAAAACAGCTTTAGCATCGTACTAATTCAATAAAAATTTTGCGCCATTAACTTTAACCAACATTCTAGTCAAAGTTTCGTTTTTGTCGTATTCGGTACGATGGTTTTGAAGACGAAACAAGGTCACATATATAAAACGGTCCGGGTTGGTATTAAGAGAGTCAAAACTGCCATTTAATAACTGATGAATAAACGATTATCAGCCGTATCTATAAGATTTTCTTAAACTGCATCTTAGAGGTTATTTAGTTAAGCATACTTAAATATTTAATTTGGCTTTAAATGACGAAACTTCAATTCGTATCTATAATCGATTTTTCATTGGTACTTAACTAAACAATGGTTGTGTCACGTAACGTAAAAGAATGTGAAAATCTAGTACAGAAAAAAAACAAATGCTGCTTCATTTTATACAACACAGCTGTTTTGTGACACCTTTCAGTAAATAATTGGAAGACAAATTTTTTTATTTGTGAAATCAAAAAAAAGTGGCTATCTAACACACACCCGCCGCCACAAATAAAAGAAAAAGATCTGAAAATTGGTATGCCTCCTACAAGGAAACTTTTTTATTTTAGAATTTGCAATAATACACTACAAAACAGAATTATTCTATACACAGATTGGGCGTTTTCCTAAATGCAGTGTTGCAGCGCATCATGAATTTTGATGCTTTTTTTATTCACTTGCTTCAATAAAATAACGTGTTAAATACGGATTCTAAATTTTAGAGTTTTTTTTAATGAATTGTAAAAGTAAATTTCAGAGTGAAGAAAAACTTTGCAAGGCCATCAAAATCCACGATGCGCTGCAACTCTGCATTTAGGAAAACGCCTATTCTCTTCCAACAACGAGGAAGAAAGTGTCGATACAAACACTTCAAAGGCTTAGAGGGAAGCGTGGACGAAATTTCTTTGCGCGTACACATACTTTAATCAATACAAATTTTATGTTTCTTAAATCGTTGCACTTTATAGTTCTAATATAATATCACAACAAACAATACCTACAAACTCACAATTTGAAACTTCAAAATTTCAAAGATGACAATCGATATGTCAAAATACATTTTAAAATGCCTTTAAGTGACCCTTAAACGCGGTTGATGGCATTTAAGTTAAGAAGCCTTTGCTTTAAGTAACGTTACTTAAATAAATTTATTATAGATACCGATTCCATACTTAAGAGCTGCTTAGAGGTATTTTAAAGTTAAGTAACCTTTAAGATTTGTTTATAGATTCGCCTGTATTGTATATGTATAATGTTTGCAAGGTCAACGGCTTTAAACGATCTTCATAAGGAGAAACGATAAAAGAATTGTCCCAACCAAGGTCCAAGACCACGTAGGGCGAAACGAATGAATCTGCGCTGGACAGCTTGAATAATTGATAATTGATCGGTTGATATGCACTTGGTAATACGAGGGCCAGACTTGAGATTAATATTTAAGCAGTGGTCTGTCTGTACACTGTCATGTAGAGATCGGAGAATTCTTTTGACCAGCGTTTAATAAATGCAAGAGGAGAGTTAGCTTTGTTAATGATATTATCAACATGGAAGCTAAAGTTATGTTGGGAATCGCATATGAAACCTCTAGATAACGGATTGAGGTGACAATAGGAAAGAGTTCTCTGTAATAATGGCGAACGTTCTCGGGAATTAGTTATAGTTTGACATTTTTTAATATTGAGCTCCAGAAAAAATTTTTGGCACCAAGTATAAAATGTATCCAGTTGAGTTTGAAGTGAATGGGCATCTTTGGTTGATGAAATTTGTTTATATATTCTCATGTCATCAGAGTAGATTATCCCATCGGAATCAGAAAAAATAAGTTCAACGTCTTTTGTGGTCAAAAGAAATCGGACCTAGATGGCTACCTTGAGGGACACTAGAGTGTCAGTTTGCACTGATTAATGTAGATAAACATGATCTGAATATAATCCTATATTGCCGATTTAATTATCTATTACACCCTCTATTTTTCATAAAGTTTAATCAGAAAGAGATTTCTGCAATAGTTGAATTAAGGATCACGAAAATCGAGTTTCGTTTCCCAATCATCTTCCTTAGTTTAGCTAAGTCTAGATGGTCATCATCATTTTCCAATTCACTTTCAACCGTGAGAACCTGTTGTTTCTGGAAATATTGTCAAAAACGTCATTGTCAGGCCATAGCCAGCTGGCCATCTAACAATCGTTTGAACAGGCACTTATAACATTGTTGTTTATGGTATCTGACAATTTCTTTATTGTCATATAATTATATTCGGACACGAAACGCAGCTACCTATGTCGTCTAATATGCTCCAAAAAATATGAAAATTTGTAAACAAACAAACCCTATTTTTTCGACCAGATACGAATGTTCCAGGGTTGTAAAAAAATGCAATCTCTTGTTAATGCAATTTTCAACGACTTAAATTAAAAGATTGAGTTTATTTACTTCACTTTGAGACTGTGACTTCAAATTCTGCAATCGCCATTCATTTCATTTCAAACAAATTGCAATCACTTATATTCCCATTTATTCACCCCTATTACAGAATTCGGCGAATGAGATAAAGTGACCGTTTAAATTAGTTTCGAAACTTTTGCTTTTACTGAATCCGATGAAAGAAAGTTGAACGAATGTCGGTAACATGCACTGCACCAAAGACATTTTGTTCAACTTATCTGGTATTACCTACTAAATTCGCATACAACTTCCATTATTTTACATTCGCGCCAATTTCGAAACGAATCGGAAGTAAATTTTTAATTAAACGAAAAAACAAACGATGGAAAATACGAAAATGTAAGTTAAAAGTTTATTATAATGAATGTTTAAGTGTTTATTTTGTTTAGTTTTTTGTCGTTATTGCTGGTATGTAAAATATTTTGTTGTTTCTTTTTAAAGCATCAAGTGCAGTTTCCTCTATCAACCTCTCTGTACGATAAACCGTTGACCAGATACACTCCAAAAGCTTTTTTAGGATATCTTTAAAGGTATTTCCATGACCCAACAAGAAGCAAAGTTATAGTCACTATAAAAGAACAGAACGCAGAAAAACGGACTTGCAGCGTATCTGGGATTTCGTAGATATTTTGAGCCATACTTCGCATCTCATATCTTGTCCTTTTAGCAGGCTGGTCCCGAAAATTGAAGAATAAAGTAATCGAATCCATTTTGTGTTTATTTTTAAATTCAATAAATACATATATAAAATTAAATTATTTCACTTCATCATTTTTACACTTGTTATTGACTTATATGACGTTTAAATGTCAGAAACTGACAGTGTCGATAGGAAAGTTCATAAATGATATGGTAGTTTTAGGAATCGACAATGTAGTTCATCCGGCGAATTTCATAATTCAGTTTTATAGCGGATGCGAAGGGTCAATGGATCGAGTTGACTCACCGGGAGTAAAATTCTTCGAATTCTGTAATCGACATGATTATCAATTGACTGCCATCTTTTAAGAATTATTCTTTGGATTCGTTGAATTCTTATTCACTTTGTGTAATCGTATTTGTTTGCATTGTATGCATTCATTTGTTTGTATTCTTTTTCATTGCGCAAGAACGCAAAGAATGTAAATGAATGCAAAGAAATGATCTATTCCAATTTATTCTATTTCATCATCAAATGCAAAGATATTATATGAAAGTGAATTGAATGATTGATTTCAATCAACAGCATGTGTTTTTTATGGAGGTATATCTACTCACTCCATTATAGTTTGCTTTCTTCATCGGCAACACAGAATTAAAATTTTTACAAATAATCTATTACAATTTTAAATAATTTTCGCACATGGAATAGCTAAAACTAAATTTTTGAATTATGATTTGGTCTATGATTTTTTATTTCAAAATAGATGCGTTACTAGTTTTTATGTGGAAGCAATCAACCAAGAGAATATGAAATAAAACTACAAATAAATCTCTTGAAAATTTCTTCCTGAAATGAAAAAAGGTCTTTTTGATACTTGGAAGAAGACTTACGTGATATTATTCATCACAAAAATCTCTTATTTGACAGGATTCTATATTTTATGTAGTACATTGTTAAACGGTGTATCGACGGTGTATCTTCTTCGTATCACTTCTGTCCAAACATCGACTATAAAACAACGCATTTAGAATTCACAGTCAAATGACGTGAAAAAAGAGAACACTACACTGCGAACCCTGTATTCCAAGTTTTATAAATCTTTTATCACGTAAAGGTTCCAGGTATCATAAATACCTAGTACCCCTTTTGTTGGCCTTTTATAGAGTCTAAATACTCGTATTTCTATGTATAGAACAATAAATTGTTTCTAAAAGTTGTTTCTGATATTTTTCATCCATTAAGATTGCGCCTTAGACTATAGACTATTGAGCCCTTGTAGTGAATTAGGACCTGAACTATACCATTACTTTTTCGTTTCCAACAAAAAGGGACACAAAACTATCTCCATATCTACATATTAAACGATGAGGTAAAGGTGAAGGCATACTACCTGATAAAATAAATAAAAATATATATCAACCAAAACTGGCCAAATGGAAAAATATACATTACGCACAATTTTGTAAACAGATCACGTACAACGGTAAGTAAGTAAAGACCCCTATTGGTAAACTGTCGTCGCCGTCTAAGAAAAATAGTTGACGGTTAATATGGTGGTAGCGCTTTGAATATTGTGGACTTATAATGGTTATCGTTGTATGTTAGTTTGGGTAAAGTGGTGCACTAGTGTGGGTAGACCGTAGACGGTTTGGTTGTCTTCTTCGAAAAAACTGTGTTTCTATAATTTACATAATCAATTTTTTTTTCTTTTTTTTTTCTACAATATTTTTTATTTTTTGAATTCCTGAATAAGAAGACTTCATCATCATCATCGTGATCTACGAATGTTTTTATTATATTTCCGTTTCGGCGACATTTTATTATAAGGTGTCGCGATGCCATCTAGAGGATGAATGGTAAACCAAAAATGGGAGGTTTTTTTGTTGTTCTTGGTGATTTGTAAGAAAGTCACATAGAGCTATACGGCACACCAACCACACCGCTAAATACAATTGACAGCCATTTCTATTTTAATCACATAATTTAATTATAAAGTTTATTTTCTTCGATTTGTAATTAAAATCAATGAAAAAAACGCGTGAAGAATATTGGGAATGTTAATGGGGAAGTTATTCAGTGAAATTCGTTGGCTGACGTTGATTCAAAGATCGGCGGTTAATGATAGGGCGAATGTTACCATCATCAGTTGCCGGAAAGGATTCGAAGAATGGGTGCTAACGAAAGGTTTTGTTTCCCATGGCGGTTGAAGCGGAAGCCATTCCAAAAGGGAAGTTCATTGACTTTATTTATTTACTGGAGAATATTGATTTGTTGTGCATAAAAGAGGACTTGGAGGCAACTTTGGAAGTTTGGTTAGCCGTTAAGTTTTAATAGCAAATAATCAACGGTAAAAAATAAAGTTGTAATAAATAAAACTAACGACAAAAGGGCGTGGAGAACCAGGAACTAGTAATTTACCATTCATTTGTGTTGGTTGTGAACTAGCAGAAATGGAGGTGACCTACAATTTTCTACCGAAGATGAACAGCTAAGATGAGAGTCAATGTTTCATAACAAGAAACACACTTGGAGGTATTGCCTCGTCTTTAAGCTCCCTGGATGGAAATGTCGCTTTTATTTGCAAAATTACAATTGCAAGTTTAACCCATTCTCTCCCATTGTACTTTTTAAAGTATAGTAAAATGAATTTTAAAAATGGCCATTTAACAGCATGTCATGAAATAAAAATCATCTTTTTGAATTTGTTTTCACAAAAGTCAATATTATTTGAATTTTTTCAGATACTTTTTTATTTTTTAATCACAGTAGGGTGTTGTCCAATTGTCTTTTCGTAGAAAGCATTCTAAAAAATGTCTCGTTTTTTTTTCCTTCAAAAACATTTGTGGTCATATGAACTTCAATTTACAAAATATTAAAAAATATTTTTTGATTTTTATTTGAAACAAACATAAAGTTTACGAGCATACAAGTTCCTTCATATTTTTGTATATACATACGGAGGTAAGCAATGCCAAAGTTTTATGTACTTTCAAAAGTACAATGGGATCATGCATGTATTATTTTTATAATGATCAGAATGGTTTTTCAAACTAGCCTTGTTAAACACTTTTTTGGTAAACGTTTTCAAAATCTGCTCTGGAAGAACTGCATAATAATACACATATCGACAACGGTGATATCGCCATGATTCCTCCATCGGTGGACATGACTGACGAAGAGGATTCGATGAAGACAATATGAGAACAACGGAATTACCAATAGATTTTCCAGGTGAGGTTAAGGTTTTTGTGGAAGCTTATTCAGCGGCTGACGATGACGGATTCGACAGCGATGATGACATGCCATAATCAGAGTTGAAGAAGTCGGACAAAATTAATTTTCTCAATCGAGTTCCAACATACTGAACATAGCAAAGATGGTTATTTATACCAATTTGACACCTACTGTGGAACTAAAAAATGTGAAACTTTCCATGAAAAGTATCCCGCTAGGTTCAAGAGTGGTTTTTGACCTCCTTAAGAACATAAAATGTTCGAGTGACCATATTATCTTTTTTGACAACTTCTTCACAAGCTATGAGCTCATGAAAATCTTAAAAGATAAACACTTCAGAACAACTTGAACGGCTCGCGACAACAGACTTAGAAAATTTTCTTTACCACTTTACAAAGACTTTCAAAATCATAGTAGGGGTAGTTTTGATTACCAATTTGATTCTACCCATAAATTTCTTTTTTATAAATTGAAGGACAACATCATAGTTATCTACTATAGCCACAAATAACGATGTCATCGAACCGTGTGATATTATGAAAAGGTGGAGCTAGGATAAACCAAAAAGTGAATATACCCCAGCCTCTTTTGGTCAAGAATTATAATACAAATATGGGTGGTGTGAACCTCCATGACTAATTCATAAATACTTATTCCATTGAAATTCGAGGCAAGAAGTGGTGGTGAAACATTTTTATCTCCATGCTTTCGTTCACTGTTTCCAATGCCTGGAGCCTCCACAAGCTGACGAATAATTATAAAGGTGATCTACTCGAATTCACCAGAGCAATAACTCTTTACTACGTTAGGTTCCACACTCTGAATGCAGGAAAAGGACAACCTAAACTTCTTAGATTCTTAGATTCATAGTTTGCTAGGGTGAACTATAAAATTTCTTCAAAATAATTTCAGAAATAATCCCTCTTTCTAAATATTGCGGGATCTTTGAAATGGTTTTTGCTTATTGCCTTTTATAATCAGTTTTACTCACAATAAAAGACCACTTCAGTAGATTTTGTAGCAAGACAAATATATCAATAAACAACGCCTAGACTTTTAATATCATTATTGAAAATGTTTGAATATGATTGACCGGTCACATTCATGAAGTACCTTTAAGAAAGATTCAGCACAAATTCCCTTGAATATTGTTTTTTTATAACTGACGAATATTCAAGCGGATATGAATACCCCTTATTTGTTAGACAACACAAGTCGAGAGAAAATGAAGTGGCTTACGAAGGAGGTATCAATACATATTAGTTTTTAATTTCGGTATACTCGTATCACAATATGAGTGAAAAAGTGGGCTGGGTATAGCATTCCACATTCGTGTAGTGCAGCTTAAGAAAGAATATCGGTACTTAACATAAATTCCGAAAGTACGAATATTATTACGGTTGAATTATTTAAGAGAAGAAATGTAACTGATTATTTGACAATAGCACTGACTCTTAAAGAACGATAAAATCAGAATATACAAGAAACCTTACGATGGTGTTCAAGAGACAGAATTATATCAATTATGTTACTTGTAATATCACCAAACATTTTAAAGGCTCTTCCCTAAATATCCTTCAAAATACTCTAGTGAGATGAAGGAGCACCACATAGATAAGGGAGTTATAGTCCAAATAAAACACATTCCTCAATGCATGGACAGAGAAAGTCGCCTTAGACAAGAAATAGCATTGAGTTTTTGAAGCATTGAATTCTACGCGGTTTCTTGAACGATGCTTACAAGATCAGAATTTAATGAGTTTATCATACGTTTCCGTTGAATTTCCTTATCCGAAGGACAGGAATATGAATTTTCACATAAATATATTAACCTGATAGTATACTATCGTCAGCAAAACAATTTAAATAGGTAATTATTTCAGACAGAAGATCATTAAAGAAAACGAAAAATAGGGTCGGAGATAAAAGAGAACCCTGTGGTACACCAGCATTTAATTTACTGCAAACAGATGAGCTTAGGGCCTATACTTTTCCTTATCTTTATAAATTCTCTTTTCAGTGTTAATTTTAAAGGTGTACTTAAAGCTTTCACTAACGATATAGGTTATGTATACGGCCAAGTTAGTTTTTTGGAGTTAGTTGCGGATATCAACTGGAATCTAAATTTATTGAGATTATAATGTTTTTTAGTTTGTCTTATCAAAACATCTCAGATGCACTAGAGTGTAAAGGATTCAAATTAACTAACTGTGCTTGTTACTATTCGGCTATTTTTTCGAAAAGTGTTGATTGTTCCGAAAATTGCTTTTTAATTGAACAAGTTAATGAGTTAAAGTACTTCGAATCGATAATTGATTCTAATTTGTCTTTTTCAAACCAATCTGATGTGGAAACGCGGAAAAGCGGTCATTAATTCTAGTGCATTATCTTCCAATTGCTGAACAATGCTGGAATAATAATTAATAAGTGTCACTCTTCTCTTAACTTCGCTTCCTCTGCAAATGCCCTGATATGGCCAAATTTAGAGTACAATCGTTTATTTGCGGTTGTGTTGTTAATTCCTTTATAATTATTGCCACCAAAATTATCAAAAAATTCCACCATACAACACAAGCAAGCATTGAAACAACAAAATTTTACTCGTTCAATTTTTTTCTTCGAACGTCAAAACATACAATATGAACCTTCTCGCACAAGCTCGCTTGAAAAAGTGGTCAGAACAGTTTGTGAGCGAGATGCTTGCGATAGGTATGCGAGATACTCTCAACACTCGATTCAAATATCGCTTCACTCTGCGCACGTATATAAGAATCAATATAAATATTTTTCTCGCACGCAAACGCTTCTCGCATCGCATCGCTTTGTCGCACTAATGCACGCGCAACCTAATGCTAGGCGCACAGTGATTTGGTGCGACAAGGCAATGCGATACGTGGAGCGATTCGAGATGCAATAATTATTATGCGGCATATAGTGCGCACAGTAAAAATGGTTTTGTGCTTCTGTGTTGTTATTTCCTTTATAATTATTGCCAGCAAAACTATCAAAAAACTATACATCCCACAAAACAAGCACTTAAATAACAAGATTTTACTCGCGCCACTGTGCGCATGTACATAAATATGTATATAAGAATAAATGTAAATATTTTTCTCGCACGCAAACGTTTCTCGTATCGCATCGCTTTGTTGCACCACTGTACGCGCAGCCTTACAGATAAGCCGTCACTTAACCTATATTAATATGGATATTATAATGGTGCAAAAATTTACGTAAAGAAACGATTATTGTTCAAATTCTATCGTTATCCTTAAAATGCCATTAATTAAAACAATAATTGATTTCTTTTAACAATATTCTGTTTTTTTTTTTTTAAACGTCAGTTTGACAACCTTAAAGCTTTCGTTTTCGTTTACCTAATATAATTGTGACTGCCGCGTCGTCTGTCGGTGGTTTTGTTTCTGTCAAAAAGTTTTGTATTTTTGGTTTCCTTTGGCAACATATTTCTCGTTTTACGTAATCGCTATTTGCCGCGACTATCCTTTACTTTGGTATCGTTTAGTTTCCGTAATTTAATAGGGCCCTTGATTTTCACTTCGTTTGGCGTTACGTTACATAATGAAATTTTTTTTTCTCCAAAAAAGTAGTTAATGAATCTCAAAATATGTAGGTAATAACTTTTTTAAATTTATTGTTTACCTTTCTGTACCTTGTTTTCCACAGCGTGGCTCTTGTTAGTCATCGTATAAGCCATTCATTTTCAAAACTCATACATTTCAATTAAATATTTCTCCGAATATAAAATGCAGGCTTTATTTCGTAAAGACGAGCTCTTAAGAAATGTCTTCGAATTAAGTAAAAAAAAGGTCACTTAAGAATTTAACTATTTCGTTCATCGATTTAAACAGAAAGATTAAATTTTAAGCAGGTTACAAACATGACACAAATAATGGATTCCATACTTAAGTTGTTTATAAAAGTTAACTATGTATGTATGTATGTATGTATGCTTATCTATTTTTAAAATGATTGATTCTATCAAAGGACGTTATTAATAGCGGTCATTACACAATTCTTGTCAAATTTAAATCTCTCATGGAATGCTTCAATAAAAATGGTCCTCAATTTAAGAATCAAAATAAATAGGTACCTATGTTTTCCGTTCAAAACAACATGACATGATTTACTTATTTACATACCTATTTGTTCGAGTGTTTTTATGTACTGTGCGCTCATGCTGATACATTTCATCACAAGGACCTACAAATTGATTTGAAATAATGATCATCTTTGACTATGAGTGATTTCATACGTAAATGCGCATAGATACGAGTACATACACCTACTCCAATAGTACATAATACCACGCGCCGCGCCTCCAGCCACTGCTCTCGACATATTGTTTGCAAATATGTTTTTTCTTATTTTTGGATGAAGAACGATTGATTTGATTATAAATTTATATTGAATGAATTTAGTCGCCTTTAAGGTTAGATGATGATTTCACAATTGAAGAGAATTTTAAATATTTTTAATTGAAGTTTTTGATTTGATTTTGTTTTTATTTGATTAAATTTTTTTTAATGATCATTAATTGCCGGTAATGGAATAAACATAGGTACAGACGAAATGAAATTATGTACATGGATACGAATACATGCATAGATTTGTTTTGCTAATAATTATTATCAACTATACCTGAATGAATTCAAGTTTTCGTAGTGTAGTGGTTATCACGTGTGCTTCACACGCACAAGGTCCCCGGTTCGAACCCGGGCGGAAACATTCAGCATTGTTGGTTTTTTTTTTTTATTAAAACTACTTTTTAGATACATTTGATGAAGGAATTGAATAATATAAATTCAAAAAAAGGATTTTTGGCTCAGTTCGTAATAAATCTTCCGCAATCTTGCCAAAATTGAGTTCATAGTTGTAAGCAACAAACAGCATTAACTCGACATGAGCATGGCAATAGTTGTATAAAAGTAAAATGACAGTTAATTAATGTGTGTTCAAATTGCCATTTATTTTTATTATGTTCCTGAATTTGCAGAAAAATGCCAAAAGAGAAAATGTGAGTAATTTTGTAGAAAATTAATTTAAACCGTTTTTAAAATATTTAAAAGTCTTATGTATGCCATTATGTATAGAATATGACATCGTTCAAATTGCCGCCCCGGTTTCTTAAGATGGCACGCATCCGAAAAACTTTTCAATAACTCTTCCGCATATATGTAGGTACACGGCTGGGATCCTTTTCCAAACGCTACGGAGCTCAGTCAGCGAACAAACGGCGGCGTACAGTGGGGCCAAGTGGGAAAAAACTCGATTTACCAAAAGTGCTTATTTCGATTAACTTATTCATGTTTCTCATAGTAAATTAGCCAGAGAATCTGGGTACACTTAAGGACTATTCACATGAGAGCGACCAACGACCAACGAATAAAAAAACAAATGGGATTTAAAACATATATAAACATAGATTCTTCACAAAAACTTTACAAAAGGGTAGCAATCTAGTATAATATAATGTTAATTTATAAAAATTTGCGTTGTAATTGCTAAAATGAGAGAAATTTGAGAAAATAAATTGGTCGTCGCGAATTGCAATATGATCGCTACGACCAATTTATTTTCTCAAATTTCTCTCATTTTAGCAATTACAACGCAAATTTTTATAAATTAACATTAAATTATACTAGATTGCTACCCTTTTGTAAAGTTTTTGTGAAGAATTTATGTTTATATATGTTTTAAATCCCATTTGTTTTTTTATTCGTTGGTCGTTGGTCGCTCTCATGTGAATAGCCCTTTAGGATCTGGGCCAAAACTTAAGCCTCAACATCTAAGTAGGCACCCAAAGTCAAAACATTTGAAATTGTTTGGGAACTTTCATAGAATGTTACGTCAATTCGGGGTGAACTAAAAATGTGATTTTTTTTTTGCTTATTTATGATCCTTAAAAATACAAAACAGCGGTCAAATTCAGTAAACAAAAATGTAGTGAATTACGGTAGCACAATATAAGACTCAGTACTCAGTAATAGAAAGTTGCAGTTATTTAAAAAAAGTGGGCGAACTTATATACATTTTTAATGACTTAATGGTTAAATTAGTTTTACCACATATGAAAGACGACCGTCTGAACCGACAAATACATAATGTAAAAAAAAAAGATAATTTTTCTAATTACTCAAAATTGTATTAACCATCTTTGGAACTTAGATAAACTTTTGTGTGGGCGTGTCAGTGGGTGGAAAATGTTGTTGTCATTTCTTAAACTATCCTTTATAATATTTGAAAATTTTACATAAATCAGTTGGATGGTTCCGATTTTATCGCACTAAGAAAGACCGCCTTCATACAAAAGCTATTACAAATAAAATGCACGACTGGGTCGCACGATCTTGCTCCTATGTAAAAGACTAAGAATTTCAAAAATGAATGTTATTAGATAAACTGATCATAAGTATAAAATTCATTTTTTAAATGACTAAAAAAAACTTTTTTTGTAGTTACAGGCAAGAATAGGATGCCATATGATTCAAGCAAATATAGATTTATGCAAGAACAAAAATTATAAGTCTTTGTAGTGGTTTCTTAAAAAATAAGCTTTTATATACAAAATTTTTAAAACATTTTTAAGAAAAAAATTTGGTACGCCAATTTTAAGTTTTTATTATTGTATGAATAAAAATTAAATTTACGAAAAAAAGTATTGAGCCGTTTTCGAGATATTGAATTTTCAAAAAACAAAAAACTGATTTTTTTTCAAAATTCAAAAAAATATTTTTCTTAAAGTTTTGAAATGCAATGGTTTTTATACTTTTTAGAAGCTTCTCTCTACGAAATTTCATTAAAATCCGTCGTGCTGATAATGAGAAATTAAAAATTTTAAAAAATCGTTCTAAGGTAGGTAGAGTCAGTAATATCTTTTTTTCAATTTTTTTTATTAAATTACAGATATTAAAAAATAATAAAAAGAAAAAAAATTTAAGCAAAATCCTCGGAACCGTTTTCGAGAAAAATACGATTTTCGAAAACCATTTTTTAACATTTGTATGGAGGGTACCGTTATTTTTAGGTTAAATAAATTTATTTTTCTCATATCTTTTAGATTATTTTTCCATACTTTTATTTATCAAGTTGTGAAAAAATCCAGCATGGGGTTTTCAAAATATTGTGTTTTCAAAAAAAATTTTGAAAGTTTTTTTAAAAATCCAAAAAATTTTTTTTTGGAAAATTTGAATACATAATAATATTCAAACTGCTGGGAAGCTTTAGCATAAAAAAAATGATCAAAATCGGTGGTACCGTTTTTGAAAAAATCAGAAACAAAAAAAAAATGGTCCCAAGGAGGTACCAAAACTACTCATTTTTTGGAAAATTTTTTTCAACCATTACCTAGGTTTAACTAAATAAAATTTTTTGAATTTTTTTTTTAAATCGTTGGGACAGTTTTCGAGAAAAAAAAATATTTATAAAGTTTCGAAAAGAAATCGTATGGCAGGTACCGTTATTTTTGCTCTTAAAAAATCAAATCAAAAAACATCCGAGCCGTTTAGCTGTAATCGAACAGACAGACAGACAGAATTGCCAGACCCACTTTTTTCGTCTTCGCTATCATCGTAATGTCAATTTTTATCAAAATCTCTAGTTCGATTTTTTTACGAATGCATAACTTGCCTTATAGTACCTATAAGTCGCAAGTAAAAAAGTAACAAAAAAAGAGCAAGAAGTGGATGTAAAAAATTTGAATGGCCAACTTTCTACAAAAAAAAGCACCATCTTTAACCATTACTTGGAACAAAACCAGGAATTTTATCAATTTTGACGATGTTTTTTAGTTAGTGGGCGTGGCACTGACTGGAAATTAATTGTGATGCTTTCTGTCCAAAATTACTTTCATTTCTGAAAATTCACTTAAATTGGTTGAGCTATTCGGTTTTTAAAATGGCCCCATTGTGCGGCATTGCATATAATGCATTATGATCCTGAACATTGAACTTCTGGGTCGGTTGGATCTTGTACGGGTGTATAAGCAGAAAGTATAAGAGTTGTTACTGGACTCTTTGCAAGGAAAACTTCTTCGTCGGTTATTTGGTCCTGTTTTAGAATAAGGAAGGTAAAGGTCTGGCTATATAGAAAAGCAAAGCAATATTTATCCAAAATAAATATTATTGTTATTAACTTCCCATAGGGAGTTATTGTAATCGGTCCGATTTGTCAAATTGGAATTTTTGACATTTCTCGACGTTTCAAGGTCCCTAGAGGCTATATCAATCATTTTTAGAGAGATGTCTGTGTGTGTGTGTGTACGTACGTTCGTACGTTCGTACGTTCGTACGTTCGTACGTTCGTACGTTCGTACGTTCGTACGTTCGTACGTTCGTACGTTCGTACGTCCGTACGTTCTTGTACCATTTTTCGTCGTCGATATCTCAAGAACGAGTAAAGATATCGACTTCAAATAAATTTTGTTTAATAGGTAATAACTTCGAAAGAGGCTGAAAGGGCGTTTATTAAAATTCAGTGAGTAGTTTTTTCACTATAACGGTTTAAAAAAAAAGTAAAAATTTTGGTTAGTTTCAAATATCTCACGAAAAAATAATGCTATTGACTTCAAATAAAATTTAATGTACTCATTATAAGGTCATACAGATTTGATATGAATATGGAAAAAATTGAACTTACCGTTATTTTTTTAAATTAAAAAAACTGAAAAAAAAAATTTCATAACCCAGATATTCTAAGAACGGAAAACAATTTGAAACTCAAAATAATTTTATTTTACGAAAAATAATGTATTTGACAACTGGTGAAAATTTCAAAAAAAATCAGCTTACAGTTTTTTTACAAAAAATAAAAAACTATATAAAATTGTATTGAAAATTGGTAAAAATTGTTTTTCGACTCAAATTTCTCGAGAACTAGTAGTGATATTGACTTCTAATTTAGTTTATTTTATACATAGTATAATTTTGTACAATTGGTAAAATCTTGACAAATATTGAATTAATAGTTTTTTTTTTTAATAAAAAAACTATTAAAAATTCTAGTGAAAACTAGTTAAAATTGTATTTCAAGTCGAATTTCTTGGGAATGAACACCGATAGTGCCTTCTAAAGTATATTGTTTTATACATCGATACCTTCCCGTAAGAATGTATACTAAGCGACATTTCTAAAATTGTTCAGGAAACGAAAAAAACGAAGAAAGTTCTAGTTGAATCATAGTGTGCTAAGAGACAATTTTGGTTAAACTAAGTGACATCTAACAAATTTTTTTTGCTCACGATCAACATCAACAATCTCAATTTTAAATCTCTTTAAATAATTAAAATGCTTTTCAATCTTAAAATAATGTTTGTTTGAATTTTACAGCTAAAGTTTGTTTGGCTGAAAATTTGGTTATTTGAAAAAAACTAAATATAAAGTTTTCAAGACCACAAATGGGAAGTTATCAGTGTGGGTCGCACCCAGCCTCTTTTTTTTTTTTTTAAAACTGATTGCAGAAATTATTACATTCACATTGGCAATGATGAAGAGAATTAATTAACTTAATTTGTATGTACTGATTACTGAAGGAAAAAACTAACGAGGTAACCAATTATTGGAGCTACATTATAATTATTATCAGTAGTACCTAACTTATTTTTTCACTCAACATAACGAAAACTATTATTTTTTAAACAAAAATCTGTCCCTTTAAAACAGTAATTAAGTATTGCAATAATTAGAATTAGAAAAGGGGGCCTGGGCTTGAAAAGAACTTGTTACGGTTCTGCGACTTTGACACAACTTAACAGCTATCCATCAAAGGCCAATTTAATATCAAAATTCAATCTGCGATTCGTCAAATTTATTGGCACACTGATGCTGTTCTGTGTAAGTCGTTAACTAAATTTTACCTAACAAATCACAACTCGTTTCCAACTTAACATTTGGTATGACATTCGTCCTTTGATAAATAAGTCCCTATATCTAAATATACATACATAAATCTACATGCTTATCAAATAACGATGCGATATCAAGTCGATTCTCAGTTCACCTATCCCAGCTTCTTCTGCTAGTGTGCCTGCTGTGAATGAAAGTAGTATCCATAAATTGCATGTTAACGAATTTGAAATGCATAAATGCACTTTTTTGACAGAACAGGAGCAAGCAGCAAAATTGTGTGTTTTTGCCCTATGGAATGGCTTTTGGTCCTGTCCTGGTTGGTGGTGCCATATTGCTACGCTACGGCAGTTACCGCTTTGGAGATTGCCATTTCTCTGAACTGAGCGTATGTACATTATTATACGAGTACGAAGTTCTGCTTTTGAACTCTTGTTGTGTAGACAGTGTGTTATTAGTAAATTTCATCTCTTTCAGGTTGACGACTAATAATGAGTTTCTGTGCATGTTGCTATGTGTTACTGGAAGTCGTTAAAATTGAGAATTGAATACATTTGGTTGACATTTCGGTTTTCAAAGCTGCCACAGAAGTCCATACATATTTCAAATTGAAATCGGAAACAATGTTTCATCATCAATATTTGGGAGAAATTTGAGTAAATTAATTTGAAGTTTTGGTAATTACATGTACGATTCAAATATGAAATATTTAGATGAAGGTGAATTTTGGAAATTTCTTACGACCGCAGGTGTGCTGACACAGAATAGTTTTCTACACAAGGATGACATTGTGTATGAGCCTTAGAAATAGCAATCAACCGTATTTGCTTCTGTAATTATAGGAATGTTAAATTTTAGGGGTTGGTCGGCCAATAAAGAAGCTATCATTATTGGGTTTAAAATTCAACACGTATAAATAAACATGCAAAAGCAATAATAAGGACTTCCAAATTAATAGGAAGGGTTTCTTCTATGCAAAATATAATTTTAAGCTGTTTGTGTTACTAAATATGGCTAAATTTCAAATACTTCATATTGAACGATAAATTGTATTAATATAAACAAATATAAAAAGTTTTATCAAAATTGAAAGAGTCGTTTTCGAGAAAAATAAGATTTTTCTTGGCAGGTTTTTGAAATTAAGATATATGGTAGGTATCATTATTTCTGGATAAGCAAACATTTTTTGTTAATTTTTAGATTGTTTCTTAAAATGGCTAAGATCCTATGTGGATTTTGAAACATTCAGTATTTTTGTGCAAAATACTTCTTAGAAGCTTTTTATTAAAAAAAGAGTTACTAAGATCAGTTACACGATTGGCTCACACTATTCTTTTGCTATATTTGAAGTTACAAAAATTTCATTTGTTTATACTGCTCCCAACCTATGAAGATTTCCAGCCTGAAGCTTGCCAGCTTTCTTTTCTCCTCCATCCCAGGGATGTTACTTCAAATCATTCAGACTAAGTACTCTGACAGATTGTGTTGGTTTTGTTCCCGTTTATTTCCTCAGTTCTTCAATCGCCGTGAATGACGCTACTAGATCTACGGAAAGTTGGGAACGTTGTTGGTGTTTGGTTCTTTAGTAGATAATTTATATCCGACCAAGTTTTAGATTTTCTTGTTTCGCAAAGTTTAAAGCATAAATACCCTTTTGAACTATCCTCTCGCTTCAAAGGAAAGCCCTATTTAGCACAGTTTCGTTTTCTTTTTTTTATAAAAATAGGTTTGTGACAAATCCTATTATCAAAAAGTGGATCGCACATACTTGCTCTTATATACAATTACTTTGGAATTTAAAAATTGTATGTATGAAAATATGAACGTATGTAATTAGAGAAAAATGCATAAAATTCGTTGTTTATTTTTCTGAAACATATCTGAAGAAAATAAGAATTTATGCAAACAAAATTTTAAAAAATAAGGCGCAAAACTTTATTTTAATTAATACGATGTTATAAAATGAATTCTTTTAGAAAATAATATTTACTAGCATACAATTTTTTTAATTGCGATAGAGGTACTATAGGGCGAGTTTTGCATGTGGAATAAAAATCAAGTTCGAGACTTTGATAAAAGTTGACTTTACGATGATAGAGAACCCACGAATACGTATGTAACTCGACCTACGGCCTAAACAGCTAAAGCGATTTTCTTCAAACTTTATATTTAAGGTTCTTTGTTTTCGATAAAATACAATCATTTTTGATTGATAAGAGTGAATGACTTAAAAAAATTTGTATCGTAGGTACCATTAAAAAAAATTTAAAAAAAATCGGGTATCAAATTTGAATAAAATCCATCCTTTCGCTTAGGATTGCGCACCCTTGTTTGTCGTTGTCCTTTTTACCATAATATAAAATTTAATCAAAATCTCGAGTTAAATGATACATATTAAAGTTAAATTTTAAACATTTCTTTAAAACTCTTACTTCGGTTGAACGTTCTAAAAATACGTACAATGATTTAAAACTTTTTCTACTTTTAAGTGCCTTGTGTCTTTCTGAATATATATGTATATCCAGCACAGTAAATTTGTATACAATGCAATCATTAACAACAACACAAGTGACTATAAGCAACGACGATATGTATAAATTATATTGTTATTGTTTCTTGATTCATAAAGTATCACTTCGGGGACCTTCAATTTTCTAGTATTCATGGGACGCTGCTTATAGACATTTCCAGCTTAACTTCTTATCCAAAACAGGACCGAAGTATTTGCTTCTTCTGAAAATACTTTTCGTATGCCTTTAATAGAAAGAGGACTCAATATGTGGAAGTTTCTATTTCCGATATCCGAGTACGCACCGGTCCACCCAGCGCGTTAACTTATATAGAGCGTTTTGTAGGAGTTTTGCATACGAGTATGTATTGACAACCAAATTCCAGGTGTATTGACAACCAAATTCCAGGTAGTATTTGATAGTAATCTTGAAAAACATGTTCTACCTAAATAATTTTATGTTGAAAATGAATGAAACTGACAGCTTGATCTTTTGACAGTTTTGACATTTATTGTTACAATTGTATTTATTTTCGAAAAACCTGATTATGCTAAACAACCTAATGTCGATTTCCTTTACACAATAGGGATTTTAGGGATTTCGATCCCTTGTCAAATTTTGTCTTTTTAGTGTGCGTATTTCGTATACATGTAAATCCCTCTCCAAATACGGATTCGAAGGATTTGATCTCTGTCAAAAAAAAATCGATTTTTTTGGTGTGAAGGAACGTAAGATCTGTCGTAAAAGTCAAAATTTGACAAGGGATCGAAATCCCTAAAATCCCTAGTGTGTAAAGGAAATCGACATAAGTCAAATGTTAGCATGCAGTTACGGATTACGGATTTGGTAATAGTAAACATCTTTAAATGAGTTCTAAACGCCGGATTTCGTAAACGGATATTCAGTAATTTAATTTTATTTCTATTATGTAGAAGTGTATTTGTCCAAAATTTGAACACAATTATTCGAAATATTAACAAAATACATAATATACTGGAATAATCAAGAACCTTGAAATCCTATTTCTGTCATACGTATTCTTGCGCAAAACGAAAAACCTAACAACAACCTAGCAACAATTTAGGAAACCAGAGATACTATATAACAGCCCTATTTATAAGAATTCTTATTTGTAAAACATTACCCGATCCATTTTAGTTTTAATGAGCTTTTTTTATAATCGGCGCACACTCAAACGGTTTTTTGTATACCTTAATATGCCGGAGACACAGTGTGAGCATTAAGAAAAAAGGGAAGGGTTAGAAAGGAGGTGTCGGTGTACATTGGTTTTGAATTCTTGAACATTGCAATGACTGGGAAAGACAGAGCGTGGCAAGGAATTCCACATTCGCGTAGTACGGCTGAAGAACGAATCTCTGTACTTCACAATACGGCCGAAGTTGGGCTCAAGGGTAAACTGATGGGCATTCCTAGAAGTGCGAGTATTACGGTTAAATTGTTTAAGGGGAGGAATGCAGCTGGCTATTTCACTAGAGCATAATCCGTTAAAATAACGGTAAAAAAGGGTGAAGCAAGAAACATTACGATGATGTTAGAGTGACGTAAATGAGTCAATGATGTTATTGCTTGTGTCAAATAAAGTATGTACCAAACAGTGAGAATTTGTTACATTTTGGCGTCATAACACAACTTACATAGCTTTTTATCGTGGCTCCCAATACAAAAACCGACATCTAGGAGACTTCCTTCTTCTCTTTAAACCCCATAAAACTCGTCATAGAGCATGTAAATTCACCAAATCGCTACATACAATCAAGATAGTAGAAACCTCCTAGCCTACATCTTTGGACATCGCAGAGCAAGTACAGAGAACGTGAAGAATATATTCTTCAATTTCAATTTATCAAAAGTGGTGTACAAATAAGACATTGTCTTTTATATAGTTCCTGAGTTAATACAAAATATGGAGGGCTCACAGCTGTACCGAACCAAGTCATTTTAAAGAAATCCAAAACTAACGCCAGGATTTGCGCAAAATTGACCTCTATTTAAAGCTGTAATGAACTACATAGTTCATTTAGAGCTACATAGTTCTATTTAGAGCAGTAATGAACTATACATAGTTCAGTACAGCTCTAAATAGAGGTCGATTTTGGCGTTGGTTTTGGATTTTTTTAAAATGACTTGATTCGGTACAGCTGTGAGTCCTCCATATATTCTTCCCCAAATTAACACTGTTTCAAGTTGAATAGTTACTCTTACTCTATATCTTTTGAGTTATTCGGATAATACAGTTTAAAAATAAACATTTTGACAGCTTTTCAAAAACTCCCATATGGACATAATAGTGTTAGTGTGGCATCGAATTCGTATACGTCTTAAACCCGTTTAGGTGACCATCTTACCGGAACTATATCTAAGATTTTCATATTGCAGTTACGGCATTTTCAAAAATACATACAAATATTGGAAACTGACGATATTGAAAGCTGACAAAGTGACAAATGCCATAGCGCACACAGTGCTTCCAACTTTTTGGAAAGAAGTTCCTTAGTCCCGATGTCGTTTTTCTCTACAATTCTAAATGGACTTGCAAAAAAAAAACACGGCTACTACTTAAAAATTTGTCAACTTTAAATTAGTTTACTAACTTTCTTAATTTTAAACATTTTGTAACTATTATCGTACTAAGGCTAGTTTTTAATAAATTCCTTATGAACACACCCAAAATAATGTCAGTTCGTCCAAAAAAGTAAACCGACCTTTACTGACGTTTGTAGATGTCAGTCATATGAAATTAGCACGATACTAAAAAAAATAAAAAAGGAATTCTTATGGAAAATTTTAACTTTAATAAAATGAGCCGTGTTTTTGTATGTATTACATTAAAACAATTTTAACACCGTATCTTTGTATATAAAAATTATAGTACTATCAAGACGAAAGATTGTGGCGATATCTTAACTATAGGGACAGTACTTACTAAATTTGTCTCTGCTAAATTTAATAATAAAATATTCTCTTTTTTACTACTTGTTTTGTATCTTATCCTACTCTCCACTGTTAAATCTAGCGCTAATTTCAGTGCCACCACCAGGGGTGTTTTCCTAAATGCAGTGTTGCAGCGAATCGTGGATTTTGATGCCCTCGCAACGTTTATCTTCACTCTGAATTTCAATATTTACTTTTACAATTCATTAAAAAAAGCTCTAAAATTTAGAATCCGTATTTAATAACGTTATTTTATTTAAGCAAGTGAATAAAAAAAAGCATCAAAGTTCACGATGCGCTGCAACACTGCATTTAGGAAAACGCCCCAGGCTAGAGTTTATTTATTTATTTATTTCATCTGTCGATTATTTCTATCAGACCACCAATAACTTATATTATAAAATACAAAATCACGCTCCATGATAATACTATAGGTTATATGTACAAAGATAGTATTCAACTGAAATTTTGTGCCAATGTAATTCAATTGTATGTTTATATATCATATCATATTTTGTTTTGTTGCTCATAATTTCTATACATAATTTCCAGCTCTGAATGCATCCATTAACTCTTCCATACAAAGCCCCTCTGAATGTATTCATTTTTAATAGCAAATTCGAAATTCGAAAACAACCTTTCAAGATCAGCTGACATTTGACAATCAAAAATTTCACAAAAATATTTTTTCATAATTCAAGGGGTGGTAAATGGTAATTTTGAAAATTTGAAAATTTGCGTGTATTTCTTCAATTTAAAGTTCGAAGCTATTTTTATTCAACGCAATAAACACAGTTATCGTGGATGAAAATATAACTCAAACAATAAATTGATTAGTTCTTAGTGAAAAACGAATTCAAAGTGATGGACAGTCAGGTACATACATAATACAAAATCTACCAGTGATGATTGCATGCTTATTAAAAGAAAAACAAATAAAGTTTATTTACAAACAAGAATATAAAAAAATTAAGTAAACATACTTAAACAAAAACATATTTTTTAGTAAGTTATTTTGGAAATGTAAATATTGTTTATTTCGTTTAACAGAAATGTTTTTTGTTTAACAGCTTCTACTTCTGGAAATGCCTACTCGTATATGCAAACTACTGCAAAAGTGCAAAGCTTAACACAATTTTGGCAATGACAACTTAATTTTTTGTTCACCTACACCTTTTGATATTTAGACTCGTTTGGTCACGACTGAAAAACCTTTAACTTCCACATAAAACTAATGAGAAGATTTTTTTTTTGAGAACGCTAAGTGGAATCAAGTTATTTATGTTGAACTTATGGCTTGGTGTAATTCGTTTATGAAAACTGGGATTATATAACCCAAATGTAAAACCAGATATTTGTTCTGGGTTTGTGTTGATATCAAACATATTCCGGGGTTTTGATGTGGATATTACGTTTTGTTGCAAATTTGCCATTTCATTCAAGGTTGATCTAAAAGTAATATCATTTTGACTTGGAGTTTTACATACATACCGTCGTGGTCCACTGAGTTCGGAGCCGCTAAAATGTCAGATAGACCAGAATCAATCAGATCAATTATTTAGCTTCCTCCGTTAATGTTAGCGTTATGGCTATAATCTAATTAAGAGAAGAATACTAAAGGTTCCAGGATTTCGTTATTTCTAATAACTTCACTTGAGTTTGGTTTTCAATCGGTTTCCCCCCTATTCGGAAAACAACTTCGAGTTTATAATAATATGATAGAATCGAGACTGCTAATAGAAATCGCCCATATGAAGGCTTCCTCTTTGAGACAAAGCACGACAGATAAAGTGCAGAGAAGGTGAGGATTAGATTCTTCCCTTTCCTCGATCATACAACTTCTGCAGAAATCGTTTGAAATTACTCCAAAGCCAGATTCCCTGCTTATGAGATAGTTTTCGGTTATGACACCTCTAACGAAGTTAATGTGCAATCTGCTTAGTTACATGACAAAAATTTATATTCAGATATTAGTGTTGGTTTTCTATATAAGTTTAGTGTCTCTTTTTTTTAAGGGTTCTCTGATATCCAGACCAGCTCTTTCTATTGATTTTCATTTAATAATTTTTCCCAATTAAATCATTCGTTTGAAAAAATTTACATATGCTACCATAATGCTAAACATAATTAAAAACCCGAAGGTTTGGTAAGCCTTAGCTTTCTGTTCACTGGAGGATAACCAAACATTTAGCAAGCTTGCAAAATACAGCTTATCACGTAACTTGTGTGGTCAAACGCGGAAAGCGGTCGATTTCTTCCCATTTTGGACTATTCAACTACGGTGTATTCCGAAACTAATTACAACTCTCAACATAAACTTCTCGTAGCGTTTAAGGATTCAATAAGGTGCACATTAGTACATTACATTAGTGCATTATTTAGTACATTACCTCTTATTAAACCCTTCATATCGGTGGTGATATCTTTTATTTTCAAGAATCAGTGAGTTTTCTGCATTTTATTTTTTTTCCAGCGATATAGAAATCAACGTTTTCAAAGTCGAATCAGATATACCATAGTTAATGTTGGAACAGGGAACAGAAAAGATTGTTTGTCGAATCCTCAATTGCCTAGCAGAAGAATATAAGCTTAGGGCAGACGAGGTGACTGCAGAGAGTATCTCAAGAGATATTTCTCACTAAAAAATTGCAAAATATTACTAACCCAATTAAGTTTATGCAACGCAAAACTCGATAAATTTTTTGTATCGATTCTGAACTATTTATTCCCATTTTATGTAATGAACATCATATAAAACATGAATACTCAAGGATCGGTCTAAATAGAGATATAAACAAAAATTTAAACATGCAAGGGTCTGAAAATTGTCTAGAGTTCCGAATTATGAAACCCAGTAATTTATTGGCTTTCAAAATTATGTAATCCAAAAGCAATTCAAAGTATAATTTTGAATCGACAATAGCTTCAAGGTCCTTTTAGCTTAATACTGACTCAAGTGGCGAGATTTTAATGCTGTAAATATAAATTATAGTTCTATTCGATCTTATAAATATAATGATCTTACATGTAGCTGAGACTCCATCCAAACCACTTTAAAGTCGATCGCAGTTTATCTCAGATGTCTTTAGGTCATCTTCAAATAGTAAATAATTAGAATAACTCATTCTAGATGGAAGATCATTCATAAATGATATTAAAAAAAGAGGCCCAAGATGTATTCCCTGTGTGACACCTGAATGGTTAAGAATCTCTTCTGATACCGCTGTTTCAAATTTTACATTTTGTTTACAGACAGACATATAATTTTCAAATCAAAGCTTAAGATTAGAGTGAAAACCTGCTTTTCTATTTCTTTGGCATGAACTGTGCCAACCTGGTTACCACGTTCAATACCTTTGATTGCGAACAAAGCTTGATTTGTTAAAGTTGATCTACCACAAACAAACCAAAACCATGCTGAGATATACATAGATATACTGTATCTCACTTCATTTTAAATGCATGTTTAAACAACTGTTTTAAAAACTTTGGTATTAATTTCAGTTTTGAAATGGGTCTGTAATTAATAACGCCTTGTTTGGACCCAAATTTATATATTCGGCTGATCATTGATAGTTTCCACAGTTCCAAAAAGTCACCGGTAGAAAGAGATAAACCAAAAAGTTTTGTAAGTGAAACTACAAGAACAAGATTTAAAAAAGGCTGAGCAAATGATTAAAGGATTGTTTTTAAAACTATCCTTCAATTTCCTGCCTAGTCCGAAAGACTTAGATGATAGCCACTATTTCATGACAAGAGATACATTTTGAGGGTTTGAAAAAAAAAAAGAATAAAAGTTTTTCCGACCTTTAGTGCAAATGCGTTTCGCCCAGGTACAAGAGTTAGGCTCATTAGTTAAGTACTAAAAATCCACAAAAGAAAGTTAAAGATGTTTAAATCAATCTACAAAAATTTTATTTGATTTTGTGAATTTTTTGAAAAAAATTACTTTGTTTTATTTTAGGCTCCAATTGAAGGTTACTTGTTGGACATTGTTGACAATAAGTGGCGTGAAGAAACATTGCCATACGATCAAATTTTAGTTCCAACTGATAAGTTACCCGATCCAGAAGCTGATGGTACCGATTCGCATTTGACATTAAGTGAACAAGTATGCAATTATCTCAAATATATAAAAAAATAACATACATGTATACATAAATCATTTTTTTTTATTTCTAATTTTATATAAAGGAACAAAGATGGACTGATCTAGCATTAGGAACATTGGCACCAGAATCTGGATTTAGTGATCAGCTTAATTTAAGTGGAATTTAATTTTATTCAAATCAAAAACCTTCTTTTTATCTTCATTTAAAAATCTTATCAAATAAAATTAAAAATGAATCAACATCTCCACTCGCCGCACAAATTAACCGAATTCGCTCGTGATTTCGAAGAAGAACCGGAAACGTTTCTTTCGAAATTCGTTAATAAAATTCAAAATGCCTACAATTCATCTTATAATACTGTTAATGATGTTCCTACTGGTAGTGCTAGTGGACCATCAACACCAAATTTCTCCAAATCAACTTCACACAGTACATTCTATGCCGATGTTGAAAGTATGTCCAGAAATAGTTCTTCATCAAGTTTGGGTTCGGTGAATAAAGCTGGAAATTCTCAATCAAATCAAGACGGATCTGGCTCCACAACTGAAGAAACAACCAGTGAATCTGCAGAGAAAGTATAAAATTGTTAACATTTAAAGTTAATAAACTAAACTTGACACCAATTTTATATGTACTAGATCGATGAGACTCATACAGAAGCAACCGAAGGCAGAACAATGCTAAACGTTCTCAAAAGAATCAGCAACATTGTGGCTGCAAAGAACAGCGTAAGATAATGTCGCTCAAATTCGTTCCTTAATAATTAAACACAAAATTTTCAGAACCTGCGCAACTACAAGGATACCGAATTGCAACGCTTTTGGATGCCAGATGCAAAGGCTAAGGAATGTTATGACTGTTCACAAAAATTCTCTGCATTCCGGCGAAAACATCACTGTCGACTTTGCGGACAGATCTTCTGTTCCAAGTGTTGTAATCAGGTTGTCCCTGGAACCATCATTATGTGCTCTGGTAAGTTAGAAAAATCTCTATCTTGCAGCACCTTATAATGGTTCTTTTTTTCAGGTGATTTAAAGGTTTGCAACTATTGTTCCAAAATAGTACTGAGTTACTTAAAATCTCCCAACATAACCGATGACCTGAAATTAGATCTTCAAGCTTTGCAAGAGGATCTCTCGAGTAAACTCTCGCACAACAATGAATGCGATGAGAACCTTCAACCACGCTTAAGTCTGTCTCGGAAAGTCTCTGTTGGTTACCAAGAGGAACGCCTCGCCGCAAATCAAATAAATATTCTATCGAATGCCGACCGAAGAAACATTTTACAGCAGTCGAATTCTCTCATAATTCTGCACGAAGAAATGATTCGTCAGCTCCCAACTCAGAATTGTGGCCTGGATCTTATTGAGTTTCTGAACACTAACCAGAAATCTTCAAACAAAATCCAAGCTGTGGCTATACTGAGTGCAATGCATGCCGCTGGCTTTCTTCTTCCCATAGTTCCCGACGTGGACCAAATAGATTTTGACGAGAATTTGCATTATAAGTTCGCTCCAAAGCGTCCAGATATAATGTCAACGGGAATACTTGAAATCGATGTGGATCCTGACAATAGTATTGCAAATCAAAATGAGTACAGTCCTAAGTATGACAGTGAGCTACAGCCGCCTAAATCTATCGACATGAGTCTGAGTTTCCAATCGGTAAAAGATGTCGAGCTTGAGAATTCGATACGTTCCACGACAACTACTTCCAAATTGTTAGAGTCCTATTGTGATCATGAAGATCAGCTACTCACACAAATGCTTCGAAACGCTAATCTTGATCAGAAGTGGTCAAAAGTTTTAACCCCACTGTGCTGTCGAGCGGCGAATCATTTTAAACCAGAATATTGCACCAATGAATTGATGGATATTAGAAATTATGTGAATTTCAAGAAGGTACCCGGTGGAAAGCGGCAGGAATGCACAATAGTTGGAGGTGTTGTGTTCTCGAAAAATGTTGCCCACAAGGATATGGCGGCAAGAGTGGATAGACCGAAAATTCTCCTACTGCAATGTCCGATTGTTTACGAAAGAGTTGAGGGTAAATTCGTTAGCATCTCTACGGTTTTGCTTCAAGAGAAGGAATACCTACGTAACGTCACAGCAAGGATAATGAATTTTAAACCAAATGTAGTACTCGTTCATAAAAACGTAGCTGGTATTGCTCAGGATATGCTTCGGTCCCATGGCATCACTCTTGTATTGGATGTAAAAATATCGGTAATGGAACGATTGTCAAAAGCTTTGCAATGCGATATCGTATCATCGATTGAATCGAACATAGGCAAACCAAAGCTAGGAATGTGTGATGCTTTCTATATTAAGAACTTTGAAGATGGTTTTGGTAAGATAGTTTAATTCATGGAATTAAACAGAATTAAATTGAGTTACCTTTGTTTTATTTTCCAGGCACAACAAAAACTTTGATGTATTTTGAAAAACTTTCAAGTCCACGTGGCTATACATGCCTTTTGAGGGGAGGGAATAATGCTGAACTGGCTAAAGTAAAGCAGGTGGCTTCTTTTCTTGTCTATGCAAGGTGAGTTTATTTCATAAAACTAGTAACTTACTTACTTTTGGTCGTAGTCGGTGTGTGCCTGGGGATTAACCAACAAGCTTATCAGTCTACTCTGCTCCCTATCCGGCCGAAAAATGAGCTAAACAATTCCGTAAAACCTCTAGTAGACTTTTTTACCGTTCAATGTTAAAGTCGGAAAAGAAGACACGAAGCGACAACAGATAACGGCTTCTAATAGATTTAGGTTTCCAAGGCTTAGGATCCAACAAACAACCTGGCACTCTGCAGACGGTTTAACCAAAAACCAAAGCGACCATGTGATAATGAACGCAAGGCACGTGTCTGACACTCCTATATCCTGCAAAAAATTTCGAGGCGTATCCCTTCAAAATGTCGCATATAAGATCCATCACAGTCAGCAAGTACCAGTGTGAGTTCCGGTCCGGCACATCGATTATAGATTAAATCTTAGCTTAGTTAAAGTGGAGAAAAATTAATAGGTCATGTCGTTGCACATCGGTCTTAAAAGCTTGTACATCAGCGGTTAGAGAAAAAACCTCTATATTTGACACTACGTCCAAAGTAAGGCTCAAGGGTAAACTGATGAACATTCTTAGCTAGACGATTATTACGGCGGAATTGTTTGGGGGTGAAATTGAGCTACCAATCCGCTTACGGCACCGAGTGTTAGACTATAATCAGAAAGAGAAAACTGATACTGAGCTCTGTGGAGAAAAAGATACAAGCGCAAACATGTTAAAAAAAAAAAACAAATAAAGATTTCAAAAAAAAATAAGAATCAAATTACCCACCCACTCCCTTTGAAAATGCAGCGGCAATAAGGCACCGATAGATAGATTAAGGGCAAGATCAACCAACAACAGTAGTTAGTTCCGACAAATGTCAAAAAGTTTGCTACGGTCAATTGCCTTTATAGAATGTTTTAACATCATATTTTATTATAAAAAGATTCCTATTTTTTTTGTGTACTATTTATATTTTCTTTACAGATACAATTGGCGCCTTGAGATGTCGTTTCTTCTTGACGAATTCGCCCGACCACTTAGTCCGAAACCCCTTATCTTCGATTCCAAAGAGCAAAGTCCGTCCGATGATGTCGAATCTGGTGTCTTACTCCGTAGTGATAACAACAATCATACGGAAAATGAATCTGATATAATTGAAAAACCCGTGCAACCAACCACGAAAAAACTAATCGAGCGAAAATCCGAAGATAAACTGGTGACAATTGAAAATGTCAATGACTTCACTGATCCCCTCCGCTCAACGGATCTTCAAAACAATAAACTCTCTCCGGATTCTTCAATTGTTGAGCTTGCTGTTGAGACACCTTATGATAATCGTTTCCGAACAGCTTTAAATTCGACAATCTTATCCGTTTCACCATTTCCAACATTTCCCTTGCCATATTTGGAAACAGAACAAGGACGGAAGTGTCCACTTCGTTCACATTTTCCCAAAGAACTATTTTTCTCCAAGCAATGGTCAACAACCTCGAATGAAAAACCATCACAAATCGAAAATGAAGCACAAAAATCTAATGAGGGATCGGTACAATTGAATCCTCTTCATCCATTTCTGACAACAAAAATCACAACTCCTATTGACAATCGGGAATTGCAAACATTGCTGGCTGAATTTCGATCTTTCGGAGGGAAGTATCCCAAAAAGAACAAAAGTAAGTTTTTTTTTCTTATGACCTTCAATCTAATAAGATTCTCCTTTCTTTTAAGTGACCAAGCTGAAGCGTCGACAATCTTTTCAAAAACCTCAAAAAGTAAGTGAAGAACAGATTTACAAAGACGCCCTTGATTTGGAGAATCATCAACGTCTTCCAGTGCTATTCTGCAGCTTTTACTTCAATCCAAAAGCCTCTTCATTTTGTGCCCAACCGACTTTGTTGGACATGAAATTCTACGGCCAGCAGGACATCATGCTGGGGCAATTTCTGCAGCGGTATTGTTTTAGGGTGTCTTACATCTGTCCACTTTGTGACCTGCCTATGATGGATCATGTCAGGAGGTATGTAATCAAACCCATTTTCAATGAATTCATGACCAACTGTAATCTTTTCAGGTACGTTCATTCAACGGGCTGCGTCCAGGTGTTCCTAAACGAGGACACAATCAAAAATGACCCAAATCGCATTTATTTCACTTCGTGGTGTTCCATTTGCAATGAAGTGAGTCCGAGTGTTCCCATATCGGACACAACCAAATGTTTATCATTCGCCAAGTATCTTGAACTTCGCTTTTATGGTCATGCTTATAAGAAACGTCCTCTAGAAGGCGAACATGACTCTGAGTTGTTTCAAACAAAGTGCAATCATTCCTTGAATCGGGATTACATCCACTATTTCACCTACAATGGAATTGGCGCTAAATTCATGTACTCTCCAATAGACATTTGGGAAATAGGACTTCCACCACTTGTTCTCCATTTGAAGAAACCCAAACCCTTTCATTCATTCCAAGTAATGGAAGATATTAAAGGCTTTTCCCTGGCAGGTCATGAAGTTTATTCGAAAATCCATGAAAAAATCGCTGACTTGGCCACAGAAGATGAATCGAACAATTTGGCAAACTTGAAGACTTCCCTGCAAATCGATCAGTTTAATTTCAAGAAACACGTTGAAGTTGTTCAGATGCTGCTAATTGAAAAAGACGCAAACTCCTATGATATTAATGATGGCATGATAATGGCGAAACGCGCTTTAGCCGAAAGTATCGAGGCCTGGAGTCCAAGACTACACGAAATGGGCGTGAAGGCGAAATCTCTATTTAAACACGATTCTAATCAGCATATCGATTCAGGACAGATTTGTACTGAAGATCTTAGATCAGACATGGAATCACCAACTGGAGATTCTAAGCCGATACAAGAGGGTCAAGAAGAAGGTAATAATTCAGGCGATCAAGTTACTCCATTAGAGAAAACTAAGAACCCAGAGCACGTGACAGACAAAAAGAGCATTAAAAAAATGTTGAGTAGCTTTCTGCCCTCGACGGCTACAGCGATTCTCCTTCAATCGCCTCTGTCAACGAATGAACATTTGACATTGCCTCTGGGTACCATACCAATATTGGTACATGATCAGGATTTGAGTTCTATTATTGCATACAGCTTGACTTCTCAAGATTACAACAAGCTGGTGGATATGATTTCCCATAGTAGCGGCCCCCCTCCATCAAGTAGTCCCAATCCTAGGAAAAAAACTGATGGGTAAGTTAAATTTGCATTTTCGGAATCGTTAAAAGTTTATTTCTATTTCTAGTGCGTTTGACTTCGATGAGAAGGAGATACCCAAGACCACTGAAGATGAGAAAAAACCCAATAAACCAAATTCCCACATTGATATATCATTCCAGGATAGCACGACACAGTTCACTTGCAAAGTATTTTTTGCAAAAGAATTTGATCTATTGCGAGCCAACACACTCAAGGTCCCGAAAATGGGAAAAAATCTCTTTAAGGAGCTAGAGCATAGCAAAAAACGCGAAGAACTCAAAGTTACTCAAAAAGGTTCCAATTCCGAAATAGAAATAATTCGAAAGGCTAGCGATCCAGCTATACAAACAACACCAACATCGAAACCTCCTGAAGATGAGGTAACTCAATTGCAATCGGACATAGAAGACACTCGAGTTTTTCTTTCACGATCACTTTGTCGAAGTGTACAATGGGAAGCGCGAGGTGGCAAGAGTGGTTCAAAATTCAGTAAAACTCTGGATGATAGATTTGTGTTGAAGGAAATGACCCCAAAAGATATTGCGATTTTTGAAAATTTTGCTCCAAATTACTTTGAATACATATCTAAATGTCATCAGCAAAATCATCCCACCTTGCTGGCAAAAATTGTTGGGGTCTTTCGAGTGACCATTAAGAAAAAAGAGTGAGTTGATTTGTCTTGGTTTGTAAATGGGAATTCAATTTTTACTCCAACTTTTTGTTCTAGTTCTTTTCAAGAGAAATTTATGCTTGTAATGGAGAATCTATTCTATGAATGCGACATCAAAAACAAGTTTGATCTCAAAGGTTCCGAACGAAATCGGCTGGTGAATCCCACAAATCAGAATGGAGAAATTGTTTTGCTGGACGAAAACTTGGTGCAGAGTAAGATTTGCTTATTTTTCCCCTTTATAATTAGTTAAAATCATTTTCAGCCTTTTGAGAGTATTTTTAAACGTAGTTTCAACTTTCTCAAAAAATTGTTAACTGCTCAAAAGGGGTAGAATCTTTTTGCACCACATTTGGTAAATAGAATTTTTAGTATCTAGAGGAGGATTTTGAATATTTAGTTAAAGTTGAATTTAAAGTTGATATATATGTATATGTAGTTCGGAAAGCCTCGCAGCTCAAGGAGATCGAAGGGTATCGCGATAGAAACGACACCCGGAAGTTTTATAAAAAAAAGCCAAGCCGACCAACTGACTGCTGATTTTAAGACCTGATGGCAGGCTCTTCGAAACAACGAAGGTAACCTAGTCACCGAACCACAGCATTAAGCAGCATTCTCAGCAGCTGTTAGATGGGTATCATGTAGAGCGTTAAATAGGGCAATGAAGAAGTAGTTCCACCACCCAGTATAGAAGAGGTAGGGCTAACTAAAAATAGGCTTAAGGATAACAAGACCGCAGGATCCTATGGCTTACCTGCAGAGCTCTTCAAATATAAAGGTGATGTTTTAGTAGGGTGCATGCATCAAACCATCAACCAAATTTAGGTGGTAGGGAGCATGCCTGATGACTGGACCATCAGCTCCATATTACCCCAAAATAGGTGATCCTATATCTTGCAAGATCTTTAGGGACATATCCTTGCTTATGTTCACATAAAAGATCCTATCTAACGTGCTATGTGAACATCTTAAACCGCTCTGTAATAATTTAGTCGGCAAGTACCAGTGTGGCTTTCGACCCGGCAGATCGACCATAAACCAAATATCAACATTGAGGCAAATCCTGGAATATCAAGTCGAGACTCATCATCTTTTTATCGACTTCAAAGCCGCAAATGATAGCATTCATCTTTTGGAGCTCTATATGGCAGGTTTTCCGGAGGGAGATGTCAAACGATAACAGAGGGAACTTTATTCAACAAATATGTCCAGTTCTTGAGGAATGCGGACGCTATGGACATCATTGTCGTTCCCAACGTTCTGTAATAAATTTATTCCGACTGTTGAGATCAAGATCAAGACATCTCAGTGGAGATCCGACGAAGAATTACCCTAGGAAACCGCTTCTACTTCGGTTTAGCAAACTAAATGGGTTCAAAACTCCTCTCTCGTAAGACGAAGTGCATCGCCTTCAAGTGTAATTACATTTTCGATGTTTAAATTGAGTTTACGGTTACGTATAATAATTTAAACTTTCTTTTGAGGTAAAGAAATCTTCAATACCTGGGTCCTTCAGGAGAACCTTAAGTATTACATTTTTCGAGTCTAGGCATTCGCTCCAATTTTAAGTTAATACATTTAGAATTTAGTACAGGCTCGCAGCCATGTTTAAATAGAATACACATCTGGGACGCACAAACTTTCTCTTATACAAAGTTCAAGTTTTATTTACACATGCATGTGTGCATGTATGTACAACATATGTAATTAAAAAAAATTAAAGAAGAAGTTTAATCTATCCATCAAACTTGCTCTTTCGTATACACCATTTTAATTCCAATAATTTATTTTACATAAACCTTAAATTTCTGCAACTTTTTAATTTCAGTGTCTTGGTCAAAACCGCTCTATGTTCTGTCACACAGTAAAGTGGTTCTTAAAGATGCTATCAATCGCGATTCATCATTCCTAGCGAAGAATCAAGTAATGGATTATTCGCTTTTAGTTGGATTGAACAACAAAGGCAGTGTGTTGGTTTTAGGAATCATTGGTAAGCTATTGAAAACTCTTTTTTCTTTTATTAAATTATAATTTTGTTCCCGATTATCCTTTCAGATTATATTCGCACATATACATTTGATAAGCGTGTAGAAACCTTGTTAAAAACACTAGGTAGTGGAATGAGTAAACAACCTACAATTATTCCACCGGAGTGTTATATGAAACGGTTTACCGATGCAATGGATCGTTATTTTTACACCGTACCCGATCGGTGGGAGGGCTTATCGAAGTCTTAATTAGGAACAATAACACACAAACTGATATTCAATATATGTATGTAGATTAAGAAGAAAAAAATGTATTAATTTATCTAATCGTTACAATAATATATTGTAGAAATTTGAACATATAAATATCGCTAGTTAACCTAAATCACATTTTGGCAAATAATAATTGTATTTATACATTTTGGATAAATGTTAAAATATAGTAGGTACTCATAATCAAATTTTGTTTTTTTTTTTCTTATTTTAAAAAACAGCCCACAATGTGGAATTTCAGATTTTAGTATTCTTAAAACCTCAAGCACGGGTTTTTCATACCAAGATCCCTAGATCCGGTAGATTATGATGAATATGAGCCGAGTCTGATCGATAGTTCTGGGTCATTGTTCCTACCGATTGTACCGATGATAAAAGTTTCTTGCAGGAGTTTAAACCTATAGGTATCTTGGAATTCTACCGACCGATAGCTATTCGGCCCTATCAAGGTAACCGTGCGTCGCACAGTGGAAAATGGTAGAACAACAGCTGATCATAAATGATTTTTACTACATTTTTTTTAATTTTACATTTGAATTTTATCTGAAAGCTAAATAGTCAATCTTTACGAAAGTGCAAGAATTTTTTGAAATATATGTATGAATCATTTTTTTTAAAGCATTAAATTTTATTATTTTTTTAAATTTTCAATTCAAGGCCGTTTGGTTCATCACTTTGAAATTTAGTTTTCTATTAGACTTTGTAGGAATAGGTGTAAAGTATTATACATTTTTGAAAAGATTATTTTATGGAAATATTAAAACAACTTTACGTTTTTATAAATTTTGATTTATTTCACAAGTAATTAATTAAAATGTAAAATAAAATAAAAAAAAAAATATTTTTCAAGTTCACAGAGACTTTTAGTAGTTAGCGATGCTTCGCGATGCTTTGCTTTTTATATTAATTTGTAGCTTAGTTTTTTATAAACAAACATTTATAAAAATCAGCTGCGATAACGTGCGATTTTGGAAGTTATCAGTAAAATAATGATTAAAGCCAGAAAACTAAAAATCGCTACATGAGCCATTTTAAAAAATAGTAAAAAACAATGGCAAGACTTACAATTTCATATTATATGTTTTTTTAAAGCTAGAAATTAATTCTTTAATTTATTTTTCAAATCAAATTATTTTATTACATAGTTTCTGAGAAATTAATTTTCAAACTCAAAATCTTAAAAAAACAAACTAATATTTTTTTCTTCGAAGCGATTTTTTTTTAAAGCTTACATTATTTAGTACTATTTTTGTTTTAATAATTCAATGCTTTTATAAATTTGGAATTAAAAACTGAAAACCAGATGGTCGTAGGACTTATACTTTTGAAGATATAAGCAAATATCAAAACCAACTTCATTATTTGACTTTTAGAATACAGCTTAATCGAGATGTTCCTTAAACCTTTCACTTCTCCTTTTATCGGCAGTTATCCTACTGCGGATGTTATATTTGTTATTCATATAAAGTCCTACTGTACTACGGATAACTTTTCCAAAAAAACACGGCTAATGTCATATCAATTATGCGTTTTTCCTTTTTAATTTTTGAGCAGAGTACTGTGTGTATAATAAACGATTATATATTATTCCATCGAGTTTTCTCTAATACTCGTATTATACACTGAGCGTCAAAAGTGAGTAAGCACCTATGTAAATGATTTCTTTAGTTACATGGAATTTAAACCAAAAAATAAACAAAAACTGAATTCCAGTTATACAAAATACAATTTATATTAGCAATAAATCAAAACCAAAATAAAATTCAAAAAACGAACTAATGCATTTTTACCCAATAAAAACTAAATAAACTTCATATATTACGCGTCAAAAGTGAGTAAACATCTGTTATATCTTAAAATTATTTATAAATATAGTACCTTAAGTAAAAAACTTGGTATTTCATTTGATCACCTTTAGACTTTATAACATCTCTTAGTCAGCGTGACATGGAAACAACAATGTTATTTGTAACATCGGAGGATATTTGGGACAGTTCTTCAATTAAATCCTTTTAAGGTCATCTTTGTTCTTGATGGCTCGTTTGTGAAATTTTCCGGTCCAAATGATCCCATAAATGTTGTATGGAGCTTAGGTGCGGCGATTGGGGAGGGTGGCGGAGGTGCTTTGAAGTCCTATAAAATATTCATTCTTTAAGAAACTGCGAGGTATGCTTAGGATCATTGTCTTGCTAAGAGATCCGATTGCTAAGCATCCCTAATTTTCGTAATGTCGGTTGAAGGTTATTGCTTAGGATGTTTAGATAGTCTTGATTATTCATTGTACTTTCAATGAAAACAAGATTCCCGATCGAATATGCTGCCATACATCACCACACCATCATGTTTTACTGTGCTCCTTATATTCTGTTTATGATGTTTTCTTACTTGTGACGCGTTAATATGGAGTATGTTTAGTTTCTATTAGGAAAAATAGTAGGAAGCTATATTTTGAATTTTTATTTATGTTTTGATTTATTTTTATTATCCGAATTCATTGCTTATTTGGTTGATCGAATTCCATGTTACTCCAGAAATTATATAGGTGTTTACTCACTTTTGACGCTCACTGTATGTTATTATAGTTATTTTTGATACTCATATATGTGTCGGTACCCATACATTATTCCATGAAGTTTTTTTTTATACATACATACATATGTATATGTATATTTGTTAATTTGATCGGGATTTTATTATAACTTTCTCATGTCTTAGAAATAATAGATCATCTGATTTTAAATTGATAACAGTATTGAAAAAATTAAATATTCAAAACTTTTAGTTTGAAAATTATTTTTTCAATAACTATTTGCTTAAATAAATCGATTTAAAAAGCAAATTAAAGAATGGATTTCTGTCTTTCAAAAAAACTGCATGAAATTGTAAGTATTTTTAAATAATTTTGTGTGTGTTCCCCTCCCCCTAAATTGGGGATAAAGACCCCCATCTTAATCAATTTTTGTCTTGCCTCAATACAACCTACAAGTTCTAGCTTTTTGTCATACCTTATTTGCAATCACCTTTTACTATAAATTGTTCCATGGAGTTTCTATAAATTTTTAGTTTGTTTTTATAAATATGCAGGTATTTATTATCGTTATTATATTAAAAGCAATTCATTAAAACAATACTCTCCTTTGTATTTGTGCAAAATTTCAATACTCTATCTTCAAAAACAAAGAAGTTATAGATTTTTGATCAGAAACATCCAATTATTTTCCACTGTGCGTCGGAGCGGAACTTTCTCCGCAATGCATCCTTTGTCGGAAATTCAATTTCGGTTCGAAGTAGCTTTCATCGGAAGAAATTTTACAGAAATGCAATGACACATTGCGATGGATATACATTTTAGGCAGATGTGTGCAAATTAACCGATATATCAAAAATGCGATATATTTGCGATAATTTTTTATATGTAGAATAAACATCATAAAAGTGGATTTCAATGTTTCTGCATCTGAAAAATGCAGAAAAGTAGAGAGAGGTAGATGTATGTCGAAACCCGAAAGTGGGAGAGAATACACAGGTGGTATCTCTTTTTTACTTCCTATAAACTCCTATAACTTGTTGACTTGTTAATACGAAACAATGCAATGAAAATTAAACTTACCTCCGTTCTCTTCCATTTCGATTTAATGTTTTTTTTTTGATATCATGCGCCCGTCAAAAAAATTATAGAAAAATGTGAAAATGTCGCAAATTTACAAAATGCAGACGAAGATGCTATAATAAAGATGAACATGTTCGCCTTTACTATAATCTTGACTTCTGCATTTCTCGAATTTGCTATAATGTAGAACTGAAGTTCTTCTACATTTTGCTCTTTTCTCTCTATCTAACAAATATGAATTCTGTATTTGGCATCCCCTTTTTGCAGAAATCAAATGCAGATACATGTAAATCCACCATAAGTATTTTCAAACCATGAAAAATCGGTTAGAGAGTGTAATTTATTGTTTATAAAAAGTAATTTTTTTAAAGTGTGTAAAATATCTTGAAGCTCCAATATCGCAATTTTTATTGTTACATTCAAGAACAATGTCATCAGAGCCTTGTGTTTTTTTGTCTTATGTTGAATTTACATGTAAAGGGTGGTTAAATTTTAAGGGCCGATGTTGATTTTGAATAAAACACAAATTATTTAGGAAATTATTGTCATTTATTTTTATTATGATAATATTGGTATGGTTGAATTATGTATGGAACAAAATATCGGCCAAATGGCCGCCGCTACCTCGCCGCACACCTCCATCCGATGGTCCAAATTTTCGATGACGCTGAGGCATAATTAAGGTTCTATGCCGTTAATGTGCCGAATTATCTCATCCTTTAGCTCTTAAATTGTTGCTGTCTTATCGACGTACACCTTTTCTTTCAAATAACCCCAAAGAAAGAAGTCCAACGGTGTCAAATTACATGATTTTGGCGGCCAATTGATAACACGAGATAACTCGGCCATTGAATTTGTCGCGCAAGAGAGCCATTCGTTAGCTGTGTGGCAAGTGTCACCGTCCTGTTTAAACCACATATCGTCCACATCCATATCTTCCAATTCGGGCCATAAAAAGTTCGTTATCATCTCACGATAGCGAACACCATTCACAGTAACTGCCTGACCGGCCTCATTTTGAAAAAATACGGCCCATAAACCGCACCAAACAGTCACTCTTTGTGGGTGCATTTGTTTTTCGACAATCACTCTTGTATTATAATTCGCCCAAATGCGGCAATTCTGCTTATTAACGAATCCACTGAAGATGATTTTCTTCGAAAATTGATCATCCACTGTTGCCATTTCTTACCACCATTCTGACCATTGACGACGCTTGAAATGGTCAAGAGGCTTTAGTTCTCGAGTCAATTGCACCTTGTAAGCGTGTAAATGCAAGTCTTTATGCATAATGTTCATCATTGACGGGCGTGAGAGGTGCAATTGTTGGGCACGACGACGAGTTGAGGTGGACGGCTCTTCAGCTACCCTATCGCGAACAGCAGCAATATTTTCTGCAATACGAGCTGTACGTGCATGCACTGGTGTTTTCACATCTCCTACAAACCCGGTTTGCTCAAATTTTTGCACAATTTTTCCGATTGTACGCATATTTGGACGATTAAATTGACCGAAAAAATCACGAAGTGCACGATATGCATTTTGATTTGAACGCCCATTTTTATAATAAGCCTGAATAATTTTAACGCGTTGCTCGATTGTGTATCTTTCCATAGTTCAAATTGAGTTAGTCTGAAATTGAGAAATGTCAAATGAATTGCAGAAAAAAACTTGACGTTTAGGTATGGTTCACATTCAACATCGGCCCTTAAAATTTAACCACCCTTTGATTCCTGCAAAAAAAAAAGGGATGCCAAATACAGAATTCATATTTGTTAGATAGAGAGAAAAAGAGCAAAATTCAGAAGGACTCCATTTCTGCTTTATAGGAAATTCGAAAAATGCAGAAGTCAAGATTATAGTAAAGACGAACATGTTCATCTTTATTAGCCGTGTTTTTTTGGAAAGTTATATGAAAAACAAATACAACATCCTCAGTAGGATCACTGCCGATACTCGAATAAACGCCAAATCTCTATCCGCAGCAGGATTTCACTTCTCCTTTTATCGGCAGTGATCCTACTGCGGATGTTGTATTTATTAGTTATTTATATAAAATCCTACTGTACTACGGATAACTTTTCCCAAAAAACACGGCTAATGTCTGTAGAATGCATAATGCTACACTCAATTACATCAAAACTCCAAAAGAAAATACGAATAAAAATATGATTTGTTGGGTAAAAAGAAAACGACATTAAAAATGGAAATCGAACAAAACTAAAAAATACAGATAATCTACTACACTTTTAAACCACGTGCAAGGGTGCAGTAATTACTTTACAAAAGCAATTAAATGTCAAAAAGATACTCAACAACTCAACTGGATTTTGAAAACAAATTTTTGAACATAATTTCATTACGAGTTCTTTCCATTTAAAGTAAATATAAAGATGCCAAAAGAAGGAATATTAAATGGTAAATATTCAAACTATCATATTATCAATTTTAACAAAATTCTGTCCAGAACCAGAATCAAGCTCTGAGGAAGAAGATCCCACCGTAGACGAAGATACTTGCAGCAATTTTGAGATTGAGAGTGCCTTTGCGGTCAAGTATAAAATCGCCCATGAATTTGCTGTTTCTCTAAAGAAAGTCTACGTTCTCAGCCTATGTTCGGATAAGTAAGTTTGATCTGACCAGTAGTATTTGTATCAGCCTTATGCTTCTAAAACCTAGAATTATTTTATAAGGTCCTTTGGAAGAATCGTCGCTGGATTATCAAACAAGAGTGTTCAGATTTTCGATATCAATGGTGGTGTACTATCTTTTCCCAGCATTGAAACTCAAAACTTAAATACTTCTGGATCGATATGTGGAGTAGAATTTCTAGATGAAACCCCCAATAATTTACTTGTAGGAAACAGAAATGGCGATGTCAGTTTATACGATTTACGGACGGGAAAGTTGGAGCACTCATTTGAAGGTAACCTAAAATAAATTTCAATTAATGTCTATCTGTCTACTGGGGCTTGACCTTTCCAGACACGTCTAATGCAATGAGGAACACCATCAACACCTTTGATGTTAATGCAAATGGGAGAGTAATCTGCAGCGGAACTGAACAAATAAAGAACACTGTTTACCTTCAATTCTTCGATGTCCGACAAAAGACGATATTGGGTGGGTACTGGGAGACCCATAATGACGACGTTACCTGCATTAAATTCCATCCAACGGATCCATTTCTTTTATGCACTGGATCGACCGATGGATTGATTAACCTTTTTGACATTTCTGCCACTTGTGAAGATGATGCTTTGAGCTCGACAATAAATACAGAAAGTAGTGTTGACAAATTGAAATGGTAGGTGGTATTCAATTTTGTGTAATAAGAGGATTATCATAAGTACGTTTAACGTGGTAGGCATAAAAACGTTTACGACAAAGATATTATCTCCTGCATTACCCACACAAAGGACTTTAAAACATACAATTGCGAAGAAGTAGATCTTATTGCCGAATTCAATCGGAGTCAAGTTACAGAAGCAATCAAGAGGAAATCAGTTGGCGACTGCAATTTGATATCCTGTCATGACTTGGCCGATGGAGGTATGTTTTTGTTGGCATCATCAAATTATAACAAAGGGTGAGGAATATCTAAATATATGTTTGATGTGTGATTTGATTGCGATTCTTTTTAGAGAGGTTGTCAGGTCGGTTCAAATCCAAGGGAAAAAACTGGTACCACATGCTCTTTTTGATGAAAACAAGCAGATCATCAGGGAAAGTCTGCACGATCCTGCAGTAAGTGTTTTTATTCTTATATTACTAAAAAGAAACACATTTGCTTATATGTACTTAAAAACGACTATAATGAGAAGAATCATTATCTTAATTGAGGTGAGATAATCAGACTATACTTTGGCGGCGTGTTACTTAACACCAAGCAGCAAAAATCGTCAGTAAATGGAAATGTCTCAAAACAAAACCAAATGGAATTTCATTAATAACTTCATCAACCTTGAATTATTCTTGTCCTAAGCCACATTGATAATGGCCAAGCAGATTGTGGTTGGTTTCAGTCAATTTTTCAAACAATCACACAGTTTGGTAGATATTAAGTTGACCACATTTTTCTACCAATTCAACGCTGTCAGATAGTGTCATGATTGTTAATGATTTTGTGGGACAAATCTTCCGAACTCGTACAGTTGCAAGTACTGAAAGATCTGGATATACACAAATCCGCTGGTCCGGATAGTATCACCCCAATTGAATCACCAATTGGAAGAAGGAAATAAATCCATCTGATCTAATTGTTGGGAAAACGCAAAAAACTGAATAATTTCTTTATGTGACTTTTCTAAGATGCTTTTTTAAAATCACCTGTATTTCTATTAGAAAAACGGGTTATTGTTTCTTTCTTCGGCCTAACTGATGGGTCTAGGTATAGAGATGACATTTGCATCAAAATGTAATTTTTGGAAATGTTGGCATTTATTCCCTTTGGTGATTCAATTGTTCTGAGAGGTGTTCTTCAACGATGGCAAAACCATTGCCACAGCATTTGTCCAGCCTGTCGATTCTTCTGCCTCCTCCTACTATTGCCTGATTGCATTTGCTTCAAAGGTAATGGAAACGCTGGTAAATTATCAAACAAGGAATTATCTTGAACAAGGAAAGCTTCTCAATGACCGGCAGTCTGGCTTTGGTAGCAATAGGTCCACCAGTCCAACAGAAAAGTGGCACAAAGGTTTACATCGCTTTGGAGAAAGTAAGATTATTACACTGGATATTTCAAAAGCATTTTATAGAGTTTGGCTTCAAACTCTTTTATAGAAAATGTGTGCATTTGGTATTGATGAATCTCTTCTTCGTTGGATTAGAAACTACCTTTCCAACCGCTCAATACAAGTTGTGATGGATGGTTTTAAGTCTGCAGTTCATAAAATAAATGCTGGTGTGCCACTAGACTCCGTTTTGTCTACAACTCTCTCATATTCATCAATGATCTTTTGTCTGAAATTTCTAATCCATTAAATTGTACCTTCAGCTTCTCATATTCGTTTCCAGATACATGTCCTTGTTCTTCGATTGTAGACCTAGAACGGCAGTGTATGATAAGCTCAATAAATTCAAATTTCGATAGCATTGCCAAATGGGGAACCATAAACCGCGTAGAAATTTATGCTTGAAAAACTCAATGCTGTCTACTGTCGTTAAAGCGTATCCTACACCCAGGCTGCTGTCCATGAGCAGCATTTGCGTTGAAGAAACTGAACTGCTCTAAGTTTTATATATTTCCATCACCCTGTGTGGAATGGCCATTTATTCGAAGTCGCCAAAAATGCTGCTGAGTGTTTCAAGAAATTTTTATCCAGTAAAATTGCCATATTTGGGCAGGTACTCCAATGACCCACTTCAGCTTTTAAAGAGCAATATCGCAATGTTCCTTGTCTTTCATTATCTTACCATTATTTTTATAAACAGTGTTTTAGTGAAATAGCCAGTTGCATTCCTCCCCTTGAACAATTTACAGGAATACTCACGCTTCAGAGAATGCCCATCATTTTACCCTTGAGCCCAACTTCGGACGTACTTTTAAATTCCGAGATTCTTTGCTTTACGCGGCTAAATCGCTATTAAGGATATTTATAATCCCTTAAGTGCGCGAAACTTATAAAAATAGGTTATTTCGTTACCAAAATCCTCCTGTTTTTAGATCTTTCGGTTCACGTATTTTTTTTAAATCGATTCACTGTTGTTTTGTCGTATGCCCTGCATGTCGAAGGATTTCTTTTCTTGCCACTTCAAGGCATTTATTACGTTTTGAACTTGTCTAGAAGCACATGAGACTCATCAATATTTATTCGAATATCAATGGGTTCAGAGGGTCTTGGGTTCGATTTTTTAAAATAATGCTTTTTACACAAGCCGTGTCGTAACGCTTCAGACTAAAGCAATCGCTCAATTAATTGATTGTCGTTTTGGCTATTGCTGTCATCATATCAATTAAGGAAAATAGAGAGAGCGATTGTCAAAACGACAATCTATTAATTGTGTGATCGCTTTAGTCTTACGTGATACAGGCCTTGCATTTCGAAAGAAAATTTCCAATAGTTTCTCTTTCATTAAAAGTTCAGCTCATTAACAGCCTTCTGTACTAAAATAAAGGTCCCTTAAATTCCAGCTAATACGCACACAGGGATGGTCGAGAGTTGTACGTCGCTAGATTAATGTCGTTTTCCATTGGTTTCACTCAAGGATCCACTCATTCTGAAATCCAATGGAACGGTGCTAACTTCTTCTACTCAACTTTGAAATGTTGGTGAAAATCTGCGATAGTTGCTTTTGACATTTGGGTATGAGTATTAGTGCTTCTTGAGTGGATTCTGACTTGAAATCGAGAAGCGAAATTCTCTTCTCAGAAGAGTATTTTTATCCCAATGGAATGGTTTGAGAAGACTTCTGGACGCTTCCAAACGCTTCTGGACGACCAATGGAAAATGACAAAAGGCTCTCTACGAGCCAAAATAGCAATGATTCTAAATCCTTTTAAATGGTGATTCGTGACCCGTGAGGCACTTGTGGTTTGTATTCTTCAGAAGATCTGATACGATTTGTCCACTCAATCAAGCTTTATTAGAACTAGCCTTGTGTCGAAACTCGACAGAAAATGAAATCTAAAAAACCCATGTAGCTTAAAAAATCTGAATTATTTTAAATTTAAAGTAAGTTTTATTTTATTTTTTTGAAATATGCACAGTGTTCGACAGTACAAAAACAAAAATGACCCACAGTGTGTAAATGCGTGTCTCAAGTATATTCTGCACATCTCCGCAACTGTAGCTTTCCAACCATATAAAATTTATCGAAATCGGTTAAATACTTAAATACTTTTGGAGAAAATGGTACCACAAAATTTATTTAAGGCTATTTACAATATATAGAAGATAGGAATTCTTAAAAGAAAACTAAACTTAATTCAGTTAAGGCTTTATATAAAATACATCTAAATTTTTCAATCAATTTCAGTCAAATCTGCTGGTTACTGGCGGAGAAGGTGGCATCGTTACGCTGTGGTCACCTAGCTCAGCAGATCAACCAACACCCAAAAGCGGTCGAAATACACTAAAAGCAAAATCAGCAGCTGGAAAATCACATGGCAAAGCTCCCTACTGACGATATTAAACCCTTTTTTTTATAAATAATATTTTTATTTAAATAAAGTTGCGTTGGATTTCTTAAAATTCCATATACAATAAAGCGACAAGATTTTACATACACAGATACGAATTCTACTAATAGGAACGGCAAATAACTAACAATTAGACTAAACACATGGCTAACAGCTGAAAACCTTACCAAGAGTTTGTAAAAATAGCATCTTTACATTTTGGGCATACGTAGAAAAAATGCCTACTTTTTGTTTTAATAAATAACTTGACCAAATCTATAATACGGAATGTAACTCCAAAAACCCACAGTTTCAACACAATATCAATTTGTTTAAGGCAGTTGATGTAGTTCAAACGAGGTGTAGAGGTTCTCCGTTCGATTATGTACTATTTTTGTGGCCTTTAACATATCGGGTAGCACTTCAGTGGCACGACCTTGGCTGAGTCCAATTCGTTTTAAGAGTTCTCCTTTGGTTGGCATTGTATACATGGCAACAACTGCACCTTGTCTTATCAGCCAAGGGTGATGTTTCGCAAGCGTATCGTTGTAAGCACTCTTACAACAGCCGGATGTTTTATCACACTCGGCCAAATCACCCACACGAAGAAGAAACTCGTGCACAAATTCTAATTAAATAGAGATGACGTGAAATTATTATCGCCCATCAATGTATGCATAAAAAAGTTCAAACGTGATCACTTACCCAAACCTCTATGCAGACGTAGCAAAGTGCGACTGCCTGACACGTATGTGGTGTCATCCAGAAGTCCGGCAGACTTCTCGTATTCTATCATTTGTTTGAAAGATGCAAAATGATCCGAGTTTTCTTTTTTTCGGAAATCAGCCAGGGTGTCTATTTTAGCGCGAACATCGCTGCTCACAAATCCAAATACTGTTCCCATTAAATGGAAGAAACTAAACACAATTAAAGGTTAATCTAATTAGGGTATCGAGTAATATGTCGTCTGTTTGGTGTTTACCTATTGATTTCTTCGAATCCTTGAAGGTATTCGTCCAAGAGCACATCATCTTCGTCTTTGAGGCTGGCATTGAATTTCTCTAATACACGTTCGATATTGAAACATTCTACAGACATGATTTTTTAATACTGTTGGTTTTAGTTTATTTAAAAAAAGTAAATAAATTAGTGAAAACTTCGATAGAGAAATTACACAGAACGAATTAACAAAGGAAGGCTATGTTCTCTTGTGATTTGTGAATGTGGTGGGCTGACGAAGACGTTGGATATTTATTTGTTGTCAGTTTTTGACATATCATTTTGTACAGAGTTGTTATGTGGTTATATTTTTATAGTCGAGCTTTATCGTAAATGAGTAAGTTCAGGTCGGCAGAATGTATGGAATTGTTATGGTGGATTTACATGTATCTGCATTTGATTTCTGCAAAAAAAAGGGATGCCAAATACAGAATTCATATTTGTTAGATAGAGAGAAAAAGAGCAAATTGCAGAAGGACTCCATTTCTGCTTTATAGGAAATTCGAGAAATACAGAAGTCAAGATTATAGTAAAGACGAACATGTTCATCTTTAGCATCTTCGTCTGCATTTTGTAAATTTGCAATATTTTCACATTTTTCTATAATTTTTGTTGACGGACGCATGATATGAAAAAAACATTGAATCGAAATGGAGGAAAATGGAGGTAAGTTAATTTCTTTGCATAGTTTCGTATTAACAGGCCAACAAGTTAAAGCAGTTTATAGGAAGTAAAAAAGAGTTACCACCTGTGTATTCTCTCCCACTTTCGGATTTCGATACACACATCTGCCTCCCTCTACTTTTCTGCATTTTGCAGATGCAGAAACATGTAAATCCACTTTTACGTTACATTATAGGCGTGTTTTTTTTTTTTGCAAGTCGAGACTTAAGCCTAGTACGCAGATCGAGACAAGACAAATTTTATCTCTACAATTTTAATCTCTAAAAAACTTTTCCAAATCTCGCGCAAAAGTTTGAAGTTGGAGAGATGAAATCTAATTTAATAGCCGTGTTTTGTTGGTAAAGTTATCCGTAGTACAGTAGGATCTTATATGAAAAACAAATACAGCATCCGCAGTAGGATCACTGCCGATACTCGAATAAACGTCAAATCTCTATCCAGGATTTCACTTCTCCTTTTATCGGCAGTGATCCTACTGCGGATGCTGTATTTGTTTTTCATATAAGATCCTACTGTACTACGGATAAATTTTCCAAAAAAACACGGCTAATATGTTTTTTAGTGTATCTCTGGAACGGGTTGTCTTACAAAAGTAGTTCATACCTTTTTGGAAACTCCTCTTCATGCATCTCAAGACAAGCATCAGCAACTTTTACATAAAACCAGTTTTGACAAAAATCATTTTCGGAAATACGGTGGCTGTCAAAATTCGTCCTGCAAAATAATGCTTGTATCATTCTTTTTCCTGGCAAAAATTTAGTGGATACATTTTGTACAGCAATGCACAAAAATATGAATTTTGCGCGCGAACTGCGTACTGCTCGGAAAAATATCCAAGACAAGATTTGTCCCAGGAGAAAAAATGTATGGAGACAAAATTTTTCCCGATCTACGTACTAGTCTTTAATCTAAAACCCGATAAAAACGGTGATGGCAAAATAATATTATCTATATGTTATCGATAATTTGTTCAGAGAAGTCAAAAGAGACATTTTTGGATGCTGGTTGATACTAGTCGTCAATACAGCTGACATAAATGCCATATAGCGTACACCGTGCTACCAGCTATTTGGAAAAAAAGCTCCTAAAGTCGTTTTTTCTACAATTCTATATGGACTTGCGAAAAAAAAACACGGCCATATTGGATCTTAATAAATGAACGTTGCTATTGCTGCTTTTATTTGTTTTATTTTGATTAATCACTTTGACCAGCAAACACATTGCCACCATCAATAACACCTATATTTCATCTCTTTGACATGTCGAATCAAAGAAATTTCTTTAAAGTTGCAGACAAGCATTAGGACTTTGGCTTAACGTGACTCTTGATGTTCTTTTCTGTGTTGAACAGTTTAATACATTGCGGAAAAGCTTAGACTTTGATCGTTTAAGGAAAAAGAACCAACTCTACCTTGCACAGTCGTTTAATTTGGAGACTTTGTCTCACTTTATCATAAGGGGTATTCACGATCTAATGCAACAGGTCTAGTATCATTGTAAAAGTGCAAAAGTGTAAAATCTTACAATACTACAACATGTTGTAAGATTGTAAGATTTTACACTTTTGCACTTTTACAATGATACTAGACCTGTTGCATTAGATCGTGAATACCCCTATAATTTTAAACACGTTAGACTACTTTTCTAACTAAGGTGGATTTTACAAAAGAACCTAATAGACTTTTCACACAGAATTAAAATCTTGGATTTCAGCAACAAGATTACGAAATCTCATTGAAGCGTTCGCACTGAACAGAATCAGGATTTCGTTTGACGTTTCTTTCATCTTGCCAATTATTTTTAATTTCTTGTTTATGTGAATAAAAAATGAATCGTGATCATTAAAAATTCTTGGTAGTAAAAGTGAGGAATTTTTGTAAAGATTTTTGTAGCCCACACTATATAATTGCAATTGTAAAAATATTTAATTCTTAAAGGCACTCGTCAATGATTTAAATTTTATAAACAATGGACCTTCCTTCAAAAGCTGCAGCTATTTTCTTATAAATCTCTCCATTTTACCTGCTTTCTGGGATATAATTTATCTTCTCTCCCCACAATTTAAATTTCAAATAGTCACTCCTTTATCTGCTTTTTATCTACCTCTTCGCTTGCTGACAATTTGCTGACAAGGCAGAACATTTCTTAAGGTTTGTTTGTTTTGACAATCTTGTGTTTGAAAGTAGATTTCGAGGAGATTTTGTCGTAGTCTAGTAGATTTGGAAATCTGAAAATGTATGGGAAATCTAGTAGATTTGGATGAGATTTTGAGAAGTTTGCTCGAAATCAAGATTTTGATTAGGTGTGAATAGCGTATAAGCGAATTTTCCGTGAACAACCCCTAATTTGACAGTTAAAAATCCTGCTGCGGATAGAGATTTGACGTTTATTTGAGTATCGGCAGTGATCCTTCTGCAGATGTTGTATTTGTTATTTATATAAAATCCTACTGTACTACGGATAACTTTTCCAAAAAAACACTGCTAATAAAGCCTTTGACAATAAGTTGAATTTTTAGGATTATTTCAAAAAAATATATTTCCTGAGTAATGTACATAACTTTTAAATTGATAGAAATGCTGAATATATGTTTATCATTTGATTCGCTTCCAATTCGATAATATCAATTTGACGTTTCACGTGACATAAAAGGCGATTAGTACTCGTTTGGTTTCGATTTCCATAAACAGAATTTTGTTATAACCTCTGAACAGGTTCTTTGTTATTTTGTTTTAAAAACGCATTTGTCAAACTGAATACGTTCATTCTCCCTTAACATTTCAATCTACTACAATTATTATAGAAATGTCAAATTGAAAACTGTTAAAATTTTGATTTGTTTTAAAAACAATTTTTATTTGAATAGGGTTATTAATTGAAATTCTATTTTATTATACCTATTTGCCCAAACATATAAGTCTTAAACCTTTTTTATCTTTAACATGACTCTTGATGAAGACATCCTTGCATTCGAGGTATGGGCAACAAAATTGGGTTTCCCTCAAAAAGATATGCCAAGCAGAGAAGGTCTTCGATCGTAAGTGCATTCTCTGTTTTTCCTTATATATTTTAAATTTAATAAAACTAAATATTGCTTCAGCATTTTCAAATCTCCACGCCAAAGAGATGTTTTCTGTAATATGCTTGAGAGAGTCAAACCACGCCAAGAAGTCCAAGAAATCCGTGAAAATATTCTCATAAGAAAAATGGACAAACTCAAAGATCAAGTTGTCCCAGTAAGTTAAATAATTTGTTAAATTAAAGATTTGCTTTTAATTTATGCACACAATATAATAAAAGGCCTGCAGTAGAAACTTCTTGCCCAAGGAAATGCAGCGATATCTCAAAGTTAAAGATCTTAAGCAAAGAAAGGCCGAATTGGAAGCAAAGAGTGTCGAAAATACGTCTCAGTACAATTCTCTATCGAACTCCATTAAGAATAAAAGTAAGACCTAATATTTAGGAATTTTATTTTTTGTATGAAAATATTGTTGTTATTTCTTATTTTAAGATATGCAAACTATAAAGTTGAAGCAAAAACTAGAATGCCTTCAGGCAAAAGTTGATATGCTTGACTTGAAGAGGGAGAAATTGAAGGTAGACTTGGATAAGGAAAAATCAAACAAAGAACGCATAATCGCCACGATGCCTGTGAAGTTGACTTCGTCCAATGCCAATGAGAGTTTTGCAGGCAATGCAGTTGAGGAGGCTTTTAAGGAACTGGACACTTTTTACACGTTGGTCTTGAATAATTCAAATCGTAAGTTCTTTTTAAAAAGAGTTGCTTCATACTTTTATCAAATTATTTCCTTATAAAGTCTCCTAATAGCCTTATTTGCACGCTTATGCGTGGTTAGTGGTTGCCAACACACTGACGGACCCAGCAAACTAAACAAGATAAAGGTTATAATAACAACTGCAAGACCAATTACAGTGGTCAACACTATTGACCTTTTGTAATTACTTTTGAAATCGATTTTGAAATTACTTTCCTATAAGCTAGAGGCTTCAATTGCTGTAAAAGGTTCATTTCGTCTCACTGGCGCAGGATCATTCAGTTAGTATTTTTACTCGAATTTATCCACTATACATACCATGACTGCTTAACTGGTGAAAAGATTATTACTTACTTAAGTTCGCGCTACAGTCCAAGGTGGACCAGGGTGGACGGTAGCTCGTCAGGTTGGTTGAGGTCCTCTCCCACTTGTGTGCGCCGTCCCTCGGGGTTTTATGCGAAGACTGCGGCCGGAGAATTTGGGTCTATTTGCGCTACATGACCCAGCCATCTTAGTCGTTGGATTTTAATTCATTTGACACGGTCGGTATCGTTCTTATTCCCCCCCCCCCCTCAATGCCGGTGGACCCGAAGATCACAGGGAGAATTTTCCCCTCGACAAATCCAAAAGCGTTCCATCCACTTTCGGCAAGGTCCATGTCTCTGCACCATACACAACGACCGGATCAGAGTTTTATAGGGGTATACTTCAGTTGCTCGAGAGAGGACTGTACTACTCAGTTGCCTTTTTAATCCACAGAAGCAGCGATCGTCAAGAGTTATTCTCCGTTTGGTTTCAGCTCTAGTGTTATTGTCTGAAATAACAGCAGCGCTTTACCTACGCAAAGTTCTTAACTACCTCAAAATTATAGCTGTCTATGGTGACGTTCTATCCAAGAGGTCGGTGTTGTGTGTCCTTTCTTGATGACAGCATATACTTGGTCTTCCGTCATTGACCGCTAACCCTCACAAACGCGCCACTAACAAACATTACGCTTGTTTGTTCCAATTATGTCAATGTCATAGTCGTATCAGGGTAATTGGACGGATTTTTGAATGATTGAGGTTCTAATGTTGACGTGTGAGTTTTGCACTATTCTTTCAAGAACGATGTTGAAGAAGTCGCACGACAGGGCATCGAAAATGTGTAATCACGGCTCATAGAGAGCATAAACCTAGTGACTTAGAACTCTCAACCATTCAAGTGTGCGTGTTACCAAGAGGGGACCTACAATTTTTTTTTGTCCATTTCGAACGGCTAATGAGCAGCACTTTCCATGACAAGATATACACTTGAAGGATTTGTCAATTTATCGCAAGATGTACACCCCTGAAAAACTTTTTTGCAGCTGCTGAAATTCGAACCCAAGGCGTTCTGCATGACAGTCCAACGCACTAACCATTAAGCCCAGGGGTACAAGGCATCGCCTTGCCTATAACCTTATTTGGACATCAAATACATCGGTGAGTTCTTTTCCGACCTTGATGGAGAAGCATGCGTTCTCCATCGTCATCCTGCAGAAACGGACAAGTTTGTCAGGGATGCCAAAACAAGACATTGCTCTATAAGATTATTGGGACTGAAAATTCGAGTAAGCGTTCTTAAAAAAATGTTAATGGTACATTTGTTTAAAAATGGAAGATTTGTATGTCACTATTAAAAAAAAACCATTTACATAAAAGAGGTACCTTTCGACACAGCGCTGAGTGAAAACCAAAACCCCAAGATTCCAGCAAAGTGTTTGCTGACATCGTATCTTTTTTCTCGCCGAGCCCAATGATAATTACGGATTGCCGCAATCAGCGTGTATCGGTTAGTGGGTGATAAAATCAAAAGATTACCTGCTGTCGTCTTCTATCGTAGAACGATCTTGCATTGCTTTTGAGGACATTTATATAGGTTGAGCTCAGATTTATATGTTCACCGCTGCCGAGTCCTTTAAGAGTAGACAAAGAAAAACATAGAACCCAAGATCCGGTAGTGAGAATTATTGAGGTACACTGATACAGCGTAGATGATGGCTCAAAACTTTCTACAATAATTAATATCTCTCCAAATATGAAAGTATCTATATAAACTATTTTGTTCTTACACAAAACTATCATTCCAAGTATTAATTTTAAAAACCATATTAAGTTAACAAAAATCCGTTGTCTTTTTAAGCCCACATCGTTCAAGAAGCCAAGGATGATATGTGGCGAAAAATGCGTCAGCTATTCGCCAATATTCCCAACTTCCTCATCTTTAATTCGATTTTAAAAGTAAAAGAAGAACAACTGCAAAACATCATGACTCTAAATAAAATTCCTAGAGTTCCCTTCAAAGAGAATCTTAGTGCATTTGATGTGAAGCTGCTAAAAGCCAAAGCATCTCTGCTCGGGATGGCAGCAAATTACATGACTGCCCGTCAAGAAAGCCACTCTCTCAACCAACGCTTTTCTGCAGCTTACACGCAATTTGTTGAGGCCGTACAATGTAAAGTTAATCTCTTCAACATCGACACTGGCGAAGATGTCGACGACATAATTTCCAATTACATCGTTCAATATAACACACGTGTTTTCAACAAGGGCCAAAACGATTACATAGTTGGCCAGATCGATTTGTGCAAGGCTCAAATCGAATGTGGCGCAAAGCAGCTCGAAGACCATGAAATTCTCCTCAATTCCATAAAACAAGTCTACACAGACATAGACAGTTCGATAAATCGAATTCAATACGAAGTTATGCAGTTGCATCAAATGAAGGAAAAGATTCTATTTTCCAAGAATATGCTGCACCATCTCCTCGGAGATATGCAACTAGAACAATCACACTATTTGCCATCGGTGATGATGAAAATGAGTGGCAATTTCACGACCGCCAGTGGGGATAGTAATAGTACTTTCGATATCAGCACCGGCAACGTGTTCAGCAGCACGAAATTGGATTTTGATTCGACACTCAATAGTAGTTGTGCTCTGGCGAGGTCTGGCGATGTGACTATTCTGCCAGGAGCCACACACTCTCGATATATATTACCACCAATCCTCACCGAAATTTGCACCTTTATGGAGACTCCATTTGAGAAATTCAGTTGCGTGACTAAGGAGTGGTATGTATACTTACATTATATGTGGCTCTTCTGTGGCTTTGAGAGTTGGAGTGATTGAAGCTGATTGCTATGTTCTTCTTTCAGCGCCTTCTATTTGATGCCGAATCCACTTATAACCGAATCGCATGAGTTATCATCTACAATACAGTTGGCACCCGGTATACTCCTTACACCGTACGGATGCTTACAGGAGGTCAATTCCCGAGTAGCATGGTCCGAATCGATTAGTGATATTTCATCGGAGTTGAAAATTAATTCGATTACCATTAGCACTGGTGGTAAGTAGAAGAAAAAACTCAATTTATAGCAAAATACATTCATATTCTTTCTTCAGTTAATTCAGCAAGTATGCGAGCAAAGAGTAAGCAACAAAGGGAACAGCTGGTGGAGTTGTTGGATAAAATCGAAGTGGCCGACATAAATACGAATCGATTGCTTAAAAAAGCAACAAAATACTATAGTTTCTTGCTAAGGAATCCATTGAAGAACTATATTCCCACAACAAAGTGCCTCAATAATCAGACATACTCGGATTATGAGTCGGAATACCAGACCTACTACCGCATGGTTACAACGGGAAATTTTATAAAGTAATCAGGAATATTGGAAATTAGTTTGGATTGATTTCTCTGGAGGTTTTCCTTCGATCCTTTTTCCATTGGTTTTTGTTTTTCTCTGATGAAACTATAAGGAGATGCCAAGGAAGAGTTTTTCGGATAGTTTTAAGTTAGTGTGTTTTGTAACCAGTTGATATTTTGTTTATAAACATTTTCTGGAAGACTTTATTGCTTAAGTTAAAATTATTACTTTCTCATTGTTATCTTGTCTCATTTCAATTAATTTTTAAATCATAGAAAATATAAACAAACATTATTGTCAACTAGTATTTGGAAATAAATAATAATTGATGTAACAACACAAAAAAAATGATGTAAACCTATAATTACCAACTTAAAGTCATTGAAACGTCGTGGGCCAGTTTTGGTTTAAACTTAATACATATATGCTATTATGGGAGTTTTTTTGGACGGGCCTTTCTCACATTTTGTAACCTCTATCAATTGTGTTAAAATGCAAATGTTCTAAAATTTTTCTCGATAAAAATATGAATGTTATTAAAAAAAAAATATTCCCAAGCATGAATATCATTTTTTAAATGGATAAAATAATATTCCTTTAGCAAGCTATTTGGGCTATAAAAGCAAAGTTCTTTATTTCGTTTTGTGTGTATGGTTTTCCAATGGGGCGTTTCAAGCGATATCAAATACATGTTTGCTGATTCCGTTTTTTTTTGTTTTATAATTTCCAAGCTGTCGGTACCACCCCATTTTATTACGCTGTCCAAAATTTAAATTTATCATACGTCCCCGTTGAAGTTCGACATCCAAAAAATATGTGGTGAATAAGTAGTTGCAGACCAGATCGGTGATGAAAATAAGAAAAAAAAATTGGAAATTTAACGAAACAATCCCAGGATTGGTTCAATTATTAATATAATAACAATAGGATCATGACTGTCTTTTTTTTTTTTTTTTTTTTGATCATCGCAATGGCAGGGAAATGTCGGGCCGGCTAAAGTGTAGTGAGGTTAGAGATAAAATTACCTGAAGCGGTAATACACTAATAGTGTCTTTATCAGGGTCAAAGATAAGAAAGAAGTCTAGAGTGTTGGCGGATTGACGTACAACGTCAGAAACTAGAGTAGGCTCGGCAACAACAAGCTGAATTAGGTAGGTAGGTAGAAATGATGACCACCGACCATCCAAAGGTTCGTATGAACCTTTGGATGGGATTGATATGGGAAATTGAGAACATTCTCACTGAGTCATCCAGTTTGTATTAAGTTCAAAAATATGAAATGATCTAGTAGGTTTTGATGTCTCTTATTGTCTGTTTGCTTTTGCTCAATCATCCAGAAATTGGATCACTCAGGCGGACCACCACACACTCATCCGACCCCATCTACACAGTGCTCTGGACAGATTGTTTACTGGTGCTGAAACATTAGCCAATCCGATTGAGTGATCATCGGGCCCCTTACACCTTAAATCTCCTTCAAAGCGCTCAGTCAGGATCTCAGGAGCCAATTTAGGGCCGTTTTCTTCACTATAGCTCAACTTGAGGCAAACTCTCAAGTTGATCAACTTGAGAGTTGGATTCCACTCGAGAGTTGAAACGCAAGTTAAAATTTCTTTTTCTTCACAATTTTTTTATCAACTCCCGAGTTGAAAATCTAAAGTTGATCAACTTTTGATTTGAAAAATATCCCTGGGATATTTGTTGTGACAAGTGACAAGCTGTCACTTTCAAAATTAAATTTTAATTTATTCGGTCAACCTAATTGAATTTTTGTGTGATATTTGTGATGAATGATTTTCTTTTTTTCTTCGATCTACATAGGGATAAAAATAAGTTGTTACCAATCGCGAACGGATGTTTGTCATGGATGTTGCCGTTTCCCCAAAGATACATGGTAAATTTGTGTCAGCTAAATCAGCAAATCTGGGAATTTCTGGAGCAGGTTCTATAATTTTCCTTCAATTACTTTGTTGTGAATAACAGCGCAATCGATGATGATGAGTTTTGCCGTCTCTATTTTCCACCTAATGTCGGAAGCCAACACGGGAAATCTGCTTTTCCAAACGCCATATGAACGCTCAACTCAATCGCGAGTGCCTATTTGCAATGCTTTGTACAAATTCTCATCAGCGCAGCGTTTGTTACAATGGTGATAAAGTGATTTTTGTGATTGGCCACGAGATTAATTTAAAGGGGAACTTAGGTTTTAATTCAAAACTATTACCGTCTCGCGTTGCAAGGAAGTGAATCCTTTATTAATTCTATCAACATCACTGCTGTCGGTTTTGAAAAACGAAAACAATAATTGAAGTCACGGTCGTCCCACTCTTCAACTCCAATGAGCGACAACATTCACTGCTCGACGAAGTTGAAGTCCAATTTTCCCAAAAATAATTGCTGCGGAAAATTATGCCAATATTTTTTTTTTGTTGTGAAAACTCAATTAAAAAAACTTTTGAAGCAAAATGCATGTATTTTATTAAAAAAAAAACAATGTTTCATGTCAACTCTCACTTTTTCTCTCTCAACTTCTAGTATATTCGGAAGTTGAGAAAACCAGAAGTTGATCAACTCGAGAGTTGAGAATCGAAAGTTGAAACTGTCAACTTTGAGTGAAGAAAAACAAAATCACAAGTTGAGAATAAAAATCCTAAAGTTGAGGTCAACTTCTAGTGAAGAAAACGGCCCTTAAGATGCCAGCGCTAGCAGTTCTTTGTACCTTCATCAGTTTATCGGTGTTATATGCTTTGCGTGGGCCACAATACATGAGAATCGGTCGCACCACGGCTGTGTTCCACAAAATCACTTTAGATTGAAGACCCCACTTTTTACCAAAGATTTTAGAAATGCAGGCCTGCATAACCCTTTCTTCAATATTCTGTTTCCAGTTAAACTTAGGGCCTAGAATAACACCTAGATATTTTGCACTGGAAGAGAGCAAGAATGTTTGGCCGTTGAGTCGGGGTAGAGTGAAGGGTGAGTTTTGGTAGTAAATAGCATCAGTTCAGTTTAGCTTTGCTTTGGTTAACACCTAGCCCACAACTTGTGTCCCAGTTACTAACTTTCCTGACACTAGTAGTAGCAGGGCTTACGCAACCGCCTTTAATCCACATCTTTCTAACTTAATGAGAATTTTATTTATAACTAGAAGCCATGGATGATGGGATAGAAGTCCACCCTGGTGTGTTCCCCTATTAACCTATTTGGTCAAGTATTACCTTAAGTACCTAGAATCCTTCTGTCTCTGAGCATAGACATAATCAACACCAAATTGGATGAGTGATTCCAGAATGCACTTGGTATAGACGTTGTTGAAAGCTCCGTCTAAATTTAAGATGATAGCGAGGGTGTATTCTTTAAATTTAATAGTTTTCTCAATTGTACGCTCTATTTCATGAAGAGCGGTTTTTGTGGACCTACCCTTAAAGTATGTTGAGAGTTTTCAAGTTCGTTAAGAATTTCCCAAATACGGAAAGTGTATAAAATTCATTTAGAGCTGAATCACCAACAACATTGGACTGCGCTAAATTAAACATGTAGGTACATTATGTACGATGCATTTCTGGACGGAGAATTTAAAGCATATAATTTTGAATCTTTCTGTTTTTGAAGGAAAATACATATACTATAACTTCGTAACCTATAAACTTGGCTTTATTTAAAAAAAAAATAATTTGCACACAAAACTGCCTGGATGTTAAAAATGTCAATTTTGCAAGCATTTTTAACGCAATCTGTCAATGCAAATATGATATACTTTTGCAGATAAAACTAACAAAAAGTCCTTATTTTTAACCTTAATAATTATTTAAGATTTTAATGCTTCCTTGGCAACCTTCATGTGTATGTAAAAATATCCTTTAAAAATGTGGATCCGATGTCCATTATAACCAACATTGAGATGCAGCTAGGAAAAAAAATTAAGAAAAAACCTTTCAACACTCAACCAAGATTAACTCGCCAGCTCTTTCTTATCCATAAAATTTAAATTAAGTTGGCTGACAGCCCATCACCAGTACGTGTGTCGGTGTGTGTGGTAAAGGTAATTGGATGTTGACCTATCATAGACTTAAACAATCTACAAAAAGTACCTGTTACCAAAACACCATCTACCAGGTATTCAGAACCCACCCGTTAATTCTGCATTGCAGATATTAAATCAACCAAAGAAAAACAAAATTAAGTAAAAACCAAATGAATAATGAGGATGATGATGATGATACGATTCCGGGTGGCGTATTGCCAAACTGTATATCAGCACAGATCACCATAGTCTGTGCTCAGCCATTTTCTGCTCACCGAATTTGAAAGTATTGTAGAGCAAACTGTATGCTACCACAGAGCGCTCTGTGGTCACATGCAGTTTGCTTGTAAAATATTAAAAAAGCTGAAGCAAACTATATGCTAGTTCAGATCGAGCAATGTACCTGCTATTACAGAGCCATCGTTCACGTTGGTATAGTTATTGTGTGTGGTGAGTTCTGGGTTGGTATACATTTTGCTTAGGAAACTAAGAGCAAAGTACCTGTGATTACAGAGCCATCGTTCACGTTGGTATAGTTATTGTGTGTGGTGAGTTCTGGGTTGGTATACATTTTGCTCAGGAAACTAAGAGCAAAGTACCTGTGATTACAGAGCCATCGTTCACGTTGGTGTGGTTATTATGTGTGGTATGTGGTGCCGTGACATAAGGCCAAGTGACAAAAGGCCAAACATAAAATGTTTTGTCTTGAGCAACAGTACCTTGGGTGGCCCGCTTCGCGGGTTTTCAGGATTTTAACTTCCTTTTCGGGGCTCACACCCGCTCACGCAACTCCGTTGCTCCGCTTAGGGTATGTTCAGTCGCCAGGCAGGCGCCTGTAGCAACAGTTTTGTATTTTACATTAATTGGAGTAAACAACTAACAGTTATGTACTGCTGCTCAGGAAAACTGTTGCTACAGGCGCCTGCCTGGCGACTGAACATACCCTAAGCGGAGCAACGGAGTTGCGTGAGCGGGTGTGAGCCCCGAAAAGGGATTTAAAATCCTGAAAACCCGCGAAGCGGGCCACCCAAGGTACTGTTGCTCAAGACAAAACATTTTATGTTTGGCCATAAGTCACAAACAAATTTGGCCTTTTGTCACTTGGCCTTATGTCACGGCACCACACACCACACACAATAACCACACCAACGTGAACGATGGCTCTGTAATCACAGGTACTTTGCTCTTAGTTTCCTGAGCAAAATATATACCAACCCAGAACTCACCACACACAATAACTATACCAACGTGAACGATGGCTCTGTAATCACAGGTACTTTGCTTTTAGTTTCCTGAGCAAAATGTATACCAACACAGAAAAATCTGCTTTTGATCTGACACAGTATATAGTATGCTCTTAATTTGAATGAGCATTCTGTAGTCTATTATAGAGCGTCGGAGCTCTGTACTGATATACAGTTTGGCAATACGCTTCCGGGTGAGTGCTTATCGGCATGGATAATGAAATCAGAAAAATTGCCATAAAGCCGTTAAACTCAAACCAAACCGCGAGTTGGGAAAGTGTGATTGTTTTTCACTACTTAATTTCAGAAACTTTCGAGGATTAGTGTTTGTTTTTATATCATCAATTTGCAACGTACTCGTATGTCCTAGTTTTATGAAGTTTTTGAATATTTAGCGAGCGCATTTAAATCAGAAAGGAGAGTGGATACAAGTTTTTTCTAATAGGGTAATATACGAATAGTTTGTTTTTTTTTTATATTTAAAAACAAGCGTTATTTATTTAAAACAAACCAGAAAAAGGTACTTTTCATAAATAGAAATACTTTTGGAGGATTTGTCACTTAAGCTTAGTACGCAGATTCTCCCCCTTGTGAGGAGTCACAAGTCACAAGCTCTTGTGACTATTCCTTGTGAGGATTGTTGTGATTCGATAACATTTTGGTATTCTCCCCCTAATCGTCACAAGAAAACTCACTACAAAACTCACCACAGCATGGTAAGATTTTTAAGTATCATTATTTGAACAGCTGATTATTCAAAACGAAGAAATTACAAAATGCAAGGTAACATAATTTTTAAACAATAAAATGATTAAATAATAAATATAACATTTTCAGAAGAAAACAATCGTGGCGACTGCATAAAGTTTTCGGAAGGTGAAAAAACTTTATAAATGTATTGTTTTGGAGAGCGAATGGATCATTTGTATCTCTCAATGTTCTTAAAGCCGTCGACGCTGTAAATTTCTTGATACGATTAGTTTCTTAAAGAAATTTGTGTTTACATATGTAATAATATTACTTTTCTTTCTTGTGGGAAAGATCAGCAAAAATATTCACTAGAACAAAGTCCACTTCCATTTTTGTGTTCTCACAATTATTCACAAATCTAGAAAATGTTCTTACTGAATTCTTACTGAATGTCAATCCAAGAAACTTTGAAAATTTATGAGTTGTGACCTGCTCTGAAGGAGATCACAGTTTCGATTGTTTTTGTGACTCTCACAAGTTGTGACTGAGCGGCAGAATTCGAAAAAGTCACAAAATCGTGTTCACCTCTTCTTGTGACTTGTGAGGCATCACTGACTTTGGGGAGAATCGGGCTGTTATGGCCGATTTCATAAACAAACACTAAAAGCACTTTTATCAAAAATCCTCTTAAATTTTATCAGGCTCTTAAAAATTTTTAGTTTCACCAATCTATAAAAGGGACATTTTGGGGAAATTTTTGTTAAAATTGAGTTCTCTTCACATCCCTGGGAAAAATAAATTGATTTTTTCTTTCTAACAAGCGAAATGTATGAGAAGAAATGAGAAAGCGTTATGTGTTCAAACAAATGCCAAGAAATAAAAAAAAAAAAGAAATGCACACAAAATATTTGGAAAGATTCTGATTCTGACATTCTGTGGCATAAAATCGTTAAGTAATAACCACTTAATTTATTTTTATTGCATTGTTGGGTTTGTTTTGGTTCCAAATGAAGACCGAACATATTCAACAAACTCATCCACAGATGCGTTGGAAAGTCGGAACCACATTTTGAAGTCATTTATAAAGTATTTCTGTGAACCGGGAATATTCTTTCTCAGCGAATAACTTTGTGTTGCCAGGGCCGCCGCTACCATATGTGCAAAATGTGCGGCGCACAAGGGCGCCAACGTCTAGGGGCGGAAAATTAAGAGATCGATCTAACTCAACGTATATAGCATACTCCAAAAGTTTTCCTTAAGTTATTGGAACCTGTTTACATTTGACCGTTCACTACGTAGTGCCCGCACACAATCTACTACCAATCTTTATTCATATTTTGTTTGTGACTATCGCACCTCACAACACATAACCCCTTAGATTGCAGTCGTAGTCTAAACTGCTTAACACCATGTCGCCATAGATTGACACTTGGGAAATAGCTTTCCATGCAACCTTACATCTCAGACCTATAAACTCGAAAAGTATATTGATTTTTTTTTTAATTTACAGCCCATGTATTTCCCATAAAATAAAACGAAAACATCGTCTCGAAAAAATTGATTTTACCATTTACTCGTATTTTTGTATAAATGGGTATCAATATTCTGGGGCCTGTTTCACAAATCATACATCACATACATTACATATATCATTACAATAAATTGATTATCATACATTACATCAAATTACGGAATCTCATTGGAAATATTCCAGTCGATTACAATGTTGTATGACAGTGGTCATACAACAATTCTGTGAAACAGAAATGATACATCAAACCTGTCAAAATCATACATTGTATGTAATGTATGATTTGTGAAATAGGCCCCTGATTGCAATGATATAGCTAAATATCTTAAATCTAAGTTGGTAACTTTAGAACAAAATTAATAGAAGATGATTTAAAACATTGTTAACAAATGTAAACAAACCACCTTCACAACGGAAAAAAAAACAGCGACAGGGTCTTAGGTAAAAGGAAAAAAAAGTTTTGTGTCTCAAAATATTTATGTTTGTTTTTAAATAAGGATTTATGAATAGTTTTTGATTAATTTTAGAATTGAATTGATAAATAACTTAAATGTCAACGGATTGAACAAAATCAGCATAACCCAGAAATTTAACGTTTCATCGGTCGTTCGAATTTGAGCTTTCAATTGACATTCAGGGTTCAGACTCTATTTATGCGTATCAAAATTAGGGCTGATGATTCTACCCGGGTAATTGACTACCCGGGTACCCGGTTACCCGGGTTGCTTGTACCCGGGTAGTAAATTACCCGGGTACCCGGGTATTCGGGTATTACCCGGGTACCCGGGTATAAAAACTCAAAATTCCTTTGTGGCTATGTAAATCGCTTTTTCAAAAACACCTACAAATCTTGGAACAAATTATATAATTATATGTGTGACACAATTAGGTACAGCGACAAAATTTCAGAAAAACTAAACATTTTATTCAATAGGTAGTCAAAAAACATAAAAACAGTGCTCTGTAATACAATTATATTAATAATGAGCAAAAGAATTTTCAAAATTTGATAAATTGTTGATGAGGAAAATTTGATAGGTTTAAATTCTAATTTAATAGATCTTGATTTTTGTGCAAGAACACCAACAAAGAAACATTTTTTGGGGCCAAACATGATCTTTTGGCAGTAACAATATTGCCGGCAGCTTAAGGATTTAAAGTTTAATTGGTTAATTTTTGAAAAATAACTTTTGAAGTTGTTGGTACAATAGACAAGCTTAAGATTGCCACTGAGCTATTGTTGTTAATATCATTGATTAAATTACATTGTTTACATAATAGACAAGCTTAAAGTTGCCTCTGAGCTAATGTAAAAGTAAATTGTAGATGTTCTCAATGGTGAATATGTTCAAGTGTTTGAATTAAATCTTGATTCAAAATATAGTTCACACACAAATCACAAAATGTCAAATTCCATCAGGGGCGAACGCAGGTAGGGGTTTTAGGGGTTCAAACCCCCCCCCCCCCGAAACGACCAACAAAATAAGGGTTCATTTTGTTAAAGAAAAAAAAAAAAACAAAGTGTTATTTTCGTGCCATAAATTCTTCTGCTAGTGTTGTTTTTTCTTACGACTTATAAGTACATACTATAAGGCAAGTAATGCATTCGTAAAAAAAATCGAACTCAAGATTTTTATCAAAATTGATATTAATATGATAGTGAAGACGAAAAATGTGGGTCCCAAAATTCTGTCTGTCTGTCTGTTCGACTACGGCCTAAAAGGCTGGGCTGATTTTCGTTAAACTTGGTAGATATCGTTTTAATTTTTTCGCCCCACACGTTTTTCCTTTTCTTTTTAAGACCAAAAAATAACGGTACCTGCCATACAATTTTTTTTTCGAAATCTTATAAATATTTTTTTCTCAAGAACTGTCCCACAGAATTTTGAAAAAAAAAATCATTAAACTTCATTTCGTCATTTTAGGTAGATAATGGTTAAAAAAATTTTGTCCAAAAAATGGTTATTCTTGGAAGCCCCCTTGGAACCATTTTTTTGATTTTCTAGAAAACAGTACAACCGATTTTAATCATTATGAAGCACCTTCAAGATTTAAATATTATTGCTTCTAAAAGCTTAAAAAGCTTCTAAAAAGCTTTAAAAAACATTGCATTTTAAGACTTTAATAAAAATATTTTTTTTAATTTTTGAAAGAAAAAAATTTGTTTTTTATTTTGAAAATTCGATACCTCAAAAACTACTCAATATTTTTTTAATTTTTGAAAGAAAAAAATTTGTTTTTTTTTTGAAAATTCGATACCTCAAAAACTGCTCAATATTTTTTTTGTAAATTAAAGTTTTATTCCAACAATAATAAAAAGTTTAAATATGCGTACCAAAATTTTATCTTAAATATGTTTTAAAAATTTTGTATACAAAAGCTTATTTTTTTAAGAAACCACTAAAACTAATTACAATTTTGTTCTTGTATAAACTAATATTTGCTCAAAACACATGTCATCCTGTGTTTAGCTCCAACTACTACAGGAGTTTTAGTCATTTAAAAAATTAATTTTATGCTTTTTCTCTAATAACAATAATTTTTGATTTCGTATAACTCTTTTTCCTATGATCGCAAAAGTACAACAAGTTATAACTTCACGTATTAATATATGCCGGATTTAGTTTTGCAGATTTGGACCACTATGTGAACCTAGAACTTATTATAACTCTATTGTTAGGTACACTACTTATGGAATCACTTACATTCTTTTTCTTTTGTTTCGTAAATGATATTATACGAACCAAATAATGGCCGCCATCACAGGGCCCGTAGTAAAAATCTAACAATTAATTCCGGAATAAAAATGCCCAAATGGAAAGCACCACAAACGCCCTCGTAGTGAATATTTTCCAACTTTTGGTAACATTATTCAAATTTGCCAATTAGGTATCCATTGTAACATCCTTATGATGTTTCGTTTTTGCGATTAGCTGTATGCGAAATTGTTCCGGTAGGTCCTATCCCTAAGAGCAAATATTATTTAGTTATAACATATTTATGTTAATTACAATAAAGAATATGTAATTTACAAGTACCTACAATATACGAGTAGTAATAAAATAATATATTTATGAAAATATCATATTTTTTTGAAATCCCCCCGAAATTATTTTCTGCGTTCGCCCCTGAATTCCATCAAAGGATACCTAAGATGTCAAGGAATTATATATAATTTTTCCAGATCCGGAAGTAAATGATTAAGGCCCATTTGCTGATACAGAACATAAACACTTATGTTCCACATAAACTCTTATGTAGTAAGTTTAAGTTTAAATTTCGTTTCAGCAAATGGCCATAACTGTCTTAAAAAGAGAGGTGAAAACAAAAACTTTTAAAAGTATCAAAAACTACTTTTTCTTCTTTCTGTCAAGCTATAAACTATTGATTTTTACCAAAGGATTGATTTGATATATGTACATAATTTAAAAACTGTACTAGGAACTCGAATCTTTACATTTTATATGAAAATGGTTTTGTTGAAGAAAATTATTCGCAATCGCCAAATTTTGTGTTTCCTCTTAAAATAAAATGCACGACTAAGTCGCACGAACTTGCTCTTATGTAAAAGACTTCAAAAATTGTGATTAGAAAAAAAACTGTTCATAAACATAAAGTTCATCAATTAAATGACTAAAACAAATCTTAGTAGTAGCTGGAGCTAAGAATAGGATGCCATGTGATGCAAGCAAATATTAGTTAATGCAAAAATCTAATCTAAAAAATAATCTATTAAAATCCGTTCAGCCGGTAATGAGACATTAAAAAAATCGACAAAATGGTTCTATGGTCGGTACAGTCAGTAATATATTGATTTCAATTTTTTTTTTGTTTAGTTATTATAGAACGTACAAATTTATCATAAGAAAAAAAAATTATCAAGATTCTCGGAGACGTTTTCGAGAAAAGTACGATTTTCGAAAACCATTTTTTAACATTTGTAGAGTAGGTATTGTTATTATTAGGTAATACATTTTTTGTCTTTATATTAAGAAACTTTTATTTATCAAGTTTTTAAAAAATCTACCAAATCCAAACTAATTCTTTTTTTTTGAAAATTTTGAAAAAAAAGAAAAAAAAAACGTGTGAGGACAAAATTTCGAGACCCACTTTTTTTTTCGTTTTCGCTATCATCGTAATGTTAACTTTAATCAAAATCTTGATTTCGATTTTTTTACGAATGCATAACTTGCCTTATACATAGTACCTATAAGTCTCAAGTAAAAAGAGTAAACAATCTTAAGAGGATGCAAATATTGTATATGCTACCTATAACAGAAACTCTATAACTCATTTACAGGAGAGACCACCCCAAATCCTAGTCTGACTACATTCATTTTATAAGAATTTGATGTAGATTGGAACGCGACAACAACAATGCACGTTTGCTTAAATTTTTCAACTGTGAAATGGAGAATATATAAAACTTCCACTTATTCAACGTATATGCCCCCTGCACCCAAGATATGGGGCGGCAATCTAAGGTTCTTGCACAAGGGCGCACGAACAACCAGCGGCGGCACTGTGTGTTGCACTTTATTATTGGATGAAGACGATCAATATTTTTTATCGAAATAAAGAAACAAATCATTTAAATATTTAGTATTAATTTATTTATTTTGTATCTTCAAAAATTGAACACTAAATCCTTACAGAACGATAATTTCAGCTGCTATACCTATAACCAATTGTTGTTATCTACATCTGATCTGATGACATTTCAATGACACTTTTAAAATTTAATGAGCCAAAAATGGGCATTTAGTTTATAAGGGTGTTTAAGTGCTTGTTAAATTTAAAAGCACTTGGTGAAACTAAAAAATGCCATTTTAAGGTTTAGAAGCCTGTTAAATGTTTAAAAGTCCTTCGTGAAATCGGCCATTAGTCTCCCATAAATTTTTTTGTCCTGGGACAAATTTTGTCTTGGATATTTTTCATATTCATATTCATACTTTTGTGCATTGCTGTACAAAATGTCTCCACTAAATTTTGCCAGGTAAAAAGAATGCGGGACAAATTTTGACAGCCACCGTATTCCCGAAAATGATTTTTGTCAATACTGAAGTTAAAAGTTAATGAAGAGAAAGAAGGATAGGAAAGATGTGTGGCACAATCACGATGTTCTGAGACTGTTGGTGGTTGTCTCAGATATTTTTATCTCCAGGGATGGCGACTGATCTGGAAAACGTTTAGTAAAGATTAAAATATGTAATAGAGATAAAATTTGTCTTGTCTCGATCTGCGTACTAGGCTTTACTCGCAACTGTGGTTTCCTTTCGTTAAATCAAATTACTTTTGATTTATGTCTGTCAAAATGTCGTATTTTTTTTAAACGTTTGCATTTTTAACCCAAATGTGAAGGGTGAGAAAGTGAGGAGGAAGACTAATTTGGTTCAGGCTGCTTTTTTTCTTTTCTAAGAACATTCCCAAGAAGAATTTTCCAAATTATTGACGTTTAATATTGATACATGTGTTTTGTGTTTTAATGTGGGAAAACCGCTTTAATGAAGTGTTGGGATATAATTTTTAAACCTGCAAGTCTTGTAGATTTAGATTAGATAGGGTGTATTCATAAACGAAGAAAATCTGCGCTAGTACAATCGCAGTTCTTTTCTAATGCATTTGTGAACGCACTCACAATGCAGAATGTCTGCAGTAAACAAAAAGGCCTGACTTTATTGCCAAAAAATGCATTCTTTCTGATTACTATACAGTGCCTCTTCGTCCTTGGTGACTGTAAAATTAATTTTATAAATTTCCGCTCTTCTGCAGCCAAAAAATTTCAGCTTCACAATCTGCCCGACGCTGACGACAGTTTGACGTTTATAAACGGTATGTTATGAACGCAGATAATGCAGTTCTTAGTTAGGCTGACGATTATGAACTCACCCATATTCTTAACGTCTTGTTTCAAAAAAAATCGTTGAAAAATGGAAAAAGTGGCAAAAACCACTTTGAAAACCAGTCAGCGATTATCAGCTTTAGAACCTTTTCGAAAACGTCATTTGCACTTTTTATAATATACATATTTCTATAGAATTAAAGTGTGTAATGTTGGTGCGTACTTTTTCTACCAAAAGGTTTTCAAGGCAGATAGACATCTCAGATTAAAATCTTGTGCATACTTAAGAGATAATTCAGATATCTTTTATTGCAAGACTTTTCTTGGTCCTGGTCGAGTTCAAAAATTTTAAAGTTCGAAAAACATTAGAAGATTTCTATATTTTCCTCACAAAGCCTGTCTAAAAAATTTTGAGTTTTTCATTCTAACCAATGTAAAGTAAAATTTACCAATACTCAATGAAACAATGGCGCAAAATTTTAAACGACTTAACTTAAAGTTGTATGATACAACTTGACAATTTGTTTAGTTTAAAGCAGTTTATAAACTTTTTTCTTAATTTTAAACATTTTCTAGCTAGTATCGTGCTAGGGTTAATTTAAAAAAAAAAAAAGAAAAAATAGGTATTCGATATCGATGATTTTAGTTTTAATCATAAGTTAAAAGAAGGTTTTCATGACCATTCCTCCTCAAAATAATTCAAACAAACTTAATTGTACACTATTAAATCGAAATAATTTTTCAGAATTAAGGTTACTCTTAGTACCATAACTGTGTGTAAGCTGGGTAATAGGATACTATCAATTTTTTTTTTTTTTTTTATAATCTACCCGCGCTCAAGGGATTATGATTACCCTTTAAATGTTACAACACAGCGCGGGCGTGATGTTAATGAAGAGAAAGAAGGATAGGAAAGATGTGTGGCACGATGTTCTGAGACTTAAGGTGGTTGTCTCGGATATTTGTATCTCCAGGGATGGCGGCTGAACTAGAGCGGAGAAATGCCGTGTCTTATTTCTATGTCACTTATAATTCACATTATTTTTTTTATTGGTATGAAATGTATGTATACTGATGGCTCAAAGATGGAGTATGGTGTATGTTCTGGAATTTTCTCTAAGTTATTAAATCTCCCTAGTTCTTTACGGCTACCTGATTTTACCAGAAACTTAAGTTTTTTCCGTCTCTAAATTCGTCCAATAATCTCCAACAATAAGCTTTCTATCCTAAGCATTAACCTCAATTACACTCTTATCTGGATTCCGTGTCACAGTGGAATAGAGGAAAATGAACGGGCTGACGAGCTAGTCAGACAACGATCAACCCTTCATAGTTCATTTACGGAAAGAGTAAACATTCCTATTGGTGTTATAAAAGGGAAAACCTTGTCAAATTTTTCTCACAAAATCCAACCGTAGCGTAGGTGGAACAGTTAAGCCAACTGCATTATATCTAGAAAGATGCGGCTTACTTATAATAAGTCCCGAACAAATTACCTAATACGCAGATTCAGGCAAGACATTAGCCAGGGTAGTTGCAACATGCACTGGGCAATGGCCAATAGGGAAAAATGCAGCGAAGTTGGGTATTTATTACAATACTCATTGTTGTATAGTTGTGGGGATAAGCAGGAAAAGGAAACAGTCATTCGTTTCCTCTGTAAATGGCCTGCTCTAGCCAGAATGAGAAACCAACTTATTTTCGTAATCTGAACTGAAGATCAAAGACTTGAGCCCTTTTTATTTTTTTGAACACGACTATGTGGCCTTGAGATGAATCTCCACCACTTCTGTAAGGGAGCGTAACGGAATCCAGCTTTTTAAAATCCTGTTTTTTCAAAAATCCCGCAAAAAAAGTTTAATATACCGTCCTCTATAATACCGTTTTTTTTTTTTTAAATACCGCTTTTTAAAATCCCGTTCTATTAAAATCCCGCTTTTTAAAATCCCGTACCGCTTACCCCGTTTTTTTTAGAATACGTAGCTAAAACTTATTGATTTTATGCTGATTATTTTTCAGATTCCTTAAATGCTAAAGAAACTTTGAATACACCCAACCTCGCACCTACCCCAAATCCTATAGTGTGTCCAAGCAGGGGGTTACACACCTCACTGCTTATACGTCGTAATAAGAAAAGGGATTATAAAAAACGGGATTATAAGAGACGGGATTTTAAAAATAGGGATTTTAAAAAGCGGGATTATAAAAAGCGGGATTAAAAAAAGCGGGATTATAAGAAACAGGATTATAAGAAACGGAATTATAAAAACAGGATTTTAAAAAACGAGATTATAAAAAGCGGGATATCGTACCCAACCCCTTCTGTAACAGGTACTTCTTGATTTTATGACCGCGCGCCAGCGCTAAATTCGATTAAAATTTGAAAAAATAGTAGTTTTAACATCGTATCGATTCGACTTAAATTTTGCTCCAATAAAATAAAATTGCTATATATTTTTGAAATATTTTCGTTAGGTTTTATTTGTTTTTCGAAATGCCGTTAATTTCTTAGTTTTAAGTCGAAACAAAAAAAAAAGAGTCATGATACTTTTTTAAGAGAATTCTGTGATCAACAAACTACTTTTCGATAATTTACAACTATCTGTTCAACTCGAAAGTTGACCAACAATGGATTGTTCAGCAAGTTTGACAAATTATGGAGCTTTCGCATTATCCCTTGGTCATTGTGTTCGTTTTCCGTCAAGGAGAAATATATATAATAAATCATCTTTTTCAAACTTTGAATTAAATTCGTTGTTACTTAAATAAAAGAATTCATTATTTTAATGAACTGCAAGATTTTGAGGAAAACCCTTGCAAACTCAACATTAAATAGGGTACTTATTTAAAGTTGAAACAAAATATGAAGGTACAATGTTATGTATTTAACTTTAGATTTTTTACTAAAATAAAAAAAATGATAAATGCTCTGCACAAAGGATTCCACTAGAACTGGTTGGTATTGATTTAAATTTAGAAAAATAAAATTTATCCTCGACGATTATTGCTGCACTAAAATAAATCTTTTTTTTTTTGCTATTAAAGTCATGAATTTTTTTGTCGCAGTATAATTGGGTCGTGTATAAAAATTGAATCATAATGAAGGATATTTTAATTTGATTATCAACCTAAAACATGTGACTTAATTGATAAAAAAATAAAATAAAAGTGTATGAGTAGTATTGCAATTGAACAAATTCATATCTTTTAACGAGATTTATGGCTGTTCCCAGAAACTTTGCTTTCTGTTTAAATTCATAAATTAAATACATAATAATAAAAGTAATTGAAATTCAAAAACCCAACCTTTTAATTATGTAGGTATGTAGGTATATTTTGGAGTCACCCTTTACAAAAAAAAAAAAATCAAAGGCAACGAAATTAAGATATACTATTGCCCTTGTCAATTTTGATTCTTTAAAACGTACATTATTCGTTGTTAAGAGACAACTTCTAAAGGGACTAAGTAGCTCCATTTCCATACAAAAATCCTTATTTTAAACCCTTGCTATTGAAGTTTTGTAAGTGTAAATAAAAATGTGATATATTGCCTTCTCGAATTTTATATTTACCTTCTGAACAAATAAGTGACTGTAAGCTCCTCTCCTTTTTATAACATACAAACGTGCGTATACATATGTATGTATATACAATTAGATATTGTGCGGGATACATTTTTGGTAGAAATGAAACCTGGGTCGCCTTCGTTGTTACTTGGGGTCGGGTATTGCTGGTTTCCCTATATGTAGCTCTGAAGTACCCTTCCTTATATTTACATTAACATATTTATTTAACCAATGAAATCTGCCCCACTTAACGGTAGCACAAAAAAACCGGAAATACATCCCAAAACGTTTTATTTGTATAAACTCTGACATATTCCAGTTCAGTCCGGCTGAAAAAGGATAAATGTTGAAGGTTTTGTGAGGAAATGCGCATTTATATTGTTGTGTAAATTTACAAACCATCATCAATGCGTTTGGTTGGACTTTACAAATTAAATCATTTTTTTGTATCTACAATTTAAATTGTATGTTATACATTCACGTTATGTACAGGGTGCGTTTTATGCTTCTTTTCAGACCGATTTAATTTGGCTGCCATTTTTGTGTGGATGAATTTTGTCAGTTTTGGCATTTGTCGTAAAGAGGGGTCGATAGAAATTTATTACAGTTTCAGGGAAATAATAATAAATTAACGTTGGTGAGATCAGTGAGATTGGTGTCCTCGAATTTGGCACGATTGCCATTTTTGACAAAATTTCATTATGAGCGGCGAAGCATATTTCGAATCGACTTTTTTTTTATAAAACAGAATAGCCGAGATTTGGGTACTAAAAACTCTCGATTCATACACCAAAGACCAATGCACCCTCGCAGAGTAGCATGTATGGTGCGCCATTTTGGTCGGTGGCGTCAACATAGGTAATGTTGTAAAAGTTACTGGTGACTGGGACATGTTGGAAAACTTTCTTATGCCCGGAATACTTAAATAAAAAGTGTACATCAACAAACCAACTACAACCACGATGCTTAAGGACAACACTACAAACAAATTACTGAAATTATAAGAGAAGTCTGCGAAATTGTTTTGTAAAATGTGCTCACCTTTGTGCCACGGCCATAGAGCCCACTAAATTGACATACTATTCCATACATAATTTTAAAGACCGTATAATCAACCAATGAAAAATTAACTATAAAATTGTATTTCATTTAAAATTAAAAAAAAAGCCATCGACCTGGAACATAAAACGCACCCTGTAAATATTTTTATGCTTTATTGCATTTGAAAGTTTCCAGTTTCAATTTATGGACATAAAGTGAAGAGACAAGCTCTTTTTTATTTTCCAATAAAAATAGATTTTAGACAAAGTTGGATACCTTCTTCATTATCAACCAACATCCACCGCTTAGTCAATTCGACCTTGGTGTTTTATGTGATAGAGAGCTCAACTTTCTTACAGATATTGACGTGACGATACGCAAACTCTACACCAGGCTTTGTGAAACATTGGTACATAGAATTCTCTGACCCCTACGTGATCCGATCTTTATACATGTTAGCATGGTTTGTCAAGTATGATCCCCTTTTCAAAAAATTCATATATGTATGCAGAATCGAGAGCATTCAACGCCGTTTCCTGTCTTGGAACAAACCCTTTTATTTTACCTCCGTATCGAGACCGACTTCTGTTAACTAACTTGAATACGCTGGAAGAACGAAGAGCAATAAGCAACATTCTCTTCATTCATCGACTACTTTCAGGGTCTGTTGACTGCACAACTCTCAACAGTTCCATCTATCTCTTTCAACACTAATTCCCGTAATATAAGAAATATTCGTCTTTTCTATCTGTCTACCCACCGTAGTTCTTTTGGCTGCAACGAACCTATTACCCACATGCTTCGAGTTTTGACTTCAACCTTACCACCCTGCCTGAAACTCCGTCTTAATCATCCTTCCAAATAACTCCAATCCTAGATTTAAAAGCTATATTTAAGTTAGATTAAGAATTAGATTGAATTAAGCCTAATAACTGGGGGTATTGCCCCCACCAAAATTGAATAACAGTCGAACTAAGATTTTGGATCACAATCATTTTTAAAAATTCATCCGAGATTCTCAGTAATGTTTTGCCCAAAATTTATTTAATCGTGCAATAGTTCGTAGAAAATCATGGAACTAAATAGTGCGTGTTACCAGGACACAAAAACGTTTCCCCAACCACTAAACTGAGGTTTAATAGAATTTACCCTCGATCACCAAAAATTTCGAAGATTAACCAAACGAAATTAAATCGTTAATCTAGTAGATTAGAAATTAATCTTGATACGACTACGTATGGTTACTAGTTTTGAGAATGGGACTAACCTATACCCTTATCGAGCTGCCCATTCTACTTTCTTTTTTTTTGCGGCGTTTGTCATGAGTTAAACTTTATGTTTCACGTTCACTTTATAAGAAACAAATGAAACACCATTTGAAATTTGAATGGTAGTATCATCATTATTTTACTTGCTGTTTTTTACTTGCGACTTATAGTTACTATAAGGCAAGTTATGCATTCGTAAAAAAAAGTCGAACTCGAGATTTTGATCAAAGTTGATATTACGATGATAGCGAAGACCAAAAAAGTGGGTCTCACAATTCTCTCTGTCTGTCTGTCGGTTCGACTACAGCCTAAACGTCTCGGCCGATTTTCTTCAAACTTTTTTTTTTTTTTTTTTTTTTTATAATCTACCCGCGCTCAAGGGATTATGATTACCCTTTAAATGTTTCAACACAGCGCGGGCGTGAAGTTAAGGAAGAGAAAGAAGGATAGAAAAGATGTGTGGCACGATGTTCTGAGACTGAAGGTGGTTGTCTCAGATTTTTTTATCTCCAGGGATGGCGGCTGAACTAGTGCGGAGAATGCTGTGTCTTATTTTTATGTCCCTTATAATTCACATTATTTTATTCGTTTTTCATATTTGATGGGTATACTAGTATTACTAAATCACATGTTGTTAGTGTTATGCCTGAACAACATGCAATGAGCAAACCAGCAACCCATTGATGACAACTTTATAAGGTTTTAATGGAATTAAGGCGACATAAACGACAGCAGGGATCGAACCTGTGACCATGAGGTTGACAGGCGAGCATACATCCATTTCCCCCCACAGGTTTTTTTCTTTTTTTAAGACCAAAAATAACGGTAACTGTCATACGAATTTTTTTTTTTTGAAATTTTGAAGATACTTTTTTTTTCTCGAAAACTGCTCGACAGATTAAAAAAAAAAAGATACAAAAAAATTTTATTTAGTTAAAGCTGGTACTGGTTGAAAAAACTTTTCCGAAAAATGGTTATTGAGGGTACCCCCCATGGAACCATTTTTTTAGTTTTTGATTTTCTCAAAAACGGTACAACGGATTTTGATCAGTTTTTCTTTGCTAAAGCTCCCCAAAAATTTATATAGAATTGTGTATCTACTTAAATTTTCAAAAAAATTTTTTTTGGATTTTAAAAAAAAATTTCAATTTTTTTTTTCAAAACTCAATATTTCGAAAACCTAATACTAGATTTTTTTTCAAACTTGATAAATAAAAGTTTCTCAATATAATCTATAAGATGTATGAAAAAAAGTTTTATTTTACCTAAAAATAAAGGGTACCCACCATACAAATTTTAAAAAATGACTCAAAAATCGTATTTTTCTTGAAAACGGCGCCTAGAATTTTAATAAAAATTTTTTTGTTTCAATTAATTTCTGACGATCTTTAATTTAATAAAAATTAAATTATAAATTAAGATATTACAGCTTGTACCTACCATAGAACCATTTTTTTAAATTTTGAGTTACTCATTATCGACATATCGGATTTTAATGAAATTTTTTGTAGAGATGCTTTTAAAAAGTCTAGAAACCATTGCATTTCAAAACTTAAAAAAAATATTTTTTGAATTTTTGGAAAAAGATCATTTTTTTAAGAAATTTAATTTTCATTCGCACAGTAATAAAAACTTAAAGTTATATACCAAATTTTTTTCTTAAAAATCTTGTAAAAATTTTGTACATAAAAGCTTTTTTTAGAAACCACTACAAGAACTTACAAATTTTGTGATTTCATAAATTCATATTTGCATAGCATTCTGTTTTTGTCTCTTACTACTAAAAGAATTTCAAAAAATTAATTTTATCATTATGAATAGTTTTCCCTAATAACATTCGTTTTTAAAATTCCTAGTCTACATAGGAGTCTACAACTCGGCGAATTTTGCATCGGGACTTGGATCTATACATCCGTACAAGATCCAACTGATCCATGAGCTCAATGTTGATGACCATAGACAACGCCGTTTGTTCGCTGGCTGGGATTCGAAACGTTTGGATGAGGACCGCAATTTTGGCCGAAAAATCATCTTTAGCGTCGACGCACATTTTTTGATGAAAGGCTGTGTTAATTGGTAAAATTTTCGTGTTAGGGATGACACTAACCCACACAAGGCTCTCCAGGTGACAGTACACCCTCAAACATTAACCATTTGTTGGTGTAGAATTTCAACCGTACATTTTCGACAACGACGTTGGTAAGGCGGTTACCGTCAATGATGAGCGCTGCATTACGATGATTAGATTATAAAAGATTATTTTATTTAAAACAACAAAAAATATTTACAAAACTTCAATTTAAAATACGGACGTAGAAATTCTGCTGTCTACCGTCAGTACGATGACAACCAATTTCGTATGGCCCAAATTGAACCATAATGGACCTAGACAGCATGTTGTTTCAGCAGAATATGACTAGGGTTGCAAGATTTTTCTTGTATGAATTTATGCAAACGAACTTTAAAAAATCGTTTTATTATTAAATATATTTTTTATATAAGAAATTTCTTTAAAATTTTTCAAGAAAAAAATGTGGGATGCGAATTTTAAGTATTAAATAATATTGATTTTAGGAAATAATTTCAAAAAATAATCGTTCATAGGTTTTGAAGATATGTATTGATTTTTCAAAAAAACCCAACAAATAATTTTTCGAATATTTTTATATGCAATATTATTTTAAACTAAGGGGGACTCCTGCTGAAAATTTTTGGTTAAAATCGTTATAGCCGTTAATGAGAAAGTCGAAAATCAAAAAAACGGTTCTATGACAGGTACCGTTAATAACATTTTGCCCCAAATTTTGTTTTTACCAAAACGTAGTCCATGTCCATAATATCACACCTAATTTTTTTTATCAAAATCGTTAGAGTCGTTTTCGAGATAAATAAGATTTTGCATAACGGGTGTATGGGGGGTACGGTTAGTTTTAGAGCTAAAAAAAAAATTTCAATTTCCCCTCTAGGGAATCACCGAAGACCCTTAACTACCGAGTTTGAAGAAAATAGGTTCAGTGGCTTAGGCTCTAGATCGAGGTACAGACATACAGACAGACAGACAAACAGACGGAATTGCCGGACCCACTTTATTCGTCTTCGCTATTATCGTAGTGTCAACTTTGATCAAAATCTCGAGTTCGATTTTTTTTCCAAATGCAGAACTTGCCCTATAGTACCTATGTATATCGCAAGTAAAAATCATAATATGCGTGTAGATCAAAATAAATAAATTCTTTTATTAATTACTAATTAAATGACTTTTTTGTCATTTATCATTTGCAAATATTTTTCTTTTGTCAATTTTAATGACAGATGTTAATTTGCAAAAATACATTCTTTGTTAAGTTAGGTTTGTTTGATTGAAAATTTAAAAGCAATTTCTTAAGGTTAATTCACAATGCAGTGATTGTTCCTTATCATTGAAAAGTATTTATGTAGGTATGTACATTAGGCATTATTTTGTGAGTTAGAGTCACAACTCGGGAAAAAAGTCAAGGCGGGACAGATGAATTTATGTTTGAAACCCGGGACGTTCCGGGTAAACCGGGACGTCTGGCAACGCTAAGGATAACGCTACGTGCGACACAATGAACGCCACGATTGACATGCTGCATGAACAGTTTGATGGTAAGGATATCTCCCACAGAGGTGTCTTGAATTCACCACCAAGGTCATGTAAAGTGATACCGCTAAACTTTTTCTTGTGGGGTTTCGAAAGTCACAGGTCCATACGATTAAAATACAATCGATCGATGCCCTTAAGGTGAACATAACACAGGCCACCGTTCAAATTCAGCCGGATCTATACGGAAGATCTGTGCCACTGTAAGAAGCAGAGACAGAACGATGTCATTTTGCATAGGTACATAATGGCCAACATGGACCTTTCAAATCAAAAGACAAATTAGTTATACCTTAAACACAGCTTGTTTTATTCTCTTTCAATATCTACCTGCCCTTGAAAAACCCAAAAGAATATCATGAACAACCGTATGAAATGCTTTGGCAAAATGAAAAAGAGAGACCATCGCAAAACTTACTTTCATCCAGAGCATGGTTAATAAAAGAGCATCCTCAAAGGAACATCCTTTACTAAGACCAAACTGCCACATACGCACACGTTAATTTTTTCAAATATTTTTTTTTCAAAAACCTTCGAAAGCAATGAAATGGGTCTATAAATATTTTTGTTCTTTTCTATTACCCTTTTTTAAAAAGTGGTTTAAGTCAGCACATTTAACATGATCAGGAAAAGTTCCACCAAAAATACTTAACTCAAATTAGATGTGATAGAATATCAACTAAATTTGGTGCAATTTTATTCAGTGATTCATTAGAAATATGCCATAGTTACCTCAAGATTTCGAGTTTTTCAGACCTTATTGTAGACTTTGAACTCAGGACTTCTAGCTTATGGGCTATGCTCTCAATTAGATTTTGTTTCTTAACAAAACCACTTTAATGGGCGAATATTCCAACAAAATAAAGAGCCACGAGCACTTTCTGTGACTTTAGGAAAGGAAGTCTACTAGTGGTTGCAGGGCACTTCGATGTTTTCGACTGAAAACTGAATTGTAGACTTATAAAATCTGTACATAATTATAGTAACACTCTTCAACTTTTAAATCGTTATAATCTTAATCATAAAAACAACTTTTGGCTTATCCTCCACATACATATATATAGATAGACATCCATATCTAAGTCTTTTTCGACGGAGTACTTGTCAAAGCGCAGTAATAGTAGTAACCTTGCCTTCATTCCAGTGCACAATACTAATCATTTGTCATTTCTTAAGCTTTTTTACTTCAACAGCACCTAGACTTTTTAACGCATTACCCTCTGACGTACCATCCGCTCTACTCATTTATTCAACAAAAACATTAAAAAATGGCTCTTTAACTTTGATCTCAATGAAATCGATAATATTATCAGGATTCTTATCTGATTTTGAATTTACTCTTCATTTCCCTTAAAATTCTTCTATTAATTTTTATATAAAGGGTTTTTCAACAGGGACTACAAAAGTAGAGCGACAGGGACAACAAACGACGCCATATTTCTTGCCGCTCTTTTGACATTTCTCTTCAGTAAGGTTTGCCATTTCATGACGGAAAGATATACGAGGCAACAACGAGTCGAAATTATTAAAATTTACTACCGTAATTCGGAGTCAGTGGCCTCAACCTTAAGAGCGCTACGTCCAATTTATGGTCGTCATAATCGTCCTAGCAAATCAACAATTGGGCGTCTAGTGGAAAAATTTGAATCCACAGGCACAGTACAAAATGTTCCCGTGCCAGTGAGACAAAGAAGTGAAGTTAGACTATTTCCTGTGGGGCTACGTCAAGTCTATGGTCTATGGTCTATGCCAACAAGCCAGCGACGATTGATGAACTTCGTACGAATATCGAACGTGAAATTGCAGCAGTATTGGCCGATTTATGTTTGAAAACCGTCGAAAATTGGCTTCAGCGTCTGGACTTCTGCAAGCGTGCCCGTGGTGGCCATGCAAAAGAAATCGAGTTCCATACATAATGGCATCAAACGTACTTTCACAGGAATAAAGAATTTCATTGATATCCAAAACCGTTTTTGTTTAATTTAAAAAAAACTTTTGTAGCGCTCTTATTGAAAAACCCGATATTTTTGACTCTCTTCAAGTGTTTACCCCACAACGTTTTTTTTTTTAAGGAATATTTATGTTAAATCATTACCTTTAACTTTGATTTCTTCGGTACTTTCGATTCTTGTCTTTAGGCAACAGACTGTGCTTTCTTCTTATCACGAATTGGAAAACACTTAAATATAATATAATAAAATCATTTATAATTGTTTCTTGGCGGTCAGCCATCAGACGAATAGGGGGGACAACATGTAGCATACGAAAACATGCACGTGCCGTAACTATTCGGGACTGGTGGAAGTGTGATCATAGCCTCTCCGCGGCGGCCGCTAGAAACAAGCCTTTTAAAAAAGGTTTGGCTAATATGATCAGGCTGGTTCCTCAGGTTGGCGACAGGTTAATTCCTTGTCCGGTAAAACTTAAACAATTTCGAGAACGACAACAAACCTCGGAAACGGACTGATCACACGACGACAACCCACGCAAAGAAAAAGGAAAAACGATTTACGAATTTTCTTATGGAACGTACGATCGCTCTATAGAGCTCGAGCTGCTCAGCAGCTAGCCGATGCCCTGTCAAAGTATAAAGCTGACATAACAGCTCTTCAAGAAATCAGATGGACAGGGAATGGTGTTTTACAGAAGAAAGAATATGACATATACTACAGCTGTCATACAAAACACCATTGTGCTCGGGGTAGGCTTCCTAGTCAGCGAAAAAATGAAGTCTACTATCATCGGCTTTAACGCTATAAGCGAAAGGCTATGCACCCTTCGCGTGCGAGCCAAATTTACGAACATCAGCCTCATTAACGTTCACGGACCTACGGAGGAGTCCTCAGACGAAGAAAAAGAGACTTACTACGAACAAGTCGAGAGGGCCCTCAATGCCTGTCCAAGGTATGATGTTAAAATCATCCTTGGGGATTTGAACGCAAAAATAGGTCGGGAGCCGGTATTCAGGCATTACGCAGGCACCCATAGTTTGCATGAGAACACTAATGACAATGGACTTCGAGTCTTAGAATTGGCAGCATCGAAAAACATGGTCGTTGCGAGTACCAGGTTCCCGCGTAAAGATATCTACAAAGCCACCTGGGTATCACCTGATGGAGTCACTCGTAACCAAATAGACCACGTGTTGATAGACCGTCGCCACTACTCGAACTTGATGACGGTACGAACGTACCGAGGTGCCAATATCGACTCGGATCACTATCTTGTTGGTATGGTTTTCCGAGGGCGGATTGCCTTGCGAAGACGCATTGCATCCGCCGATCAGGTTCGAATCAACACGGCTGCCCTGCGCAATGAAAACACCAGTAACACCTTTGGGAATGCGTTAGGACTCGCCCTAGAAACACTTGATTTAGGGAGAGTAAGTTCTGGAGCCAGTATGCTGGGCGTAAATGAAAAGTGGACACGTCTTAAAAATACTGTCATTAGTACTGCCAACTCCATCTTAGGCAGCAGTCGTAAAAATCGGAACGACTGGTTTGATGATGAATGCAAGCTAGCGACTGAACGTAAGAATGTTGCGTACCGAGCAATGCAACAATCTCATAGAACGCGGGCACGCGAAGAGGAATATAAAGAGCTCAGAAGAACAGAAAAACGGCTTCACAGACAAAAGAAATCAGCCTGGGAGAAGAACCTAATCTGTGAAATAGAAAATAGCCGAGAGCGAGGTCCGCACCAGGCGCGGAAGTTCTACCAATCCGTCCGAAACATGACGCAGTACACACCACGCTGCACATACTACAAGGACGGAGAGGGAAATCTGATCACCGATCCTGAAAGCATACTGGAGCGATGGGAAGTGTACTTTAATGAATTGCTAAATGGTCAGCTCACTGCAGAAGTGGAGGCTCCACTACTTCAAGAAGAATATCCTATGTTGCCACCACCAAGCATAGAAGAGGTTGAGAAGGCTAGAGGCCGGCTTAAACAGAACAAAGCCCCGGGAGCCGATGGCATACCAGCCGAATTATTCCATCACGGCGGGCCAGCCTTACGTCAAGCAATTCATGATATTATGGGAGCAGGAAGAAATGCCAGAAGACTGGCGAAAAGGCATAATATGCCCCATACATAAGAAGGGAGATGTCACAACGTGCAGCAATTATAGAGGTATCACGTTGTTGAGTACCGCCTATAAGATACTCTCCTCTATCCTACAAGACCGGATAACCCCATACGCTAAAACCGTCATCGGACAATATCAGTGTGGTTTTATTCCAGGCAAATCAACAACTGATCAGATCTTTACCCTTAGGCAGGCGATGGAAAAATGTCTAGAATTTAACATTCCAACATACCATCTGTTTATAGACTTTAAGGCCGCCTATGATAGCATAGCCAGGGTAGAACTTTACAAAGCCATGAGGGAATTCGGCATCCCAAATAAATTGACAAGACTATGTAGGTTGACCATGACCAACGTAACAAGCCAAGTAAAAATAGCCGGATTGCTATCCAGACCAATCAAAATCTTTAATGGACTCCGACAAGGGGACGGTTTGGCCTGCCTCCTCTTCAACCTGGCGTTGGAGAAAGCAATCCGTGACTCTGGCACGGCAACAAGAGGGACCATCGTCAACAGGTCCAGCCAGTTACTAGCTTACGCAGACGACATTGACATCATCGGAAGAACCGAACAAGCTGTACACGATTCCTTCATCCAGATCGAGCAGGCGGCACAAAATCTGGGGCTGCACATTAGTGAAGGTAAAACAAAGTACATGTGGCGTCGAATACGAGAGGAACAGTTGGTCAAACAATCAAGGTTGCGGAGCACGAATTTGAAGTGGTGCAATCCTTTAAATACCTTGGGTCAATAGTAGCAGCCGATAACAATATAGAAGAAGAAATACGCGGGCGGCTTCTCAAATCCAACAGAGCCTACTATAGTCTGTCAAAGCTTTTCAAATCCAGAAATCTCACCATAACTTCAAAACTGCTGCTGTACAGGACCATGGTCCTGCCAGTACTCACATATGGATCCGAGACTTGGGTGCTTAGCAAAAGGCACTCTGACCTCTTAGCTGCGTTCGAGAGAAAAGTCTTAAGGAGAATTGTTGGCCCCATATGTGAGGAAGGACGATTCCGGAGACGGTACAATCATGAATTGTACGCAATCTACCTAGAAGCAGATATCGTGACAAAAATTAAGCTCGGTAGACTCCGGTGGGCAGGGCACCTAGCTCGCATGAGCGAAGAGGAACCTGCTCGGAAAGTTCTTTGTGGTACATTCTATGGTAGACGACAGCGTGGTAGACCATGCTTGCGCTGGAGAGATGGCGTAGACCAGGACGCCCGAAGCCTTGGGGTGCGCAGCTGGATGGCGTCGGCTTGAGACCGGGATAGGTGGAGAGACTTGTTGAAAGAGGCCAGGACCGGAACCCGGTTGTCGAGCCGATGATGATGATGATAATTGTTTCTTATTTCTTTTTTTCTTTGTATAACTTATATTATAATTGATTTTGTTATAATTATATTTAAATTTGTTAAATCTTTATTCTTATAATTGTTACAAAGAAGTAAATGAAAAATTAAAAAAAAAAATGTTAAAAAAGCTATTTTGATAAAATGGTGACGTTCAGTTGTTGTGTGTGTTGGTGTTTGTCAAACCGAGAGTTATTTTTTCAAAAAACCAAAACTATTTAATTATGGAATCGTAAGATTTTTCTGATTTCCATAAATAATAGCTTTTTTCAACCAGAAAAATGCCAGTATAGAGTAGTGTAGTGCAGGTTCATGAAAACTGTCAGAGCAAATTCAAGCAAAAACGTCATACGTCAGATGTTAAACAGAAGAAAACAAATAAAATTTGGTAAAATGGAAAGAATAATTAAAAATACAATTTTAGAAGAGTTATTAAATAGTGATAGTGAAAATGATATCAAGTGATTCTTCTTCCGAACTTCTTCACCCTTTTTAATCGAGCTTCGGAATTCTTCGTCTAAATATACATAGATTTAATTAAGAAATTATTGGATTAATATTTCTTTTTTTAATTTCCTACATACTTTGCTCTAAATTTAATTTGGTGTTGGGAAAACACTGAGTCACGGGAGATTGCCCTTCATTCGAAGTTAGCTCTAATCTATGCATTATTTAAAAATATAATTAAAAAACCAAAGCGCGGAAGAATTTCAACTTTATTCGTTAACCAAATATAATCGAATAATGACATCAATTGATTTTGACAGTTTTCACCAAGCTGCACTAGCTCAAAAGGTAGTGCAGAATATTCAGAACTAGAGTTCACTAGTTCAGCTCAATGAACGCTAATCTGTGTAAGTCAGATGGTATAGAAAAACATATTTGAATAAAAACTAATTTGTATACCAAGAACTATTGAACAAAAGAATTGAAAAAAAAGTAGAACAAATCATCAACTTAAGGGCATGTTACTTTAAATTATTCCTTGAAAATAAATATAAAACCACAAAAAATATCTCATAGCATAACAGACAAAAAAAAACATAAAGGATCAATCTCACATTGTCTGCAGAAACAAAAAGCCTTTCAATTTGGAATCTATCTACAACTAAAAAAAAAAGTTATGAAAAAGCACATCCAATCTCTGTCGAAAAATTCATTCTACAATGTGGCTAGTGGCCTTACCAGTTTTTTCCATTGAGCTTAATGCTCGACCGCATTTGGGGGCGTAATCTGCAAAAAACGAGCGACTGTGTTAAAAATCCGAACTAAGGAATGAATAATTGAAATCTCTTTGCCAGTGTTCGCAGAATTTTTTTTTTTATTTTATTTTGTGGTTGAATTTTTCATGAAAGCGCGGCAAAGCAAGTGTTCAGTTAAACAATATTTTCCTTTTAATTTCGTTAGCATATTGTAACGAATATTTGAAAAGCCCGGCCATAAGAGAGATGTTATGTTGGTATTTATCAGAAATGCTATTGACCCACTTTTACCGCAATAGGTGGAGTTAAGGTGACCAGAATATTGTTTTTGTGTTGATAAGTAAAAAAAATAAAATAAATTTGGTGGGGATACAGCTCGAAGAGAACCATGACCTAGTGACTTAAAACTCTCAACTATTCCTGTGTGCGTGTTAAAAGGAGTGGAGGGGACCTACAATTTTCTACCGATTCCGAACGGTTAATGAGCAGCACTTTCCATGACAAGAGATACTCTTGGAGGATTTGTCAATTCCTCGCAAGAGGTATTATACCCTTGAAAAACTTTTTTTTGCAGCGGCTCCGAATAAGGTCCTACTAACCATAATGCCAAGGCGTTTTATGTTGATATTAAATACAAACTATAATTCGCATATTTTTACGAAAAGTCACAAAATTCATGCTAAAAATATTGATTTTTTTCCGAACTTGAATGAGATATTATTTTCTAGGCTACATGACACTTTATTTAAGGTTATATTTCATAATTAAATCATTGTTTTTGTCCAAAAAATAACTACTTTCAAAACATAATAATCTTTTAAAACATAATCCATTAACAGTAAGGACTGTTCCTGTAATCGTTAGTTAATTATTAGTCCTTGTTTGACACCAGTGAATAACTAAAAACATAATTTAAATAGGTTAAATCATTTGAAGAATTCCAATTATTGTATTTTGAAGGGCAAACGATGGCGATATTATCGAAAGCGAACTTGTTTGTAGGGAAAAAATCGAATGCGAGATAAATTTGAAACGAAATAATCAAAAAACCAAATGAACTTAAGACGAATTGAGAATACAAATAAAAATAAATTGTAAAACGAAATGGAATTCATTTTAAAAAAATACTATTTAAATGTTTTGAAAATAAGCAACCTTTCGAGCTGAAATAAAAGTAAGTATACCATTTAGCGAAATAATAATATGTGATTCGAAATTATAGAAATGAAGTGAAGTTTGAGGCCTCAAAACATTTCTGTTTGACTAGAACATAAACGGCTGCGGCGCTTTTTTTTAAACTTAGTAAATAGCAGTTTTTAAACATTCCCCCACAAATCTTTAATTTTTTTCAGACCAAACATAACGGTTCATACATAGATACTTAAACAATTTATACTTGCGACATATATGTACGTATGTAATGTAGGTACTATATGACAAGTTAGGATTCCTAAAAGTGAACTCGAGAATTCATCAAATTTGACATTACGGTGATAGGAAAGACGAAAAAATTGGGTGTCGCAATTCTTTCTATCTTTCTTTTGGTTCGACCACAGCCTAAACGGTTTGGCTGATTTTTTTTTTAACTTGGTAGATAGCATTTTTAATTTTTTTTCTCCACACGTTTTTTCTTCTTCTTTTCTATGAACAAAAAAGCGGTATCTGCTTTACACATTTTTTCTTTCGAAATTTAAGAAAATATTTTTTTTTCTCAAAAACTTGTCTACAGATTTAAAAAAAATCAAAAAAATTTCATTTAGCTAATGGTTCAAAAAAAAAAAAAAAATACAAAAAACAGTTATTAATGGTACCCCCCGTAGCACATAGTTTTTGCTTACGATTTTCTCAAATACGGTGCATCTGATTGATAAATCAATCTTTTTATGATAAACCTTCTTAAAAGCTTGAATACTGTTGTGAATTAAAATTTTCAAAAATTTTTTGTTTGCGTTTGAAAAAAAGAAATAATTTTTTTTTGAAAACTCTATATGTACGAGTATTTCGAAGACTCCATGCTTTATAATTAATTCACAATTTTTGTATACTATTACAATGTGTATGAATACCCACCACAAAAATGTTGAAAAATAATTTTTAAAAGACGTGTTTTTCTCGAAAACAGCACCTATAGTTTTGATAAAAAATTTTTTGTTTAATTTTACGATCTATAATGTGATTCCTGCCTGTAGCTACTACCATACAACAATTTTTTTCGAATTTTGACTTTCTCATTTTTGGCATAACGGATTTTAATAACATTTTGTACACATAAGTTCCTAAAAATTAAAAAAAAAAAAAAAAAAACTAAAATTATTGCATATTAAAACTTAAAAAACATTTTTTTTATGAAAATTAGATGTTATTTGTACAAAATAAAAACTTAAAGTTTTTTCTTAAAAATATTTTAATATTATATAGGTATACCTATGTTTATATAAAAAAAATATTTTTTTTTTAAGAAAACGCTACAACGATTTATGGTTTTTTTCTAGTATAAATTCATATTAGCTTGAGAAATCACATGACATGGAGCTAAACTCCAGCTACTAAATGATTTTTTTTAAGCCATTTAAAAACTTAAATATATGGTTACGAACATTTTTCTTTAAGAGCAACAATTTTTAAAATTCCGTAAAAACTAGCTTTTTGCTTAAAAAAATTACGAAAAATCGTTGGCACCTCCGATAGAACTATTTGTTAGTTTTAAAAGTGCTCAAAAAAACGGCACAAACTTTTTTTAAGCTAAGAAGTTTAAATAGTATTGTGTCATAAGATTTTCAAAAAATATTGTTTGTTTTTTTTTTTTTATTTTAGAAATTCAATACATATTTCGAAAACTACATATTTGATTTTTTTAAGCCTGACAAATACGGTTTCTTATCACTATCTAAAAGATGCAGAAATAAAATGCACGACTGGGTCGCACGAACTTGCTCCTATGTAATAGACTAGGAATTTTAAAAACGAATGTTATTAGAGAAAACTGTTCATAAGGATAAAATGAATTTTTTAAATTCTTTAGGTAGTAAGAGATAAAAACAGAATGCTATGCAAATATGAATTTATGCAGGAACAAAAATTATAAGTCGTTGTAGTGGTTCCTTAAAAAAATAAGCTTTTATGTACAAAATTTTTAAAACATTTTTAAGAAAACATTTTGGTACGCCAACCTTAAGTTTTTATTATTGTACGAATAAAAGTCTAATTTCCAAAAAAATACTAAGCCGTTCTTGAGATATCGAATTTTTCAAAAAGAAATGTCTTTTTTTTTCTAAAAATTGAAAAAATATTTTTTCTTAAGTTTTTAAATGCAATGTTTTTTAAACTTTTTAGGAGCTTCTTTATAAAAAATTTCATTAAAATCCGTTATGTCGATAATGAGAAATTCAAAATTCGAAAAAATCGTTCTATGGTACGTACAGTCACTAATATCTAAATTTAATTTTTTTTATTAAATTATAGATCGTAAAGATTTAAAAAAAAAATAAATTTGGTGGTGCAACAGCTCGAAGTGAACCAGTGACTTACAACTCTCAACCATTCCTGTGTGCGTGTTACCAGAAACGGAGAGGACCTACAATTTTCTGCCGATTCCGAACGGCTAATGAGCAGCACTTTCCAAGACAAGAGATACTTTTGGAGAATTTGTCAATTCCTCGCAAGAGGCAGTACACCCCTGAAAAAAACTTTCTTGCAGCGGCTGGGAATTGAACTCGAGACCTTCCGCATGACAGTCCAACGCACTAACCATTATGCCAAGTGTTACGTAAAGATTAATCAAAAGAAAAAAAATTTTAGCAAAATTATCGGAACCGTTTTCGAGAAAAATATTATTTTCGAAAACCATTTTTTTAAATTTGTATGGAAGGTACCGTTAGTTTTAGATAAGACATAATTTTTGTTCTCAAATCTTGTAGATTATGTTAAGAAACTTTTATTTGTCAAGTTTGAAAAAAATCGAGCATGGGGTTTTCGAAATATTTTCTAAGAAAAAATTTTGATTTTTTTTTTAAAAATCCAAAAAATAGAAAATTTAAAATTTGGATAAGTGATAATATTCAAACTTTGGAGTAGCTTTGGCATAAAAAAAATTATTTAAATCGGCTGTACCGTTTTCGAGAAAATCAAAAACAAAAAAAAATGGACCCAGGGGGGCTACCAAAAATAACAATTTTTTGTAAAATTTTTTTCAACCATTAGCTAGTTTTAACCAAATGAAATTTTTCAATTTTTTTTTTCAAATTCTGTGGGACAGTTTTTGAGAAAAAAAAAAAATATTTATAAAAATATTTAAAAAACCGTATGGCAAGTACTGTTATTTTTGGTCTTAAAAAAAAAACAGAAAAAAACGTCCGGGGGGAAAAAATTAAAACCCATATTTAGCAATTTTGAAGAAAATCGGCCGAGCCGTTTAGTCTGTAGTCGAACCGACCGACAGACAGACAGACAGACAGACAGACAGACAGACAGAATTGCGAGACCCACTTTTTTGGTCTTCGCTATCATCGTAATGTCAACTTTGATCAAAATCTCGAGTTCGATTTTTTTTCCGAATGCATAACTTGCCTTATAGTACCCATAAGTCGCAAGTAAAAAATGTTCTTTTATCAAAAAATTACGGTATCAACCATACAAATGTTAAAAAAATATTTTCAAAAATCTTATTCTTCTCGAAAACGGCTCCTAGAATTTCGATTTTTTCCATGACTTGTGATTTGTCATCCAGTATAAAAACTTACTCTCTTAAGCATAAGAACAAGTTCGTGCGACCGAGTCCTGCAATTTACTTTCTCTGAGTTAGGAACAAATTTTTATGTAAAATATATAAATAAAAATAAAAAAATAAAAAAGCATTTGTTAATTTAGCAACTTTCCTAAAATTTTATTGTTTAAGTTTTTTAGAATTATATTACATATTAATAAATATTGCAGGTTTCAAAATTTAAGGTTGCTATAGACTATATTTTGAAAAGTGAACAATCACTTTAGAAAAAGCCGTTATTAAAAAAAAAACAATGGTCACCATAAATATCACCATCTTTGTTTATATGAAGCGCTTAAACTTGTGCTGGATCGAATAAATAGTCGAGTAGGGGCCCATCAGAGTCTGGAAACATTTTTTTCTGTGCATACATATGTACATAAATCGTTTACTTCCTTTATTTTTTTAATTAAAAATAAATTCTAAATGATAAACTATTTGTGTAAACTTTATATACAAAATAAAAAATGTCGAAAAGAACACACCGATTCAAATAAAAGCAATTCAATGCGGACAAAGAAACTTTTAAGGCTGTTAATTTAGGTGCTGACAACATTGTCAGATCTACTCGTATCTGTAAAAAATATGTGCTAAGCGTCAATGATATTACAATTCTTTTTGACAAAGTTGTCAGAGAAAAGTCATTTCAGATCATTGTTCGACGCCCATTTTGCAATGAAAATATCGGGTATTTTCAAACAATCGTCAAATGGTGGTAGTTTATAGCATCTGACAATTTTATTGGTCAGGAGCGAAAACGAAGTATAGGGTTTTTCAATAAGGACTTGAAGATTTTGAAATGAAGTAAAACAAGCTATGAGTGAGGTATCAACAAAATTCTTTTTTTTTTATTTGAAATGCCATTTTGTATGGAATATGACATCGCCTCGGCTTCTTACGAGTGATTCAATTTTCAATGACTCTTCCGCATAGATCCGGCATCAATTTGAGCTATTGTCTGATGTATTAAGCTCACCTTAAGAGCATCGGTCGATTGTGGTTTATTCGCATAGACCTGTGATTTCAGGAAATTCCACAAGAAAAAGTCTAGCGGTGTCAAATCGCATGTTCTTGGTGGCCAACTCACGTCACTATTGCGGGAGATAAACTTACTATAAATCGTGGCGTCGATTGTGTGGCACGTAACTTCATTCTGCTGGAACTACATGTAGTCTAGGTTTATATGGTTCAATTTTTGTCATAACAAATTGTTTTCATCGTTCTGACGGTGACCGCCTCACCATCATCGTTTTCGACAGATGCATTGTCACCGGTTAAACCTTGTTTGGGTTGGTGTCATCCAATATACGGAAATTTAACTTATTAACACAGCCATTCATTAAAAACTGTGCCTCGATGCTAAAGATGATTTTTGAGACAAAATTGGGGTTGAAACCTTCCGAAGCACATTCAGCGAACAAACGACGTTATCTATGGTCATTAACTTTGACTGCGTCGGGTTCTTCTAATGTTCTCGGCCGATCTTGCTTTCCCTTGATAAACGGATGATGCCTGATTGATTACCGAACCGCTCGTCTCAAATTTGGACACAAAATGTTAAAGAGCCTCCTGTTAAAGGCCACCACGTCGACTGTAAAATGAACACAACGCGCTCAACGTTTGCACTAATGAACATTTTGATTATAAAGTTTTATCATATAAACGTGCTGTTCAATAGTTTAACTTGCGTTGGTGATTTGGCGTCAGCAACTGAATATTAAATACATAAATGATGTCACCATTTCACCATGATGTTTTCGGCAGCCCCATATTTCCTTAGGCCTCCTAATGGCCTAATTCCGGCCTGGTTTTAATCAACAATACAAATATACAATAAAATATAAACGGTTCACAAAAAAACACCGTCGCCATACTCTTAACAGTGGCAATTTCCGATCGTGAATAAAAGCGGAAACGGTCTGCAAGTATACCCTCTGCATGATTATCCTCTGATGTGGAACTACTGCTGTCGCGATGGATGATGATTTTGTTGATAAGTAACTCCAAGCGACCAATGGCAACGGTGTCAGCTTCAATTATTGTTTGGTACAGCGGAACTGAAATAACTAAATTATCTGCAAACATGACAACTGAATTTATTCACCGGAAATGCGTTCTGTCGCGACGACGACTACTGTATGGATGCCCGATGCATATAATGAATCTTTAAGGTTGGTCAACTTTTTTTTTTTTTTGTTTACAAAGTTATGGAACATTGTTTTTTAATGAACTCAATTGTAAGTGTATGACAGCTGTATTTTATGGAATTGCATATTGCATTGTGTGTATACAAAAAGAGTAATTTGTATTCAATATTTTCAATAAAAACCTTCCTTTATTGAAATTATTTTTTTTTGTTTTTCGAAAAGCGGTATATCGTTTCCAGTGGGCTTTTTACCTATCGTGAAATAGAATGAGAATTTTAATGGTTTTTCGTTATATGCCCCTTTCTACAAAAATGGCAATAAAATCTTTGTTTATCTCAGTTCTAATTCATATCTGAAACACAGATCAAACTTAAAGCGAATATTAATTGTCATCATTATCATCATATCCAGTAACCACGCTCAGGGCGAAAAAATCACCTCCATCCTTTAATGTCTGCAGCAAGATATCTTAACTGTTGCCACGTCTTTCTCTGGGAATCCGCTTCTGCTAAGATTGTTGAAATCAACCCGCCGCCGTGCAACCTAGGATTTCCTCTTATATACCTAGAAGATAGCCGAGACTTTACAGGTTTCGCAGGCATATACGAGTAATAGCACGGATTTAACATTAGATTCGAAGAATCTGACTGGGATTCCAAATTTGAGACAGACTATTAAAAGCAATGCGAGCTTTGTTTGTTCTACTTTTAAGCTACAGATCCGTTCCTCTATTTGCTGATATAATTCTTCAAGGTAATTGTTCGACCTAGCAAACTGCTGTCTCCTGTAGAACAGTACGCTAATCTGGAGCGGCTTATGGGCATCATTTTTGCTTTATATTTTTAGACCGATCGACTCTCCTTTCACCTGCATCATTTGACACATCCCGTTCAGCCCACTTAGTTATTTGCAGGGCCGTCAATACGTCGACTATCGCGAACAGAAAAAGAGTTGGCGATAGAACTTCCCCTTTATCACAGCCTGCCGCATTTCGAAAGAGTCGGATATCTGATTGTGCAAAACATAACACCTTGCGTTGTTCTAAGACTGTCTTATAATGGCCAAAATTTTTGGGGGAATTGTTCTACCAAGAAGTGATTTAAAAATGTATTCACGGTTAACTCGGTCAAAGGCTTTCCTAAAATTCATGAATCTGAGGTAAACCTGTGATCGAAATTCTGCAGACTTCTCAAGGACGATACGTAAGGTGTTGATATAATCAATACACGATCGACCGCTGTGAAAGCCAGATTGATGCCTCATGAGGGTAGACTGGCATTATAGCCTTTATCCACTCGAAAATAATGGTTGCCATTAGTTTTGGGAAAATGAACAAAACTCAAAACTGGCCTGGTAGGCCGATTGTTGCAGTTCTTAAGTTCAACGTTCTGCGGCAGCTTAACAATCACTCCCAGTCTAGGGGATAGGTTTTGATTTGCCAAACAGTTTGTATTAAGATTTTTCAACTGGCGCGGATAGCTTTTGGCGGGCTTTAGTGGTCATGTTGTGTTGGTATTGTTTATTATTCAGTTACTGATGCCTAATCACCATGGCAAAGTTACACAATTGAAGAGCAAGTCCAAATGATAAAACTTTAATAATAGAATGAGTGTTCGTTAGTTCAAACGATGCGCGGTTGCGTTCATATTATAGTAGACGTAGTAGCCCTTCACAACGTTTAATGGCCAAATTTAATACGAGCGGTTCGGTAATCAACCAGCCAACAACAAGATCTGTCGAAAACATCGCCGCGGTCTGCGGTAGCTTCATGAACCTGAGGTAGTCGATTCCTCACCGTGCAAAAACTTGGTATTTCGCAGACTTCAACTAAGCAAATTTTCCCTAAGCAAATTTTCTATTCAAAAATTCTGTCAAGTTTAAATTTAGTTAGCTGTTATAAAGGCAGTAATTGTCGATCTATCTTATTCAATAATTTTCAAACAAGTTCATTTAGAGAACGCTTTGATAACATGAGTGGCCATGTACCAATGGGTCTTATCCGGTAGTAAATATTGGCTTTAAAGCTTAAAAAAGGTCTATGATTCGATTATAATCGTCCTAAGTCTAGCTTTAATTTTTATATTTACGAGTAGAAACAAATTTTGATTTTAGAAGCGAATATGAATGATTATTTAGGGGTAAATTTATTTATCATTCCAAAAATATGTGCACATTTAATTTTTCTGTCAACATGAATAAAATGAAACGAAGAACTGTCAATATTGAGTTGAAATTTCAAACGAAATTCCGTCTCCAATTACGATTTTTTTCGTTTTTCTTTCTGTCGTGAAGAAGAAGAAAGGTTTCCTTTTCGATTTCAGAAGCAGAACTGTCGATTTAATAAAATTATAAATTTTAAAACTGATCTTAATACTCAACTTTTTAAAATTTTTAACAAAAATGACATCGGCTGAAAAATATGTATATGCCAAAAATCAGAAGTTCTCAAATGATTCGTAATTATTCATTTCTCGGATTATAGTTTTTAAACATGATATATTTCTCGTATAATAGTTTTCTAGCTTGACAGCTTTCAGGCATGATGGTTTTCTTGTATGATATATTTTCTCGCATGATAGTTTGATAGAAAGATATATTCATCGCATTATACTCTTATCTCATGATTTTTTGATGATAGTTTTCTCGTATGATATGATAAATTTTCTGCATGATAGTTTTCTTCCATAACAATTTTCCTCCCATGGAGTTTTTTTCGCATGGTAGTTTTCTTGAATACTATTTTTTTCTCGGAGAAGAGATTTTGCATGATAGTTTTCTCTCATGACAAATTACTCGGATGATAATTTCCTTGTATGATATTTTTATCGCATTGTTCTCTCCAAAGTTTTCCCACATGTTAGTTTTCTTGCATTATATATTTAACGTATGTTAGTTTTTTCGCATGACAAATTTTTCAGATGATAGTTTTCTTGCATGATATTCCCTCTGTTTCGAAAACTTTAAAAAATATGATTTATGATTATGAATAATATGATTGAACACTGCTGTCATGTAGAAAATCTGTAGTGGGAAAAAAATGTCACGTAAAAAGTATATCATGTGAAAATTATATCAAATGAGGAATATATTATTTATCATTTATCTTTATTATTTATCTCGTAAGATAAATAATATATTCCTCGTTTGATATAATTTTCACATGATATACTTTTTACGTGACATTTTTTTCCCACTACAGATTTTTTACATGACAGCAGCGTTCAATCATATTGTTCATAATCATAAATCATATTTTTTAAAGTTTTCGAAACAGGAAATGTTTTCAAAATATAAATGTTCCGCTCTGAATTTTAAAAATTTTTCCTTCTGTACTGCAAACGTTCAACGTTCGATTTTTTAATGAAACATTATGAAGAAATAAAGAAACAAGGGAACTACAAATTTTGGCGAATATTGCAAATAATATTGTATTTCTACCATTTCTCTACTTATTACGTTTTCTTGGCTCTGTTTGATTTACTTTCGTAGTTTAAACTAAGCTTTCCACAAAAGCGTTGTCAATTTGCGACACAACTCTCTTGAAAGCTTCTTAGAACTTGTTGTTGAACATAAAGATAAGAAGTCCTATATACAATAATTTCTTTTGTATTCAATGTTAAGCAAGTTTTTATCCTTTAATAGGAAGTTCCAGTTAGAAAAACTAAAGTTTTTGTGAACGCTATGATCCTGTTTAACCCTTAGCTGCCACACTTCTGTAACATAACATAGCTGCCACACTGGGGTACGAAATGCCCCAACAACAAAATATCGTATTGTGAGCCAGCTATTGAATTTTTTTGCTTGAAAGAATTCTGTGTTGATCATTAATATCTATGTATTTTATAAGATGAAGTAGGTTTGAAGAAAAATATTCATATTTATTATTAATAAAAAAATTGTTAATTGAAAAAAAGTGGTGAAAATGATCATTTTCATCAAAAAAATTCTATTTTTTTCATTTTTTAATATTTTGAGCTAAAAATTTAATGAGATACTCTCAAGATATATACCTTCAAGAAAAAAAATACTTCATATTTGTCTTACAAAAAAAGTATATTTATTTTGTACTATGAAGAGCTTCGACATAGGTCGACCGCATGCTCGAGACTGTAAAAGACGTGGGTCGAAAGTTGCGTCTTCCATCTCTACATCTAACTCCGATGAAGATGAACTATTAGATACTTTGAATTCAGACTCAGAACCATCATAGACTTCAGCATCTGAAATATTATCAGCAACGCCATTGTTACAATCATACTCGATCATTTCTTGTCGCAATGTCCTATTGCGCAAATTGTATGCCATCTAATAGTAACGAATAAATAATATATGTACTAATATAAATATTAGAAATGTTGTAAAAAATTCTGAGCAGTCAAAATATTATACTTACGATTATTTAAGAGAAATAGAGCCAAAACAGAGTAAAAAAAAAAAAAAATTACTTAAATAATCATAACTGCCACACTGGGGTCTTAAACGGCACCACACCACTTCCAACGACTTCCAGAACGATACTAGCGAGCATATCATTGTACTATGGGTTTCAGGGGAAAGAGGTATGCTTTAACTAATAACAGATGGAGCCACAATTCCAATTTTTTTGAAAATTGTACGTTTTATTGTAATTTAAATAGCGCTGGGGTCACCTGGACCCCACAAGTGCAGCTAAGGGTTAAATCTGCAACATTGGAATTGAAAAATGCGAATTGATTTGTTGTTTTCGGAAAACTAACGATAGTTTTCCATTGCTGTTTTGTGCGTATCTCTCTAAAGAGTAAAAAGTTGCTTGCCATATAACTTTGTAGAAAATTATGAAGCAATCATCAGATTTTCAAAATCACCTATACCGTCAAAATTGGTGTCTCGACGAATTTGTACACGATTTTTAGACAAATAAGCGGGTAATTTATTAGAGCTATAAGCTAAAAAAATTGCATGCTTAAAGATTAAATATCACTAAATATAGAAAAGATAGAAATCCTAGGGCTAGAAGGGAATATATGACATATGGACTGCAATTGACTCCACGATATGATAATGACTCATTATGAGATTCGCCAAGAAGGAAACTGGAAAGATGGCATGACTAAAATCTTGAACTCCGTGAAGTAGCCAGTAAGAGTGAGAAGTCTTCTAGGGAATCGGTGAACTATACTCTTTAAAGTAATTGACATCGGTGGATAGAAGACAACTGAAGGGATTTGTGCAAACTTTTCTTACCGATGTGAAAGCTTACTAGCATTTTCCCTACAAAAGCCTAGCTTTTAGAAAACCAAAAAAGATTCTTACAACTTTGTTTGTTCCTCTAAAATGAATTGTTTTGGACATGTAAAGTTAATTTTTTTAGAGGCCGATTGATTTTATTTGAAAGATAATTTTTAGTCATTAATGTTTGAATATGATTTCGAGCATGTGACTGGCGTAATCTGGAAGTCTAATTTTCACACATAAGATCAAAATTTTCCATAAATTGGATAAGTACACGATGATGAATTTACACATTTCGATCATCATAAGCACTATGATGGACATCAGAAATCGCTTGTTCTGTGCGCGCTGTTTTACGTTTAATAGGATTCGTATTAAGTTAAAAGTTAGATTATCAATTGCTCTGATAAACGATTATGAGCTCCATAAAACGCACGTAACGCCCGATATGTTTCGCGAATTGAACCATATTTTTAAAAATAAACTTGAACAATTTGCAAAAGGTTGCCTCGGCGTGAGGCATGCGAAGCGGGCGGTCGAGTCTATTGAGGACTGTACCGGCAGGGGGGATGTTCGAAAGTTTTACCAAAGGGTGAGGCAATTAACCCAGGGCTACAAAGCTAGAACGGAAGCCTGTCGAGATGAGAGTGGGAATATGGTAGTGGACACGCAGTCCGTGCAGAGGATCTGGAAACAACACTTTTCCAGACTGCTGAACGGCGAGTAAGGCCAAAATTCCGCAACTAGGTGGAACATTCCATTCAACCTGGACGATGATGGTCAAAATTTCCGTCCACCCGACCTAAATGAAGTGCGGTCAGCGATAGCCAAGCCGAAAGCTTACAAAGCTGCTGGCGCGAATGGCTTGCTAGCTGAGCTATTCAAAGCAGGTGGGGATGACACAGGGAGTATGCACCAACTCATCTCAAAAATTTGGTAGGATGAAAGTATGCCCAATGAATGGAACCTCGGCATAGTGTGCCCCATCCACAAGAAAGGAGATGCCCTGACATGTGCCAATTACAGAGGTATAAGTCTCCTCAACGTCGCATACAAAATCCTGTCGTCTTACTGTACTGTACTAAAACCGTTTGTCAACGAGCTGATCGGCCGCTATTAGTGTGGTGGATCAGATGTTCACACTTCGACAGATTTTGGAAAAAACCCAGGAGTTCCAAATCGATACACACCACCTTTTTATCGATTTCAAAGTCGCGTATGATAGCGTCGACAGAGAACAACTATATATAGAGCCATGTCTCATCTCGGAATCCCTACTAAGCTCGTCCGCTTGTGCAGGATGACGATGGAGAAATCTCGCTGCGAAGAATTACTCTTGCCAACCGCTGTTTCTTCGGACTAAGAAGGCATTTGAGTAATAAAGCCCTATCTCAAAGAACCAAGGAGACCTTGTATAAGACCCTCATCATCCCGGTCCTGCTGTATGGGGCAGAAGCATGGACACTGTCTAAGATGGATGAAAATCTGCTTGGGTGCTTTGAAAGAAAAGTTCTTCGTTTGATCTTCGGTCCAGTCTGCATCGATGGAGTATGGAGGAGAAGGTTCAACAACGAGTCAAGAAGCTGAAAATACAACGGCTGAGATGGCTGGGACACTTGGAGCGTATGGACACCGACGCACCAGCCCGTCGAATCTTTGAATCCACCCCTGATGGTCTGCGCAGTAGAGGAAGAAGCTTTTAACAACATGTCGGAAGGTCGTCCCGAAAACTGAAATTAAATATTTTTAAAATATAAAAAAAAAACAACCTAATAATTCCATATGAAATTGGAAAATATATATGTATTGCTGTTTATTTTCAATATACATATATATTCCAATTCTTACAGCTTTTTTAACTTTTTTTGAGAATCGTAAAAATCCTTCAATATTTACTAAAAACTGAATTGAAGTTAATGCTCTTCTATTCTCAGTATCTTAATCTTAACTTATCCTGGATCCCTACCATCAAAGTAACCGCACGTAATAATATTTTAACTCATTTAAAATATATGTATGCTCAAATGCAGAACCACTTTATCTGATCGACACACATATTTTGCAGCCTTATAGGTAGGTATGAATTAATTATTTAAAAAGCCAAAAGTCCCAGTAACATTATATATGCATCTCTACAGTCTACACCTTTTGTTAATTCCCTAATTTACATTTTTCATCATGAAAACGCCAATCAAAAATTTACTTAGAACCTTCCAAAAGTGCCAACGAACGAACGCATGATAGCCATTAAAACGCAATAATTAGGCAAACGACACTTCTTGTCTTCGCCAGCCAGATGCCTTTCCATTGAACTTAAAAGCATATGAAAAGAGAGGAAACAAGAACATATGCTTCCATTATCGAATAAATTCCTATAATCGAATCAAAAGAATAACCCACGACATCCAAAGGAGCAGCAACAACCACGCACCGTCATTTATACCATCCACAACAGCACTTATCCATCCGTAGGTATTCAAAGGAAGATTCAAACATGCTGCCACAACCATGCCATGCCATGCCTTGTGAAATGTGCGTCCTCTTTTCAACTACTTAGATCTCGCATAATTATATCCCTGGTGTCCCATTCCACCGTTTTTTCAAATGTATTTAGTCCAAAAATTAATTGGAAATATAGACACACGCGCACGCCTGCCTTCCACCAGAACTGGACACCATCACCAGGTGCCATTCATTCTTGGTCAGGAAATTATAATCTTGAATGACCACAGCAACCTGCGTAATTTTATCCGCAACAACCAACCCTTACGCGTTCCAAAGATTTCATGTCCATCAGCCAAAAAAAGAAAGGCAGCAAAATAAAATGATGATACCGTGGAGTAATGGCGGATGCAGACTTTCTATCCATTCAAACTAACAAGACGTGTTGGTGGTGATAGGGATTCGGTGACGATGTCCATCTCGAAGAATCTATATAGAAACATCTTGCTTGCCGGGGCAGATGCATTATTACTTCCCCAAAAGTTCCACCTTGCTAATATAACTGCAAGGATTTGGTCCTTTCCTCCTTTTTGCAGTTTTTTTTTTAATTTCTTTGTTTGATTTGTGAGCGCTGCTCAGGATTTATACCTGGACTCTCGGTTGGCTGAGTGAAATCTGCTAATGACGGGACACGGGACTACGACCGAAGACGACGACGACGGCATGTGGCCGGGACATTTGTTTTCTTTGTTGGTGGACTATAAAACGAGTGCCATCAGCAGCCTTTCTCGCCTCTGAATCCTCTTTTATTGTGCCTCCAAGCGGGGAGAGTTTAAAATGACCGATGCGTGTGCCAATTCATTACGCTAGATCTGATTGTTCAGGTTTCCGCAAAAATGTCTACCTGCGGGTCATTTCATGCAATGCTTTTTCGAATGTCGATGGACTTAATGCGCCCTGCTGCACACAGACCAGGATCCCACTGATCTGCTACACCTTTGTAGCCTCAAGGCTTCATTATTTTCTATAGGTATGTATATGTATTAAGACGAGAAAAAGCCAGTCATCATCAGGTGGCGGATGGTGGTTGAAAAGAAGACAGCTTTCAGCCTGTTTCCGCGAAGCATATTGAATTGAGTGTATCCTTTTGTGTCAGCAAAGAGGTTGTACCTGCCTTTTTTGTGTGTAAAAATAAAGTTAAAATTTAATCAGATTCCCCCGGATGAACGCAAATGATGTCCTTACAACACATATTCTTTATTCAGATTCATAGACTGTTAGTGCATTGTGAGGACGTGCGCTTAAACATTAATTATATTAATTTAAAATACAAATTGGATTCGTGTCCGGATATCTTCGTTACTGTGTCCGGTAGCCATTTGTGTACGATTTTATATGTTAAGTTTGTAGGTGGTTCATGATGATGATGATTTTTGTGTAGGCACAATATGGAAAAAGGACATAAATATTATCGAATAACAATTATTATGTTAACAGGGAAATTGCTTATACAGCTTCACGAAGTCTAAAGTGAATTAATTATTTAACAATAAATGGACTGAGGCTATTTATTAAGAGGGATTTTGTGTAATCGTTATTTTTTTGCACAGATTTTTCAACGACTTTTTGCATAATTGAGACAATTTGTTTAAACTTTTCACATAAAAAGATGGATTAAGTGGCATTATTTAATTAATTAACAATTTTTCGATAAAAGCACATTTTAAGCGTTTAATTAAAACCTTCTGAGGCAATGTAATTTATCTGGTTTATTAAAATGTGCGTGAACAATTTTTGTGTAGGTAGGTACTCGTACAAGTATCTCTTCATTAAGGATACATAAATAATTGCTAGAGTAGGGATATTTTATACTAAAATTTAATTTTACGTACTTAAAGATAATTGAAAAAATTTGTATTTGAATAGGCAATAGTAAATTTAATAAAATGAATGAACCACTTGCTCTTACGAGAATGTTCGAAAGGCTTTTAGCATGAATGGCGCTAAATTTTTGTGGGATTAATTAATTATACTAAATTAAAACGACGACTTTGCAAATTTTTATTGAATTCAGCATCATATAATTTCTCTTAAATTTTATTAAAGTTAAAATCATCAAGCAACTAGTTTATATTTTTAGCATTGCGCTAACTTCTTATGACTTTTCGGCTTTTACGAATGTCTAAAAAGGTTTGTTTACTTAGCTTTTTGCACGAACGTCCTGTCAGTACATGAGAGATTCAACTGATCTAAGTGCTCACCGGAAGCTATATTCTGGAACCACGGGAGATAGGGCCCAGGATGTAGAGTGGTTTCTTGTGTCGCAAGATGCTTGGCCTCTCTGCCTCATACTATATATGAGGTAATCTCCCGTGTGGGAGTGGAGCTACTGGAGTGGTGTAATGCTACTTCAGGCGGTGGTCAACGCTTAATTTGACTCCGTTAGTGTGGGTAGGTCCACCGTGGAATTAAGCTATACTGGCAGGTGTCCACATAAAACGTAATTTTGGTTCTGATCTAAGAGCTCTCACCCTGAATCACTCATCATCAGTTATGGACTCACTCTAACGCTGTTTCTTGCCACAGCTTTGGCGCCCTTTTTCCTTAGTCATTGGCTCGTTGGCATTGGGGCCTAACCTGTGGTGAGGCCCTGTGTGGAGCTTGGGGTGCCTGGCATGTGTGTTCTGGTTATTCCCGGCTACATTGTATTTTTGTTGTCCTTGTAGTAGTCCTTAGGTTATATGTCGCTGTTTTTTCGGGCTCGTAGCAGGGCTGAGTGCATGTGTTGTCTATGTGCACTCACTGTTAATGGGATTTTTCGGTTGTGGTGTTGGACGACTTGGTTTGTGCTTGTCGAGATCCGATTTCGTCGAGTTATTTGGGTGTGAAATGTACACATCGGAGGTTGCTAGGCCTCGAGTGTTGAGGCACTTATCTAGAGGTGACCTTCTCGGTTGCGAAGCTCCACCTGAAGCTATATTATGGTGAAAGGCAGACGGCAGAATAGCCATGTCCTTATTCTTAAAGAAAAAATATTGTAAATAATTTGTATTTTTTAAATAAAGAAATTATCTATCTATTCTGGTTCCACAGGAGATAATGCCTAGGAGGTAGAGTGGTTTCTTGTGTCGCAAGACTCTAGGCCTCTCTGCCTTAGACTATCTATGAGGCAGGCTCACTTGTGCGAGTATCATGGTACAGTGGTTGCCATAATTGCGAAAACAATTGGTGTCCAAAATTTATCTTGCATGTAAGAGGCATTAGATAGGCCTCGCTCTTCAGGGTGCTACAGACTGCCCATTAATTTATCCTTAAGAAGAACTTCGGACGTACTGTAAAATTCAAATATTCTTTCTTTAGCAGCACCACATAAATGAGAATTACCTTACCAGACTATATATTTCCCTCGCGTTATGATATCCAGAAATTCAAAACCAATGTGCATTGGTATTTCCTTTAAAGTCCTCTCAAACTTTCCTAAAACGTAAAGTAAGAAGTTTGAATAAAATCGATGCATCGGTTTAGATCGTAGGCGAATTAGAGAGACAGACTGACAAACATACAGAAAGACCGAGAGGATTGCAGGACTCACTTTTTTTCCTCTTCCTTATCATTTTAATATCAAATTTAAACAAAATCTTGAGTTCGTTTTTCTTTACGAATGTATACCTAGACACACATTGCAAGTAAAAAAGGTGATTTATTGAATACGAAAGAGTTGATGCACGAACTTTAGATTGTTACTTAAACAGTCTTATTAATTAAATTCACTCTTTTCAAAATTTACTTTTGTGCAAAATAATTTCATACTTTTGAAAATGAAATTTGACTTTAAAAAAAATTCCAAGTCGAGATCCTCCCAACGGTTTAAAGACAAAATGTTTCTTAAATTTAAGGAAGGAAATCACGGGGAGTAGTATGACTTAAAGTAATTCAGTACTCTACAATCAGCTCAAATATTTTTTCTGTGACTTCTTATGCCCCTGACACACATCTATTATGGATACCATGGTATGAATACCATAGTACTCTCAATACCATGCTACGTGACACACTACAGACCGTAGTATAGTTTGACAGCCAGTCATATTCTTGCAAACACAAATTTTCAATCTTTAAAATGAAGATACAAATTTAAAATTTGTATGGATCTTTTCAGCTTAATCACTTTAAATAATAATAAATTTCCGCTTAAATCGTCGATATTTTCCCTCCAAATATTGAAAATCTGGGCGATTTAGTCACTGTCAAGAACTTTCCGTTTATCAAATTCGTTTCAATTTTGAAATTACAAATTAGAAAATATTAAAAAAATCATAATAAACATCAATATAACGCTGAGTTTTAGTAAATCTATTATTCACTTGATAAAAATGGAGCTGTTTTCACTAAGGAGAAGACTATACTGCGCAGAAAACCCTATAGTATAGATACCACGCTCATACTATTTTGCTCGGCTGGTATTACCGTAGTATACCCTGACAGACATGTGGTTCATTCGTATACTATGGTGTCTATACTAGATGTGTGTCACAGGCATTAAGGGTGTTTCATTATTCGAATTCGAAGACGATAATATGCACGAAATATGGTTGATTTTGGATAACCGAAAGTATTCAAAAGACATCGGAAGTCCGTGATCTTGGTGTTTAGCAAAGGTGAATTTCATTTGGAAAAGGGAGAATTCAATGTAAAAAGACTGTACATAATTCTTATGGTAGTGAAAAACTAATAAATTGGTCCGAGTGTGAAACTGTCGTGAATACGACTTCATCAACCGATTGAATCTAAGTATTTCATACTTTACCTTTCTTACAAGAATCAACACTTTTGCTGAATATCAAAAAAATGCATTTTCAGGGCAACCGATTGACATCAGCAACGCAATATTCTTAATACGTCAAAATTAAATTTGTCCTTATCTGTCAAACCATATAGTGCCAAATTTCGAATTAAATATTCTACATAAATCAAAATATTGATTTTTCTCCACCTGTAAAGCCATGAACTAGATGAACTCGGTCCCTTGCTAGCTGTCTCCAGTTTCGCACGCCAAGTTATTCCTCTCCCACTTGTGTGCGCCACCTGAGTCGCGGTCTTCCTCTACTGCGCTGTCTGTTTTCGAAGACTTTTCGGGCCGGAGAATTTGGGTCCATTCGCACTTCATTAACTAGCCATCTTAGTCGTTGGACTTTAATTCGTTTGACTAGGTCGGTCGGTTTCGCTCTCCAGCCCGTGCAGTTCATAGTTATATCTTCTCCTTCACTCTCCGTATATGCAGACGATGCCTGATTACACGATTGTTTCATCTTTTATCTTTTTGACATATTTGGTGTGAGGTGAAGAAGTGTGGCGGAATGAAGCTACGATTCTACACCCTATATCAAACTGTGAAAAAGACGAAACGAACAAAGAAAAGAATCGTGTAACCAGGCTCCAAGAGTCAAACTGAAGTTTCGTATGTTCGTGCGCTATTAGGGGCGTTCACATTCTCAAATATATTTGACAAGCACGGCATGGTTGGCTTGTTTTTGATTATGTGAACTCTCCATCCAGTGGCTTGTCAATCTTGATATTTTGGATGTATGACAAGCATGTGAATGTATGTTTGTGAAACTTGAAACACATTTCATTTGCCATCAAGTTTTCGAGCATATCCATATCGTAACAAAATATATCAAAATTAGTTTTATAAGCAATAGCGGTAATTCATGTGGATTTTATTAGATTAATATAAGTAAATTTCCCCATATAAAATTTCATCTATGTTATCGAAATTCTAATGAGAAGTGAGAGTTTGACAGTATGTTTGACATATGTGAATGATAATTTTTTTCATCCATCAAATATTCATTATGCCGTGCCATGAGAATTTGAACGCCCCTTTTAATAGTATGTACCAAATAGTTGTAGTATTTTGTATCAGATAACATCTTTGTTTGAATAAAGTTTGAAAAATTAAATATTGTTTTAAATAACATCCCTGTTTAGAAATAATTCTAACTTTACGTTATGTAACGGAGTCCGCTGTTGCGTTCTTTTTCTAACAATGGTTTACTTTTGAAATGAACAGGTTCCTTCCTTTACTTGGAAAATATATGATTTTCTGTACATTTCTGTGAATTTTAGTTCAAAGTTCTCTCAAAATTCATATAAAAAAATAAAATTCTACTAAAATTCACAGAAAATTTGTTCAAAACAATTTAAAAAAAAATGTTGATATTACGATTGCATTAGTATGTATGTTTATTGGGTACGTTCGATAACCATAACTCGGCACTCCGACGAACGTTAATGTTTACACATCTTAATCGTGATTCCCGGCACCCACACTTTTCCTTATTTTTTAGATATAATTAACAGAAAATCAAAAATGTTTAATACCAGCACATTTGCATTCAATTAACTAAAATACCCTTTGTACAAAAACATCCATAGACCTTTGGTTCGCATCCTGCATTATTATTGTTATCACCCCCTCGTATAAACTCTACATAGAATACACAAATTTTTAGCTACCCGCATTCACGTAGCTTTGGGTTTGTATGTCAAAACCACAAATTATTGCGCTAGAGACCTTTTGAAAGCTGAATTCTGTGAATTAAATTAAATTTTTGCAAAAAAAAAAAAAAGTTGGTACACGCTTATCAAAGGCTGTGTTCAGACACAGAGTATGCCTACAGTGCATGTGCTGCTGCAGCTTTATATTATAATTATTTTATGGTGCACTGAATCATCGAAGCTGCTGTCGTAGTCGACCATTGAGTGAATGGACACAGAGTTGAACTATACGCTGCGTCTGCATGGGGCTATATTGCTAACGAAATCAGGGTGGCTCGAGACATTAATAGGCAGATTTTAATCATGCTTATGCTAAACCACAGCAACGTGGACAAAAAAATGTTCTACCTCGGTTATGAATACTGCACTGTACCCAGTTCTCTGAGCAAAAAAGCAGGTGGTGCTGTTTTTAGTCATCCAACTATGAAGAGGACAAAAACAGCACAACGATAATACACAACATACGCGATGGAAAAGCAGGAGCTTGAATAAGAGTCAACATAAACGGGACAAGTTTTTAGGCTTGGTCAGACCAGTATAATAGTGAAGCGTTTTGTGTGTTATTTACCCCCCAGAGGTTGGTATTCTTTTCATGTTGAAAATTGTGTGCTTGTTTGGTGTGTGCTTGGAGCTTGGACATGGAATTCATCCAACTGAGAGATTTGATTACCATCGTGATTGTTATTTTGGTTGTTTTGTCGGAGATGGGGTGGTGTCATCCAACCACAAAAAAGACCATAACAATATTCTCGATTCTGGATTTGATGTAGGAATTTCTGCAGTTTTGATATTTGTACTTAGCACTAACAAGATTTATTTGAGTTTATATCACAAAAGTTTAAATGAGAGACTGTGATGAATTTTCGACTAAAATTAATAAATTTGTTCTATTGAAAACCGGAAAATAGTTTTTTTTTAAAGCTAATTTCGATACATACAACAAAAAGACTTTTTGGCTGAAAATAAAAAAGAAATAAACATACAATTAAAATCTTCGTAATTTCTTTTTACAAATTTTTTTGTATGTGCTAGTATAAAAACTGAAATTGTTTCAGGAGTATTTCATTCAAGTACTGTTAGAAATGTTCCACAGTGCATATTTATACATAGAGAGTTTTCCAAATGAAAATTGACAACAACTTTGAACCTGTGAACGCCTTTAACCAATGTCCAAACTGTCATTTTTAAAACATTCAGTAAAAAAAAAAAACATTTTCATCAAGGTGAAGTTCACAAAGGAAGAACGTTTATAAATAATTAAAACTTATTACCAAAATTCCAAGTTAAGTTAATTTTTGGTCTTAATTCGGGTAAGCGCATTTTTGACTAACCGACTAAAGCAACAAACAGAAAAGCGTTATTGGTCAGATGAAATCCTCATGTGCTTCAAGAAACATACCCACCTCTACTCATATAGTGTGGCAACACTTCCAAAAGAAAGAATAAAGAAAAACAAATGAATGCTCAGAAAGAAAAAAGAATATTATGAAAGATATATGTATAATGGTTGTATTTAATAGAAAGAGACTACCGGTTAGGTAGAAGAATATACTGATACTGAGAGAATAAAGATATGATTATGATCAGTTGTTGTGGATCTGTTAAAGAGGAAAGACCTTTTATTGTTTTAGTTTTGTATTAAGCAAAGTTTAAACTGCTTTCAATAGTAAATTTTTGAATCACGGCCTCTTCTTTTCAAAAATAAAGGTAATTCCTATGCAGATATGAAAATTGTTTCGGTTTAAGTGGAGTGATTGAATTAAATTAAATTAAATTCAGTTGAGCTGGTAATTCCTGTGCCTTAGAAAAACAATCCTTCACTTGCATCTGATGTTCGACTCAGAAGTATACTGCCTTGTCTGTATAAAATCTTAAAAAATGTTTTGTCTAACCATATTTCAAACCACATGCTAATTTACTCACATGTAGTCGGGATTACGAGTAGTCTACAGCTACTCTACGGCTATGGCTAAAGTCCTTGAAGATATTCGAAGTCAGTATGACAAAGGCATGTTAACGCTTCTCTGTTTGCTGGATTTTAAAAAAAACCTTTGACCGAGTTTACTTTAGTATTCTGTGTAAGAAACTTAAACTATACTTTGTACAGGTCGGTTCGTCTTATACAAGACGTTTTTAGTCTTCGAACTGAAAAAGTTAAAGTTGGCAATAATTCTTATGATTCAATCAGCTTGCCGATTTGCATCCCACAGGGTTCCATTTTTTGTTCTATTTTGTTCTGCGTGTTTATAAATGATTTACCACATGTTTGAAAAATTGTAATGTTGACGATGGTCCCTCTTGTTGCCGTGCCAGAGTCACGGATTGCTTTCTCCAACGCCAGGTTGAAGAGGAGGCAGGCCAAACCGTCCCCTTGTCGGAGTCCATTAAAGATTTTGATTGGTCTGGATAGCAATCCGGCTATTTTTACTTGGCTTGTTACGTTGGTCATGGTCAACCTACATAGTCGTGTCAATTTATTTGGGATGCCGAATTCTCTCATGGCTTTGTAAAGTTCTACCCTGGCTATGCTATCATAGGCGGCCTTAAAGTCTATAAACAGATGGTATGTTGGGATGTTAAATTCTAGACATTTTTCCATCGCCTGCCTAAGGGTAAAGATCTGATCAGTTGTTGATTTGCCTGGAATGAAACCAAACTGATATTGTCCGATGACGGTTTTAGCGTATAGGGTTATCCGGTCTTGTAGGATAGAGGAGAGTATCTTATAGGCGGTACTCCACAACGTGATACCTCTATAATTGCTGCACATTGTGACAAAGGCATATTGTGCCTTTTCGCCAGTCTTCTGGCATTTCTTCCTGCTCCCATACGTGCACTATAATATCATGAATTGCTTGACGTAAGGCTGGCCCGCCGTGATGAAATAATTCGGCTGGTATGCCATCGGCTCCCGGGGATTTGTTCTGTTTGAGCCGGCCTATAGCCTTCTCAACCTCTTCTATGCTTGGTGGCGGCAACATAGGGTATTCTTCTTGAAGTAGTGGAGCCTCCACTTCTGCAGTGAGCTGACCATTTAGCAATTCATTGAAGTACACTTCCCATCGCTCCAGTATGCTTTCAGGATCGGTGATCAGATTTCCCTCTCCGTCCTTGCAGTATGTGCAGCGTGGTGTGTACTGCGTCATTTTTCGGACGGATTGGTAGAACTTCCGCGCCTGGTGCGGACCTCGCTCTCGGCTGTTTTCTATTTCACAGATTAGGTTCTTCTTCCAGGCTGATTTCTTTTGTCTGTGAAGCCGTTTTTCTGTTCTTCTGAGCTCTTTATATTCCTCTTCGCGTGCCCGCGTTCTATAAGATTGTTGCATTGCTCGGTACCGCAACATTCTTACGTTCAGTCGCTAGCTTGCATTCATCATCAAACCAGTCGTTCCGATTTTTACGACTGCTGCCTAAGATGGAGTTGGCAGTACTAATGACAGTATTTTTAAGACGTGTCCACTTTTCATTTACGCCCAGCATACTGGCTCCAGGACTTACTCTCCCTAAGTCAGGTGTTTCTAGGGCGAGTCCTAACGCATTACCAAAGGTGTTACTGGTGTTTTCATTGCGCAGGGCAGCCGTGTTGATTCGAACCTGATCGGCGGATGCAATGCGTCTTCGCAAAGCAATCCGACCTCGGAAAACCATACCAACAAGATAGTGATCCGAGTCGATATTGGCACCTCGGTACGTTCGAACCGTCATCAAGTTCGAGTAGTGGCGACGGTCTATCAACACGTGGTCTATTTGGTTACGAGTGACTCCATCAGGTGATACCCAGGTGGCTTTGTAGATATCTTTACGCGGGAACCTGGTACTCGCAACGACCATGTTTTTCGATGCTGCCAATTCTAAGACTCGCAGTCCATTGTCATTAGTGTTCTCATGCAAACTATGGGTGCCTGCGTAGTGCCTGAATACCGGCTCCCGACCTATTTTTGCGTTCAAATCCCCAAGGATGATTTTAACATCATACCTTGGACAGGCATTGAGGGCCCTCGTCGTGAGATCAGTCCGTTTCCGAGGCTTGTTGTCGGTCTCGTAATTCTTTTAGTTTTACGGGACAGGGAATTAACCTGTCGCCAACCTGAGGAACCAGCCTGATCATATTAGCCAAACCTTTTTTAAAAGGCTTGTTTCTAGCGGCCGCCGCGGAGAGGCTATGATCACACTTCCACCAGTCCCGAATAGTTACGGCACGTGCATGTTTTCGTATGCTACATGTTGTTCCCCCTATTCGTCTGATGGCTGACCGCCAAGAGTGATTGTTAAAAAACAAATGCACCCACAAAGAGTGACTGTTTGGTGCGGTTTATGGGCTGGCAGCATCATCGGGCCGTATTTTTTCCAAAATGAGGTCGGTCAGGCAGTTGCTGTGAATGGTGTTCGCTATCATGAGATGATAACGAACTTTTTATGGTCCGAATTGGAAGATATGGATGTGGACGATATGTGGTTTCAACAGGATGGTTCCACTTGCCACACAGCTAACGAAACAATGGCTCTTTTCCGCGACAAATTCAATGGCCGTGTTATCTCACGTGGTGGCGATGTCAATTGGCCGCCAAGATCATGTGATTTGACACCGTTGAACTTTTTTCTTTGGGGTTATTTGAAAGAAAAGGTGTACGTCGAAAAGCCAGCAACAATTTAAGAGCTAAGGGATGAGATAATTCGGCACATTAGAATCTCAATTATGCCTCAGCGTCATCGAAAATTTGGACCATCGGATGGAGGTGTGCCGGCGAAGTCGCGGCGGCCGTTTGGCCGATATTTTGTTCCATACATAATTGAACCGTACCAATATTATCATAATAAAAAGAAATGCAAATATTTCCTAAATAAATTGTGTCTTATTCAAAATCAACATTGGCCCTTAAAATTTAACCACCCATTACCTTAATGTACCCTAAATCTATTCAAATCCCAAATTATTGTCATATCTGGACGAAAATTTGATGCCAACAATCAAGCACCTGTTTTTTTTACTTACGACTTATAGCTACTATAAGGCAAGTTATGCATTCGGGAAAAAAATCGAACTCGAGATTTTGATCAAAGTTGACATTTCGATGATAGCGAAGACTAAAAAAGCGGGTTTCGCAATTCTGTCTGTCTGTCTTTTCGACTACACCCAATACGGCACGGCCAATTTTCTTTAAACTTGGTAGATAGTATTTTTAATTTTTTTCCCCACACGTTTTTTTCTTTTTTTATTAAGACCAAAAAGGAACGGTAATTGCCATACGATTTTTTTTCGAAATTTTATAAATATTTTTTTTTTCTCAAAAACTGTCCACAGATTAAAAAAAAAAATCAAAAACATTTATTTAGTTAAAGCTAGGTTGAAAAAAAATTTCCAAAAAATGGTTATTCTTGGTACCCCGCTGGAACCATTTTTTTTTGGTTTTTGATTTTCTCAAAAACGGTTCAACCGATTTTGATAATTTTTTTTTATGTTAAAGCTCCCCAGCAGTTTTTTTGTTGGATTTAAAAAAAAATTCAAAATTTTATTTTCAAAACTCAATATTTCGAAAACCCCATGCTCGTTTTTTTAGAACTTGAAAAATAAAAGGGTCCTTATTCGGAATTAACAAAATACCCCCCCCCCCCCACCAAAATGCACTTTTTTTAATGAATCGATAAAAAAAAGTGTGCTGTTGATAAAAAACATCAAATTATGGAGGAGAAACACTTTTTTATGCTTAAAAAGTGAAGTATAAAAAAATGAATATAGGCTATAGGGTAAATTCAAAGTTTCTTTAAATCCAGATTCTGTAAATGCAAAAGAAACCTTGCATACACCCAACCTCGCACCTACCCCAAATCCTATAGTGTGCCCAAGCAGGGGGGTTGCATAACATAATGCATAATGGTTACATAACTCACTGTTTGTACGCCGTAATGCGTAAGCAAGCAGAAAAATATCAAATATCAATTAAAAAATTAGTTTTAGTTATAGTACTGTGGGTGGTCCGCTTATACTTCACTTTTTTACCATAAAAAAGTGTTTCTCCTCCATAATTTGATGTTTTTTATCAACAGCAAACACTTTTTTTAGATGTGTGAAAAAAAAATTATTTTTCCTAAAAATAACGGTACCCTTAAAAAATTAGTTTTAGTTATAGTACTGTGGGTGGTCCGCTTATACTTCACTTTTTTACCATAAAAAAGTGTTTCTCCTCCATAATTTGATGTTTTTTATCAACACCAAACACTTTTTTTAGATGTGTGAAAAAAAAATCATTTTTCCTAAAAATAACGGTACCCTCCATACAAATGTTAAAAAATGGTTTTCGAAAATCGTATTTTTCTCAAAAACGGTTCCGAGAATTGTGCTTAATTTTTGTCTCTATTGATTAATTTTTACGATTTATAATTAAATAAAAAAATTGAAATTGATATATTACTGACTGTACCTAACCATTTTTTCAAATTTAAAATTTTTCATTATCGACATAACAGATTCCAATGAAATTTTTTATAGAGTGGCTTCTGAAAAGTTTAAGATACATTGTATTTCAAAACTTTAAGAAAATTATTTTTTGATTTTTGATAATTTTTTTTTTTTTTGAAAAATGCAATATCTCTGAAACGGCACAATATATTTTTGTTTGTTAATTTAATTTTTATTTGAACAATAATAAAACTTTTTTATTGGCGTATCAAAATTTTTCCTTAAAAACGTTTGAAAAATGTTGTTCATAAAAGCTTATTTTTTTAAGAAACCAGTACAGACTTATAATTTTTGGTCTTGCATAAGCTAATATTTGATTGAATCAAATGGCTTCAACTGCTAAAGGAGTTGTTTTAGCCATTTAAAAGTTCTTCTCTAATAACATTCATTTTTGAAATTCTTAGTCTTTTACATAAGAGCAAGTTCGTGCGACCCAGTCGTGCATTTCATTTGTAAAGAAATAAACACAAACACAATAAGTCCTAAAATTGATCTTATTGTATCTTTGCCATTGCCCAAAAGAGGCCAATTTTTTGCATGACACAAAAGCTGTAACTTATTGTATTTTGATAAAGAAAAAAACATTAAACGTGATTCCTCAACATTTAGGAAAATTGCGCTTGCATCGATATTGCCCCGGAGGGGATCTTTTCTGGTAAGCGAAGTTTTGGCTTAGGCGCTTAGGGGTATTCTTGTACTTCCTGTTTCAGTCTCGGAATCTGGTTTCTGATGAACTGCTTTTCAGGATTTTAGTCTAATGGTTCATTTAACTGGGATTCACTCATAATGTTATGGTAACGGGAAAACTGGCTTCGGATAATTCTGGCAATGGTGGACAGTCTGGACAGGTACTACGCCTCTGACGGCACTTCAGAACAGCAGCCTAAATGCTCTGGTACTTCAGCAGGTACTACGCCTCTGGTGGCACTGAAACAACAGGCTAAATGATCTTAATTTTTGCTTTAAGTTTGTAGTTTTAAGTTAGATATTTAAATTCTAAGGTAGTTAGTTTATAAATTATTTTTTGTATACGAAATAAAATCGATTTATTTTTCGATGAATCTTGTCTTTTAAGTCATCAAAGTATATCAACTGAAAGGAACTCGTGAAATTCACATTTCTCGATTCACTCGAAAACGTGTGTTCTGCATTTGCATAGAACTTTTCGTTTGCATTTTTTCGCCAAAGCCATCGAAGAGTTGAATAAAAAGAAGAATAAGGCTTGAAGAATGACGAGGCCGAAAATATTCAGGCCAAATGGTGACAGACGGCTGATAATCAAGTGAAATGCAGAAGATTCACTGCGGTCGGAGGCGTTTGCCCATCCATACATACGAGTACATTGCAATGCAGCAGACTGCATTTTTCGAAAAGTGAGCTCATTTGATATGCACGTTTGCACGTTCTGCTTCTGTGACGGAAAAAGGAAGAAAAACAACCTCCTCCGGAACAAAGGGGCGAAACAGGGTAAGTTTAAGTTAACGTTAACACATGTCGCGTGGTTGGATATCTAGTGAAACGAACTTCTTCAGTTCTTCTTCATTCTGTTCATCATCGACGTCGTCGTCGTCGTAGTTGGAAAGCCAACAAATGGGTTACCACTTTTGTTTTCATTTGCTACGCTTGGTGGTTTTGAGTTTCCTTGAAACATCCAGCTAGTGGCTTCACGCAACTTGGGCTTGGGAAGCTTTTTTGTTGTGGTTTTATTGTTTTTGTTTTAAGTTATTTCTGACTTAGTTTCGAAGTTTGAAAGTTTTTACGTTGTTTGGTGGTTTTGGTGAAAGACATTAAAAAATGCAGCACGTTCTATGAAAAAGGAGATTTTTTTTTTCACCGAGACAGAAAAAAATTGATGAAATAAAGACTTGTTTTGAAGAGTAATTTAATACAAGGCACATGTTAAACCCTTTGAGAAAACTGATTTTTTTCTTCAAGGGTAAAATAGTAAATGAAGGAATATTTGCAGGATAAACCGGAAGAAAATGCTGTTACTCAAAAATAAAACTAAATTTTTTGTATAGCTTAGAATTTAAAAAGGTCCATTCAACCCTTTTTTAATATAATTTTGAGCGCACTAAAGGGGTTGTGAGTACCCTTAAATTGTTTGAGCACAGTGCGAACGTCTTAGGAAAGTTGGAGAGGAGTTAAAAAGAGATACCGATGCACATTGGATTTAAATGTCTGAATATGATATTTGGAGCGATTGAGTCGGGTAAGGCCTTCCATATTCGTGTAGTGCGGCTGAAGAAAGAATCTCTGAATTTAAAAGTACGTCCGAAGTTGAGCTCAAGGTTGAACTGATGGGCATTCTCTGAAGCGCGAGTAATACGGTTAAATCGTTTAAGTGGAGGAATGCAACTGGTAAATTCACTAAAACACTGTTTATAAATATAACGGTAAAATAATGAAAGACAAGAAACATTACAGCGTTACCCGAGAGACTGAAATGTTTCTGTTATACTTCTATCACCTATAATTTTTGAAGCTCTTATAGATTCTGTCCAAGAGAATCATGTGAGGTATTGGAGGATCTGCCTCAATATAGAGGAATTATATTCGAGGTTTGGACGAATTATAGGCCTTTTAGATTTCTTTCAACATAGAAGGAAACCTAAACACTTAGCAGCATTTTTGCAGGCATCGAATATGTGGTCATTCCAAAGAAGATAGTCTGTGATGCATATATCTATCGAGAACTGAGAGCTGTTCGGTTTCCTCGATGCAAGTGCCGCTGATGGCAGAAGACAGCATTGAGTTTTTGAAGCATTACATTTTACGTGGCTTATGGTTCGCCATTTGGCAGTGCTATCGAGATCAGAATTTAATAAATCGAGATCAGAATTTAATCATCCAATTTTTCAAACCATTTTGTCTGTAAAATGGAAAAAGTTGATATCCATCAAGTAGCTGCCACTACTGTTGATACACATTTGTGCCCGATTAATCACATTTTCCATGACTTTCCGCAATATTTCCGGTGAATCGTATGCCTGTCAAATATTCTCCTTAAATGCTGCCATATTGTCTGAGGCTTGTTGGCATAAGCTCGCGACTTCAAGTAGCCCCAAATAAAGAAGTCTGGGATTGTTAAATCGGGCGATCTTGCTGGCCATGTTAAATCAGAAGATTATGCGACTAGGAATTAGGAAACACTTCTTTCACAATATCCATTGTGGCTTGAGTCAATGTATTCTTTTTAGAACTGAAAAAAATCTTTCTGTTGAGGTAACCGGTAGTGTTTAAAATAGACCACTTGAGTTTAAATTTTGAGGAACCGTATCATGCAATATTTCACTTCGAATGCTTATGGAGTGATAAAACGTCAAGCTGTCAAAGTTAAGAGGTCCTGTACAAAATATTTCCAAATAAATCGAAAGGCATATGGAGTTTGAGCGTAGAGTAGAACGATAGGCAAAATGGCTTACCGTTTGGGTTGGTAGCAGTAATGCCACTTTGCTGTAAAATAGAAAGAATTTGTCAAAAACTATCGTAATCTGTCAATTTGACAGCTCGGTTGAATACTAAAGTATGTGGCTTTGTGTTTTCTGTGTTTGTATCTATTGTTAGTTACTGAAAAATTGAAAAAAAAAAAATGAGCAAAAGAGGCATACATTTTTCAACTCAAGAAGTTGCATTATTATTAACTAGAAAGTTTTTATAAAAAAAAAACATTGCCTAAGTACATATCTAATTAAAAATATTTAACTCCAAAATGCTAAAAGCGGATGCTTTTGAAAGGCGAAACCGGTCTTGAAAATCTGTTTCGCAAAACAGATGAAAATGATTTGGTTGATATCTTAGAAGTCTTTTTCTTCCTAGCATAGTTGAATTTAGTATTTCGAACAACTCCGAATCGCTAAGATCAGATTAGATCGAAGATCAGTTGGACGCCATTAAACTTATCCGGGTTCTTCGAGTACCTTAAAAACTTTAAATTTAAAAGTGTCGAGTTCATAAAACAAATTTACATGATTAATTCAAGATTTTTACTTGCGACTTATATATAGGTACTATAAGGCAAGTTATGCATTTGTAAAAAAAAGTCGAACTCGAGACTGTGATCAAAGTTGACATAACAATGACAGAGAACACGAAAAAAGTGGGTCTAGTAAATCTGTCTGTCTGTAGGACTGGAGCCTAAACGACTCGGCCGATTTTCTTTAAGCTTGATAGATATTTTTTTTAAAATTTTCTCCCCATTTTAAGGCCAAAAACATCAGTACCTGCCATACATTTTTTAAAATATAAAATATTCTTTTTTCTCAAAAACTGTTCCAAAGAATTTTTTAAGAAATTTCATTTGGTTTAAAGCTAGATGGGGGTTGAAAATTTTTTTTTAGAAAAAATGGTTATTGATGGTAGAAACATTTTTTTTTGATTTTCTCGAAAACGGTTCAACCGATTTTCCAACAGTTTGGATAATATTGTGTATTTAAATTTTCCAACAAAAAATTTCTCGGATTTTTCAAAAACAATTATTTTTTTTCAGAATTCAATATTTCGAAAATGCCATGCTCAATTTCTTGTAAAGCTTGACAGTTAAAAGTTTATTAATAAAATATAAAATATTAAAAATTGCTTTTCGAAAATCGTATTTTTTTCGAAAACTAGACTCCTAGAATTTTGATAATTTTTGTTTCTTTCGATTAATTCCTACGATCTATAATTCAAAAGAAAACATTTTAAATTAAGATATTACTGGATGTATTTACTAAAGAACCATTTTTCCAAATTTTGAATTTATCACTATATGCGTAACGGATTTTAATGATTTTTTTTATAGAGAAGCTACTAAAAAGTTTGAAAAACTTTGCGTTTCAAAACTTAAAAAAAAATATTTTTTTTTCGAAAATTCGATGTCTCAAAACGTGGCAATAATTTTTTTTTTAATTTAATTTTTATTCGTACAATAATAAGAACTTAAAGTTGGCGTACCAATTTTTATTCTCAAAAATGTTTTATAAATTTTGTACTTAAAAGTTTATGTTTTTAAGAAACCGCTACAAAGCATTCTGTTTCTATCTCTTACTATTAAAAGAGTTTAAAAAATGAATTTTATGAAGAGTTTTCTCTGATAACAATCATTTTTGAAATTCTTAGTCTATTACATAAGAGCAAGTTCGTATGACCCAGTCGTGCAATTTATTTTTAATGAAGTAGCATTGCTAGTCGGTGTGTTTGTTTATTCGTTAGGATTCATTTTGCTCGATATTTGATAAGTTAAATTAACCGGCTCCCGATCCAAGAAGCCTGAGGCACGGCAGCTTTTCATCCCCTGCGATCCCGTACACATTGCTTCCAGTCATCTAGGCCAAGCGTTCTGGCATCTGGTTCTTAAACCGGATGTTCAGGAATGCAGCGTTAAATTATTTTTCATACTAAATTATTATTTGCTATTTTTAAATTGTTAAATTAATTAATTCTTAAAAACTTAATTTATTTTGAAATTAAATTTAAATATTTTGTAGAATTGCCAAACACAGTCGAATAATACCCTATGTATTATTAACAATTGGTTTTCAACTTATGCTAATCTTTTAATCTTTTAAGCCGCTATTTAATATGTACTTGTTTGGACAATTAGACAATTAGTTTTTGGGAGATTAAGCATCATACGATGGTGCAATGGATTATTCGGTCTCTTCTTCAAGTAACCACCATCGTGTACAGTCCACCTTTTGTTACTTAGTCTTGATCTAATAAAAATTGAAATAAATTCATTTGTTATAACGTTTTGAACAGTTGTATTTCATTTAACGTTTGGGAATTTGATTTCGTTTTGCGAATTTTTATTGCGGATCAAAGTTGGTCCTTTCGCGAAGCCGGATATTTTTGTAAATTTAATATTTAAATAGATACAAATAAATTTAAATTGCCTTTTGAATTTATATACGGTGGTTGCTTGGACTTTTGGACTACTTGGAGCTGCAGATATTTTGGGTATTTTGGTATACCTCAAGGTAAAATTGTATCGCTTTTTGAAAATATTTTGCTGTTTGCTGGATTTGCTGTTTTGCTGGTGTTGCTGTTTGTTAGGCTTTTGGAGTGCTGTTGGGGATAGTTTGCTGCTGTTTTCTAAAAGACATTCGTGGTTAAAAGTGCATAGTGCATTTGTGGAACGTACTTTATAATTTTGTTGCTCTCACGTGTTCGCTTTATACGGTTGGTTTTTAATATTAATTGAAACAATCATGCATACTCTAAGACAGGCGCGTGGACATTTAAAGGGTTCGATAACGCGTGCGCATGCGTTTATCTTAGAAGTATCCGATGACGATATAGATAATTTAGAAACACGGTTAGAACGGTTAGAGGAAACGTGGAAGGATTTTTGCGCTAACCATAATGAGTTTTTTCAATATTCCGAGGAAGAGGGATACGGTGATCCCGAAATCGATTTTGTAGCCACGGAGAAAAAATATCTCGATGCGAAAAGTGCATTTGTGAAAGCGATTCGAAAGAACACTCCTTCATCTCCTCCGCTTCCTCCTCCGCGTGGTCAAGCAAATGGTGATTCTTCGGATTTCTTAAGCAATCCATTCACGATTTCCGCTGCGAAACCATCGAGCGAAATTGAGTTGCCAAAGTTTAAAATAACTCCCTTCGGTGGCGATTACCGCGAATGGCCTGAATTTCGGGACATGTTCCTAGGAAGCATCGGTTGCAAGGAAAAACTTCCGGGTGCTCAGAAAATGCGTTATTTAAAATCGTTTTTAACTGATGAAGCTGCAAAACTTTTAAACGGTATCGAGATAGCGGATTGCAATTATGAGCAAGCATGGGAAAAGCTTGAGCGTCGGTATAATAAGCCGTTATACATTATAAACGCGCATATTGAAAGTTTTATGAAGATGCCAACGGTGGTTGTCGCGGACAGTGGACATTTGCGTCGGTTAGCTGATAAATCAGATGAAATTATCCGTGGTTTGAAGGCTCTGAAATCTGAAAGCAGAGATCCTTGGCTGATTTATCTCTTGCTAAGTAAAACCGACATCGAAACGCGGAAGGCTTGGGCTCTTCATAACAACAATTCGGAAAAAGCGACCGTTCAAGAACTAATCGACTTTTTGGAAAAAAGATGTGATGCTTTAGAAGCATGCTCGTCAAAATCTAGTGATTTGAAAAATCGTGGCAATAAACAAATAACGCGTTCGGGTAATTCTTCGAACAATATAAAAAGCTTTGCCGTTTCGAATTCCGTATGTCCTATGTGCAAAGGAAACCATGTGCTACCGCAGTGTTCTCAATTTCTTGCACTACCCATTACCTCTCGTCGTAGTTATGCTAGGGACCATAAACTCTGCTACAATTGTTTAGGAAGCAACCATTCTTCGTCGAGATGCCGTTCTAAAACTCGTTGCCCTCACTGTCGTATTCGTCATCATGTTCTTGTGCATTTGGATTCTTCTATACCAGTTGCTGAAACTAACAATTTGCCTACAGAAACTTCCTCGACATCTCAAGGTTCCTCGTTATCGATTGTTAGCAATCACATTCAAAACGAAATTCGTCCCTCCGGTATTTTGCCTACTGTTGTTGTCCAAGTTGCAGATACCTTTGGTAACAAACACCTTTGTCGCGTTTTGCTCGATACAGGGTCCCAAGCTTCTTTCGTAACCGAAAACTTGGTGAAAAGGTTACATCTTCGTCGTCGTCACGCTCGTCTTCCAATTTCCGGAATCTCTTCGCTAGAAGCTGGTGTTACACAGGGTGCTGTGACCCTGAATCTTAAATCTTGTTTTGATTCAAATGAAATGGATGTTGAAGCCTTCATTTTGAATAAAATCACTTCTAAAACTCCTCTATTGCCTCTTGATTTTGACAAATCTTTGCTGTTGGGTGACTTGAAATTGGCCGATCCAAGTTTTGAAATTCCAGGACCTATTGATGTTTTGTTGGGATCTGACAAGGCCTGGAACATTTTGCGTGATGGTCGTCGCACTGATAAAAACGGTAACTTGATTGCCCATAATACTATTTTTGGATGGGTCATAACAGGTAATACTGCAACCAAGGAAATTGTGTCCTTGCCTGTAGGAATTGTGGAGGATGTTGATATTCTTCTAAAATCATTTTGGGAAATCGAAGAGCTTCCACACAATATGTACTCGTTAGAATCTGGGGACTTTGCAGATGCTCACTTTTGTAAAACCTTCTCTCGTGCGCCTGATAGCAAATATATTGTAGAACTACCTTTTAGGGAAAAGGATGTCATGTTCAGTAACACTCTCTCTGGAGCATTGTCTCGGTTGTTCGCTATGGAGCGTCGTTTTGCTCGTCAGGAAAAACTTCGGTTGGATTACTGCAGTTTTATGAAGACTTACCAGGAATTAGGACACATGGAGCGTATTCCAGAATCAGAGATTGAGCCTACTTCTGGGAACGCTTTCTATTTGCCGCATCATGCTGTTGTGACAAACAAATTAAGGGTTGTTTTTGACGGGTCACATAAGGATACAAGTGGTGCCAGTTTAAATGAGATGCTGCATATAGGACCTCCACTCCAGAGAAACTTGATTAATGTCTGCTTGCGTTTTAGGGTTCATAAATATGTTTTTTGTGCTGACATTGTTAAGATGTTTCGGCAAATTTGGGTAAATAAGAAACATCGTGACTATCAACGTGTTGTATGGCGAAAAGACCCTGCTGAACCCATTGGACACTACAGGCTCTGTACAGTTACCTACGGTACTTCACCTGCTCCATTTCTGTCGATGCGTGTGCTGAAACAACTGGCCTTAGATTACGCAGATCGATTCCCTATTGCATCACATTCCATATTGCATGATTTTTACGTTGATGATATCATGACAGGCTCGGATTCCGTATCAGGTATTTTAGGATTGCAAAGGGAGTTGATTGAGCTATTATCCTGTGGAGGTTTGCAGTTAAGTAAATGGAGTTCAAATTGCTGGCCAGTATTGCAGGGCTTAGATTGTGAACCAACGTTTTCTCTCGATTTGGATAGCGCTGAAAACTGTACAAAAGTTCTCGGATTAATTTGGAACCCTCACCGTGACATCTTTACCTTCAAAATTTCTCTAGAAAAGGAATCGTCGTTGGCACCCACCAAGCGAATGCTGTTGTCAGAGATTGCGAAAATCTTTGATCCTTTGGGTTTTTTGGCTCCTGCCACCATTTTATTTAAAATGCTGTTCCAAGAGTTATGGTTGTATGAAACAAAAATCGGATGGGATGATCCACTGCCAATCGAAATAGCTGAAAAATGGATTTCTTACCGAAGGGATTTACTTTACTTCGAAAAGATTGAAATTTTGCGAAGGTTTACCTTGAATTCGAAACATTTTGATCTAATAGGATTTTCAGATGCATCCCAGAAGGCATATTCAGCAGCTGTCTACATTCGCAGTACATCTGAGAGAGGAGAGATCGAGGTTCAACTTGTCGCTGCTAAAACCCGCGTCGCACCTGTTAAGCAGTTAACTATTCCCCGTCTTGAGCTTTGCGGGGCACTTCTGTTGACTCGCTTAGTAAAATTGGTTCGCTCTTCCTTAGATATTAAACCTACCCAGACTTTTGTTTTTTGTGACTCGCTGATTGTATTAGCTTGGCTTTCCTCTCCTCCTCGTCGATGGAACACCTTCATTGCCAATCGTACCGCTGAGATTCTTGATGTTCTACCCCGTTCCGAATGGAACCACATTCGCTCTGAGGAAAATCCAGCTGATTGTGCATCGAGAGGGGTTGAGCCTAGGAAATTGTTGCAGTTAGATATTTGGTGGAAAGGTCCAGATTGGCTTTGCATGGAATTCGATTCTTGGCCTATTTCAGCTGTAAAGGAGGAACTAGAAGTGCCTGAGAGGAGAAGGCAAACTGTTGTTGCTAATATATTGTGTGTTCAAGAAGGGCTTATCGACAAACTAGGAAAACGAGTCTCTTCCTGGTTCAAAGTTCTTCGAATTGTAGCTGTTTTCGTTCGTCGAGCCAGGAATGTTAAACTTCCTCCAGAGGAACGTATGAGAGGTTTCTTACGCTCCTCAGAGTTGCTTTACGCAAAGCAGAAATGTATCTTATGGGCTCAAGAGGAGTTTTCCGAGGAGATACAATCTTTGAAAACCGGAAAATACATCTCTAGTCGTTCTAAACTCTCATCTTTGTCGCCCTTTCTGGATGATGCTGGGCTGCTTCGTGTCGGTGGAAGAATTTCCAATGCGGTTGATGTTTCCTATAGTTTAAAACACCCTATTATATTACCGAAGGGACATGCTGTTTCTCGATTAATTATTCAGGATGCTCATACTAAATTCCTTCACGCAGGTGTATCCGAACTTTTTTCCTTGGTACGGCAGGAGTTTTGGATTTTCGGAAGCAGAAACCATATAAGAAAAGTTGTTCGAGAATGCTTGAGTTGCTTTCGGCAACGTCAAGCCACGTCATCACAACTCATGGGAAACTTGCCTTCTTCTAGGCTGTCACCATCCTTTGCCTTCGATCGTACGGGCTGTGACTACGCTGGACCGATAACACTCCGACTCACAAAAGGAAGAAACCCAAAGTATGTGAAAGGTTACTTCGCATTGTTTGTGTGTATGGCGACAAAGGCCTTACATTTGGAAGTCGTCAGTGACCTATCTACAGATGCCTTTTTAGCAGCGTTGAGGAGATTTGTTGCAAGGAGGGGAAAATGTAGTGTCATCTATTCAGACAACGGCACGAATTTCCAAGGAGCGGCGAGAACCTTGTGCGAATGGTACAAGCTGGTACGATCCCAGGAACACAACCATCAAATTTCTGCAACATTGGCAGCTGATGGTATTAAATGGGAGTTTATTCCTCCACATAGTCCTCATTTTGGGGGTCTCTGGGAAGCGGGGGTAAAAAGTGTTAAACAGCACCTCCGGCGAGTGTTAGGAAACAATGTTTTGACTTTTGAGGAGATTTCCACTTTGCTTTCCCAAATTGAAGCATTATTAAATTCAAGGCCTCTTTGTGCTATTTCTGATACAGACTTTAACCCATTAACACCGTCCCATTTTCTTATAGGTAGACCATATACGGCGATACCGGAGCCCAGCTGTCTTGAGATACCACTAAATAGACTTGGAAGGTGGCAACTCATACAAAATATGATGCAAGGTTTTTGGCGTCGATGGCACATTGAGTACCTAACTTCACTTCAAGAGCGCTCTAAATGGCAAAAGAAGACCCCGAATTTTAAAGTTGGTGATCTAGTCGTCATAAAAGAGCTCAATATGCCCCCATCCAGATGGGCTCTAGGACGAGTCGAAATCCTTCATCCCGGCGAGGATGATCTGGTTCGTGTAGTATCCGTTCGCACCAAAAATGGAATATTCAAGCGCCCAATAACGAAGCTGGCTATTCTACCTTGTTCCTGAAATTCCTTCAGGGGGGCCGGCGTGTTCAGGAATGCAGCGTTAAATTATTTTTCATACTAAATTATTATTTGCTATTTTTAAATTGTTAAATTAATTAATTCTTAAAAACTTAATTTATTTTGAAATTAAATTTAAATATTTTGTAGAATTGCCAAACACAGTCGAATAATACCCTATGTATTATTAACAATTGGTTTTCAACTTATGCTAATCTTTTAATCTTTTAAGCCGCTATTTAATATGTACTTGTTTGGACAATTAGACAATTAGTTTTTGGGAGATTAAGCATCATACGATGGTGCAATGGATTATTCGGTCTCTTCTTCAAGTAACCACCATCGTGTACAGTCCACCTTTTGTTACTTAGTCTTGATCTAATAAAAATTGAAATAAATTCATTTGTTATAACGTTTTGAACAGTTGTATTTCATTTAACGTTTGGGAATTTGATTTCGTTTTGCGAATTTTTATTGCGGATCACCGGACGTTCGGTCTTTCTTGTTGTCGTGAACCTGGCATCTGGGATTCGATGACTCTCTTAGCTGGAGCATTACCTCAATTTGGCCAAGCCAATGTAGTCAACGTGTTTTGGCTTTCTGGACATCTACGAGTACATCTACATCTTGGAACAGGTGATATAGTTCGCGGTTATACCTTCTCTTCATTTGCCCTCTTTGCACACATGATTAAATATCCGTCAAAGAACTATTCTTGCCAAAGAGTCCAGCATCTCTCTCTCTTTCTGCTTATAGTCCAACACTCGACGCCGTAAAGTAGGACTGGTAGTACGAGCCCAAACGCAAAATAGTTGGACTACCTATGATAAAAAACAAAAATCTTCTGATTCTTAAATTCCATCGGAAATAAAATCAATATTTTAGTATTTTTCTTAAGATATATTTATTTTGAATAGGAATAGGTAACAAAAACAAAATGACTTCAATTAAATAACGGTATAGAGCAATAATACAAAATAAAATAACGATTGATACTTTTTTTTAAGCGCAAAATAGTTGGCCTATGGGTCTTAATTTTTATTTTACCATGGTGTTACGTCGCCTTTGGCCTTGATAACTGCTTCTATGCGTCGTGGCATTGTGTCAACTAATTTTTGACATTCTTCGGTGCCAAAAGATTCCCAAATATTTATGATTTCAGCTTTAAGGTCTTGAAGAGGTCCGGCATGGTTCTTTTCGCGGTTTTTGTTTCATTTTATGCCACACAGTTTCAATTGGTGAAAGGTCAGGGCTGCTGGGAGACCATTCCAGAAAAAGGAATAGCTTCAGCAGATAACCACGCCATTTTAGACCTTGCTGTATGGCAAGGAGCTCCATCCTGTTGGAAAATATAGTCTCGATCACTAGCTTGAAGTCGTGGTATTGATGGGAGAAGCTCATTTTCCAGAATATCCCTGTACTTGGCAGCATTGACACTTCCATTTACAAAATGTAAATTGCCCAAACCCCGCCCCGACATGCATCCCCATATCATTAGAGATGCTGGAAACTTGACCGTTTTTTAAGGCAATATTTGCGAAAAACCTCTTGAATTTCTAATGACTCGTTTTCGTTCGTCGCCCACGCAAACTTCAAACCTGGACTCATCACTCCAAATAACGGACCGCCATTGACTTAAAGTCCAGTTTTTACGTTGTTTGGCCCACTCTAGCCGCTTTTTCTTTTGTTTAGGTGTTAAAAGTGGTTTTTCTTTAGCCTATGTTTTTAACGAATTAAAATTGCTCTAATTTAAATAAATCTAAAACAAACCTTATAAAATTTGTATCCAATTTTTTTCATAGTCCGTTTGCAAGTGTCGACCGAAACACTTTTTTTTATTCTTTCCCTCCATTGAACAGTTATTGCAGCCACCGTTTGACGTCGATTTTCTTTTATTATTTTTTTTTAAACTCGGCAATCTCGAGGTTTTGCAATTGGTGGGCGTCCCGTTTTTTTACCGATCTCCACATTTCCACTATTTTTGAACTTTGAGATAATGTTTCGAATTGATAAGCGCGGTAAATTGAATTGTTTTGCGATTTTATAGCTTGATAATCCCGTTTCGAAGGCTTTATATATGGATTCCCTAAGGTCTCTTGATAATGCAACGCCACGCACCATGGTTGACATTAAATTGTTGCTGGCTTGCATAAAACAAGAGATCAATAAACAACAAAACAAGTGCATGTCATTTTTTTAATAACGGTTAACTGAAAATCTATTTAAATCTTCATAGGCCAACTATTTTGCATCCCAGAGAGAGTAGTCCAACTATTATGCTCTATCTTTGTTTGAGGGAATGCAAACTGGAGCCATATGTGCTTCCTCGAATTTAGTTCTGTTTGGTCTAATTTACTTATTAAATGTAATTTATTACATCGACAAAAAAAAATTAAAAAACAACTGCTTGGGGACCAGAAAATATAGGCTCATAAAAAATGTTAATTTGTTAATTGATGAGTAGGCCAACTATTTTGCGTTTGGGTCGTATGAGGGTTTTATAAAGAGTGCACTTCTTATTAAGAATGAGGATTTTTGAACCCGAAATAGTAGCGGTTTCCTAGGGTATTTGATAATCACAGTTGAAAACTCAGCAGAAATCGGCGCCACGCCATCACTGTGGTCCAAAATGACTTTTTTCGTTGCAAAAATCATAACTTTTGAACACGTGAAGCTATCGCAATAATTTTTTTTCCCTTAAAGGTAATTTCCAAGGCTATACAAATTGTGAATTTTAAGAAAATTACTTTAAAGGGTGTTTCAGAATAATTGGTTGATGTAAGATTTTCTTAGAAAAAGGAGTTAACAGAATAAAGTCTGAAAGTAAACCTTTTAAAAACAGTCCTAAATTTTTAAAACTTTGTAAAAAAAAAGTTTTTGACTATTCAAGTGAATTCATAACAACAGTGGATGCTTAAAGTTAACGCACCAATTTCAGAAATATTTTTTAAGGAGTATTATAAAACAGTATTTTTTCATGTTGTGGGGCATCAGTTTATTCTATAAACTGTTTGACTGATATATTTTATATGAAACAATGTAGGAAAAAAGTAAACGGACGAAAAAAAAAATCAAATAGAATATAAAATTTATATAAACAAAATTAAATAGAATACATTATAAATATTCGTTTACAATTAACTACTATAGATCTAATTTTCAGAAAAAAATTCATCGGCATCGTTATCATTTTCAACAATTAATAGACCTATTAGTTCTGGGCAGTAACTCTTTTTCAGCTCTTTTTTTGATCTAACGTGTCTTAAAGATGAAACAAGTGGATCTGATGATATAGCTAGCATATTAAATAAATCTTCATTTTGTCGTTTCCGTGAGACTTTGCATGTATTTGAGTATCGATATCGCTTGTAGTCTTTATTCCTTGATTCCTGTGCTTCTTCTAAAAGCTCCCCGATTGGCAAAATTTGATGTCTTATAAGTTCCCCTCCATGGTCCAAAATTTTGTACAGAGTTGGTGTCAGGAGTTTGTAGCTGTATTTGGCTTTTAAAAGATCCGAAGTGGTTTTGGTATACTCGTTGAATTTATCTACATTAATAGATTCTTTAGATGACAGCGCGCATTTAAAATAACTTGCAGTTTCCTTATAAGATCCTTGTCTACTCGGGTTATAGCTGACGTAACTTCTGGATTTTCAAAAAATCTATATATATCCATTGTCATAGTTTATATATATCTCCATAATGTATATGCACAAGGATTATTTTACCTGTGAAATTTAAGCTTAACAATATGGGGTATCGGAAGAAAACTATTATTCCTACCTGTTTTATTAGATCATAAAATAATAATCCAAAATTAAACAATTCTTTCAACTTTGTATATCGAGTAGGCAATAAAGCTATTAATCCTTTTCTTTTGGCAAGTTAATCTATGTTTAGGTACTATTAGAATAAGATCAATAAATATTTACAATAATTTAAGTTAAGGGAAATTTATTCAAAGAGGGTCGTCAAAGTGGGCGGATTAAGAAAATTTAATGTTCAATAAAGTAATCAATAGTTTGTGTACAATATTTTATATTTTTTTTAATAATAAATTGGCATTTTTATAAAAAGGGGCTTAGAAGTGGGCGGTTTTTTTTTGTCAGAATCAAGATAGTAATAAAACGATTTTTAATTAAAAAGAAAATTTTACGTTCTCGACTATTTTAATAGTTAAAATAATTGAAATTTTCCATAAGGGAATTTGCTTTTAAGACCAAAAGGTCAGCATTGGGAACACGACTTTTTTTAAACAAATTACAATTTCTCTGAAGGTTGCAAATAGTTGCAGCTACAATTTTGCATATGGTTTAAGAAATAGTTAGGGTAAACTATCATGGTGAATTTTCCGCGCGAACTCGCGAGTATTTTTTTGTAGCTCTATTCAAACCGAAAAAATCTGCTAAAAAGGGGTGTTTTTTGTTTAATTTATTAAAAATATTAAATATTTTTTTATTTTTTTTTTAATTAAAATTTTGATTTACGCACAAATAATACAACTAGAATAAACTATAGAAAATTAATATTTTACATTTAATATGCCAAAATTTCAAATACGAAAACAAAGAAGTTAGTTTTTTCTGCTTTTTTTTTAACTCTAGAACGAAATTGACCAATTTTGAAAAGCTCTATAAGTCAAACTAGTTAGTGGAAAATTTTTTTGTTTGCTGTTTTTGAAGCTCCGTTTATATTTCTATTAGAAATAAAAAACAAAACTTTAAAAATAAAACATCGAAATTAGTATTTTTGCCACGAAATTTTCCTTTTCGGACCACAGTGGCCACTGCTACTTACTCTACTAATGGAACTACTTACTACTTACATTACTACAGTACTAGTATGTTCGTAAATCATAAAATTCTATAGGAATTAATGCTTTATAACTCAAGGACAAAATTACCAAATATCCATCGACTATGTAAACGTATACATCCAATACATCCATATGTAACCCATTCACTTAAGTTTCAGTGTGTTATGATCTTCCTCCACATCTGCTCGAGCTTATGGTTAGTTAAATTCGAAAGCCCTACTCTGACTCTCTTTGGTGTTGTTAAACCATCTAAATTCAGCATTATAACTATTTACCTTCCCCCTTATAATACGCAAAAGCCTGCTCGGCTCCTTGTTCGTCTTGTACAAATAAACAATTGACATATGGTGTCAATAACAAATTAGGCACACTTCTGACCACCTGACACCACCACTTAGGTCGTGTTATGATGTAAGAGCCAAAGCGAATTTATTGCAGAGAAGACAGATTCCAAACAAGAGTCCTTGTTCGTTGAGCAATAAATTGAGGATGGGATATTTGATACGCAAACACTGACCGAATTCCCAAACGAACATATACCACCAGACTCGGTAATTATGGATCTAATTTTGCACTCAACTTTCAGAAGATATCCCCAAACGCTTAACCCTAACTAAAGAGGGTCAGTTATGACGAGTACTACCATCAAATTAGGGATGCATCGAACTAGCTATTTTTTTCTGTTTGTTATTACAATATTAGTTTAATGTCCATAACCAACCGGTGTGTGTGGGGTATTTGCCAATAAAACCAGTTTCCTGAACGAGAGAAGCCTCACAATTTTCCAATTCATTGAACTGAAAACGTGCGCTTTTAGTGCGGGTGAAGCGAGTTTGTTCGGTTAACTATATGGAATGTCCTTCGTAGAAAGGACACAAAAGTCAATACAAAAAAGATAAACAAGAATTTTGCCCTGGGAGCACGACTCTTAACACCATATTGATATTGATTATTCGCACATAAACATTAATCGGATATTTATTAAAAAATAAATGAACAAAACCAACAGTATCTGGTTACCAGGTTGCTCTATGAGTCTTTTATTGTTGGTTGAAGGCACTCGCATAAGGTTGATGCGCAGAAGTTGTGGGACCATTTTTATTAACGAGACAGGTGGTAATGGCCATTTGGCGAACACGGGAATTATTAAATATTCGTAATTGATTTGAATACCGACGATGATGACGTGGGTTCGAGGTTCATTGAAGTTCTCTGTAACATGACTGTAGGTGGAATTTGCCAATTAAATATGAAGTATTTTGTATTCGTGACATGCGAGCTGGTGGGAGCAAGCTCATCAATTTAAGAGTTCATGAAACTCTGGAGCATGGTCTTTGTCTCCAGTGGTATGCTTTTCTTGTCCAAACTCCCTTAGTTTTTGGGTTTAGTTAACAGACACAAAAAAATAAAGTAATTGAACGATTAAATTTGTCTTTAAAGTTAAGGGCATTGGCGAACATTTTTGAACATTTAAAGCCTGCTGTTAATCAATTTAAGAATTGGTGTCAACTATACAAATATGTTTAAATTTTATTGTTTAAATACAATATTTTAATATTTATTCAAGAAAATGAAATTCAATTTTAGAATTAATATTTAGAAATATTAATTTAAATACTTTACAAAATTCATTATGAAAACGATAAAAGATTCAAAAAGGGAACGAAACCAAACCAATTAAAGAAGAGCCTATAATAATAAGCAAAAAGTTCAAACTTTTATGTTATTGAGAATTATATCATTTCAAAATTGAGAGAAAAGAAAAACCACATTCACGAACAATTCTTAACAAAGGGTGGTCCAACCATAATGCACGATGTTAATTGTGAGTCACATCTTAACATCAAGTTATTTGGCCAATTTAATTTGACATTTCTTTGTTTCAGTGTTTGACAAATTCAACCATGGAGAGGTGCACGATTGAGCAGCCGGTTAAGATTGTTGAAGCCTTTTAAGAAAATGGGCGTTCAAATCCAAATACATTTCGTGCACTTCGTGATTTTTTTGGTCAGCATAATCGACTAAATGTGTCCACAATCGGTAGGATTGTGCGAAAATTTCAGCAGACTGGGTCTTTAGAAAATGTGAAAACACCTGTGCATACTCGCCAGTTCGTTCTGCGGAAAACATTGCAAACATCACTGATGCGAATTTCGAATAAAGATTTGAATTTACACACTTAGAAGGTTTAATTGATTCAATAGCTGAAGCCTACTGACAATTTCAACCGTGCGTCGTCAATGGTTGAATAGACAGAAGTGAATGGTGACTTTACAAAGAAAATCATCTTCAGCGAAAATCACGGATACAAATAATTTCCTGATACATTTTTAGATCATCAGCGTATAACATTGATGAGGAAGAGGATGTTAGTTTTTCTGTAATATCATTTATGTAAATCAGAAATATTAGAGGTGCTAAAACGGAACCTTGATGAACTCCAGACGAAGGGTAAAAATGTTTGAAAGCATATTAATTTAATGAAACATTATGTGTTCTTGCGGTTAGATGTGATTTAAGCCATGGAATAAATTCATCATGAAACCCAATTTTTTTCATTTTATTTAATATAAATTCATGACTGACTTTGTCAAATGCTTTTGAAAAGTCTTTGTAGACTTCATCAACTTGCGTAGAAGAAATTAAAACTTTTGCTTTGTCGTTCGTAAAGGAAACTAAATTAGTAACTGTGAAGCAACCACTTAAAATTCCGTGCTGTTTAAGGCTAATTAATAGGTCTAACCATGAACATAATACTGTCGGAATCACATTTTTCAAGTATGAGATATAAGGCATTTAAGATACACACAGGACGATAGTTTGAAATTTTGGAAATAGGGCCATTCTTATCAACAGTTGTTACAATGGCTTCAGGAGAGATTTTTTCTAATAAAGACTTGTTAAATAAGGTTGTGCTAAAATATTAATGCAGTTCTAATAAAAAATATTTGAAATCCTATCAGAGCCTTCCCTCTTACTGATATCTAAATCCTCAACGATAGCAGTAACGGTATGTAGATTTACATATAAGTTGCTTGCCAATTTTAGAAAAATGAAAAAAGAGCAATATCGGTCGGTGATTTGATTCTTGTTTTTGAAAGGGAAATTGCACAGTGAAATCAAAAAGCGCTTGGGTGCTGTGTACGGTGATTCTTCTCCTTCGATGGCGACCGTCAAAAATTTGAATAACGAATTTCAACGTGGTCGCACATCGGTTTTTGATGAACAACGCCTTGGTGCCCCGAAAATAGCTACCACGGAGGATAACGTGTCAAAAATCCCCGATCTCGTACTGGCAGACCACCGATTGAAGATGCGCAAGATAGCTGGAACAGAAGGCATCTCAAAAGACCGCTTGGGCCATATCCTCCATGAAATTTTGGCCATGAGAAAGCTGTCGGTGCGATATGTGCCACGTTTGCTCATTCCGGACAACAAGCGCAACCGTGAGACCAAAGGCCAAATTGACCACCGTATTTCCCAGATTTGGCTCCGTGCAACTTTTTTTGTTTGCAAACTTAAAGGAAGGTTTCATTGATCTAGTAGATTCATCAAATGGCCATATGAAAATAGGCAAATTGAAGCCGCCTTAATAAACAAGTTTCCAGTCAGAGGTGAATAAGTGAGATTTTACAGAGACACTTTCAAATATTGATTTACTTATATGTAAGTATGTATGTCCCAACTCCGGAGCCTGGTCTGATATAACAAGTGTGTTTGAGTTCTTTGTCTGTCAAATTTAAGGTTGTTCAACGTAACAAGCAGTTACGCTGAGAAACCAACATTATTTAGAGACGTTTTTTAAAGTCTCGCAGCTAAACAACTGTGTTAAGTAGGGCCGGGTTTGTTCCTTAAGGTACTAGTACAGTCTAGAATGCCAAAAACGTACGATTTTTGGAAATTTTTTCTCGGAAACCTTATTAGGTAATAACAAATTTTTTTTTGGCAATTTCGTTGGCCATTTTTGGGTCACCATTTTTTTTTTTGTTCATAACTTTTTGTCAAATTGTGGTAAATTGTTAAGAAAACATAAAAACAATCAAGTTGCAACAAGTTTTTTGAAAATCGGTTCAGTAGATCGGGAGATTATCTGTCCGCAATGGAACAATGTGTTTTTTGGTGAGTCGACGATGCTGCCCTCTATAATTCGGCCAAAATTCGAAAATTAAGACTTTTTTTGTACTCTTGACTCATGTATTCATTATTAAAAAAAAAAATATGTTATTACCTAATAAAGTTTTCGAGAAAAAAATTCCCAAAAATCGTGCGTTTTTTTGGCGTTCTAGACCGTACTAGTACCTTAAGCACCATTGCATTTTTAAAATGGCGTTATGGAAGTTTCGACGAAACGAGTCTTAAAAAAAAACGGATTTTCAAAAGCCCATAAAAGTTTTTTCCAAACTATCCGTCGATTTATGCATTTGTATGTTTATTTACAAATACAGGGTGGCGCATAAGTACGAGTAACGTTATGATTAAATTATTAATTAATTTTTTTGTTTACATTTTTTTTCACAGTATTTTATGCAAGAAACTAAAACTATACTTTGGCTTCAGGGTTCGTTCATCTTATATATGACTATTTAAGTCATAAAACTTAAAAGGTTAAAGTTAGCAATAATTCTTCTAATTCAATCAGCTTGCAGGCGTCCCAAAGGGTTGCATTTTAGGTCCTAGTTTGTTCTGCATGTTCATAACTGACTTACCACTTGCTAATCGTTCGGCACCACCTTTTTACTATTTGGAAGATCAAACTTGCAATTTAAATGAAGATTTGGATAAGATTCACAATTAGACGCTGTGTAATAGTCTTAAGCTGAACCTAGCCAAATTCCAAATTATTGCCATCTCTAGACGAAAATTTGATACGATTAATCTGCCACCTATTTTTCTAGCACAATTTCAAATTGAGTTCCCGAGAATTATTGTAAGTTTATGCTTTAAAATAAACCGTTCCCTTTCAGCCGCCGGAAAATGAATATGTTCCCTAATCTAACACCCGTTTAAACTAAACTGAGGTCCCCGTGATCTCACATGAACTCATAAGTTGACTGTGAGGACCTTGTCAATACGCAATTTTTGTTAAATTCAGTGCATCTTACATCGATTTTTTGACAAAAAATTAATGTGAACTATACCCAACCAAGATTAAAATTGTAATCATTAACGTTGGAAGATTTTGCTCGTGGCCTGGCAATGATTCTATATGAAGATTAAAAGATTATATCTTATTTGTTCGCTAATTGATTGATGATAAATTGAAATTGAAATTAACTTTGTAAAACAAGGGAATTTATGATGGAAAGACTCAGCACCGAACAAAAAGCCAAATTTGTTCAATTTCGTTTTAAAAGTCGACATTCAATTATTCAGATATCAGATTCCAAATATCATTTCGAAATTTTTTTTTCATATTCGAAATGCGCCCAGTACTCCAACAATTTACCGATTGGTCCAGAGTTTTCAGCAACAAGGATCTGTCTGTTATCTTCTAAGTGCTGGAAGAACTCGTGCAGTTTAAAATGATTTGAACACTGCTCGGTTGCAAGCAAGTATTGAGGAAAACCCCAAAAATTCCACCAGACGACGCACGTTCTCCCTAGTAGTTGGTGATGCCTTTGCAAAGAATCTTACCCTAGTTAGATACACCTTTTTCCATATAAAATTCTATTGGATCATGAGATGAAAGCAAAAGATCCAGAAGTACGCATTCAGTACGCTCGGCGTTTTCAAGAATTGTTCTAAGAGAATAACGAGTTTATTCACAAGCTTAAAATGAACGATGAGGTCCATTTTTACCTCAATGGTAACATGAATAGCAATATTTCAGAATATCGAAAACCAAAAAATAATTGTTGAACATCAGATGCACCCTTTTAGATGCACAGTATGGTGTGGAACCTCAGAAAGGATCATTGGACCATATTTTTTTCGAAAACGAGGAATTAATTGCGGTTCATGTAGATGGCTTTCAATACCGGGTAATGATTAAACGTTTTTCCAACTATGGTTCTCATGAGAAAAAAATTGAGTGATCGGATAATATCACGTTTTTGTGATTTAGGGTAGCCCGATTTAATGGTTTTGATGTTTTTCTTTGCGAATACCTAAAAATTAAGTTCTATGCCAATAAGCTAAGAACCGTGGCGTGAGACCTGAAATCTTAAGAAAAGTAATCGAAAATGCTAATTGCTACTTTTTACAACAAACTTTCCCCTATTTGACCTGACATAAGGCATATACAATAGTGGTTTACGAGTCTGATTTAACTTTAGATACAGAACAGACCCTCTTACCATTAGTTGTCTAAAGCCTTCTCTAAATCAACCAGACAGGCATCAGAACACTGGTTTTTAATTGTTTCTATTTAATAGCAGAAGACAGTTGATACGCAGCATGAATTACATTAGGTCCCGCTTTCAAACCGAACCGATTACCCGGTATTATAATGTCGTCCTTCGCCTAATTGTACAGAACTCAATTATTAAGAAGGACTTATCTATACCGGAGATTCACCGAATCGGAAGTGTCTTTTACTTTTTCAAGAAAAAAAAAAAAACAGTTTGATATTAATGTCCACTAATTACGAATGTAGCTGGCTTAGAACGACACGTTGAATATAGCATCAACTCCTGCTAACTACTTTTCTTGAATGAGTCGATAAGCTGTAGCTCAGTCTTCGAAATTAACACTCGGGGATGATCGCATTTGCCAAGTGATTTCATTGAACACCGTGAAACTGCAGTTCTCCGATCTCCATTGCGTCATGTTGTTTTGAAGGCAGAAGTGGTGAATCAGGGCACTGATTCATTAGTGCAAATACTAGTATTCACTTTGTAGATTTGCTGGAAAACAGCCCCAAAGCCTTTATTTTCTCCTGTGGATCTTTAACAATAAAAATGTCATCTTCCAAGATGGCGTCCTATGGATCTTTACCTGTTGTCAGAAGTACGCTTTTGTCGTCCGTCGTTTTCTTAAGCTAAAATCACAGAAGATTGTTTTGATCATTGCTCCCAAGAATCTTAATAATTTGTGGAAACATACTCGGGTCGCTAGAATTAACGTCTCGAATTTTGTTATTCCAAACAAAAATTAACGGATTAACGAAAGTTCTTCTTGATCAATTTGTCGTTTTTTTTTTATTGACGACTTTAGTGTAGTAATCTCCAGATTGTGTGCGTGTGCTGTTGAATGCTTCATATTGGCAGGTTCAAAGGAAAATCATGTCGTTCACAGTTTTCGTTGGGCTATCCTGGATCTTAACACTGGTCGAGCTATCGCTATTCAGAACTAACTATTAAGTACAAACTTTTTGATTTAGCTGCACGGCACGAACCTGCAATGATTATCTGCCGGCCTTTTTGCTTTTAGATCCGCTTTGCTTTTGTGGCGCTCGAACTATGTTTATCCATTATAAGGGTATTCTTCTTCCTATTATACTTGCTCTATAATATAATGCCAATTTAGTAACTGCTGGAAATTCTGCCTAAGCACTTTTAATATTCTCTGTACTTTTAACCTATAAGTGTTGTCTTAATTACGGAATTCTGATTTTCGGTGCCTCCGGCGTACATCCTCTTTTTCGACGTAACATTTTTTTCGCCTTATTCGATACTTTTATTTTACATGTACATCGAAATTTCTTCTGGCTTACGAACTCACCATGAGGTCCCTGGGTCCTTCTCTAGAATGACTAGTGACCTATAGCTTTTTCACCTACTTCTTTCACGATATCACCATATTGATACTACAGATTTTTGGGAACATCGGTTGATAAATGAACATCGGAGAGCTTCTCACTCAAGAGCTCTACCAAAGTTCTTCTGACCTTACATAATACAAAATTTCAAACCAACATGTTAAGCCTATCGATTGGTTGACTGGTTATTTGTTGAGAACTATCAAAGACAACAAGGGCAACCATCAAGAGTAAAACATCATTTAATCAACTCATAATGATTTCAAAACACCTTTTCTTTGATGATGAATATTGATTTAGTATCTAAGCCGACATGCAATGACCTACCGTCCTTAACTACGTATAGATGGAGGAGAACATCTTGATTGTTTCATCTTAATGAATGGCAGCTACCAAGGTATCAGAATTTACCTAATTAACAAACACTTTACACATCTACATAATTGTATTGAATATGAAAGAGAGGAGTACGGCAAGGCAAATGAGTCTTGGAGGAACATCCAGCAGAAAGGTCCATGTCCTTACACAGAAATGAACAAAGCTCATTATTTTTAATACAACTTGTTGTACTGAAAAAGAAAGATCTTTGGAGGGTTCAGGTCATCGCAATTTGGGAAAAAAGGATCCACATTTTCCATCACAAAATATATTTATGCAAATTCAATTTACTTGATGGGAATATTTAATTAGATGGCGTTGTGAAGAATTATTCTTACAAAGGTATCCCCGACCCCAACTAGCCTTCTCATCGCCATCGGCTACCTAGTTCCTCATCAAACCTAGAGTAGCTTTCGTTTCAAATTATTGTATGAATTAGGATGTAATCGTATCAGAGGGAAAGAAGTTAAAGGCAAAAGTATTTAATTCGACACGCACGTAGGATAGCTACTCGTACCTCCGAGCTCCGACCCTAAGTACATATATAACAATCTACTTATGTAGCTATTCTTGGATTTGTTGGAGAGCATAAAGTAGTACTCGGATAGAAGAAGGCGGGCAAGTTATAGACGAAATATACGTTTAGGTAGCTGTTAGAGTGGGTGTCAGAAATCAATACTCATAGAATATGCAGAGTGACAGTGGAATAACAAAAAAGGAAATTTGTTAATATCCACTTCCACATCCACATCCACTCAGCTAATGGAAAAAGCCATGTTGTTTCTTGGTCGACAGGAAACTATTTTCGTAATGAAAAACATTTCGAGACAAAGTCCAATTTCTAAGTTGAACATGGATTTATTTTATGGAAGCTCGGCACATTTATTTCACAAGAACTATGAGATAGATTTGTGACATGAAATAAGGGAATTGGGAATTGAGGGCTTACAAAAAAGCGGAAGAACTATGCTATTTAAGACAGATAGGAAGATGTTGTATCTTGATTTTGTTCACAAATAATATACATTATCTAAGATACAATATTAATAATAAAAATAGAAAATTAAAAAAACTTATCTTCGGATTGGCATTGCCATCTTTAAAATATATGTTTTTTTTTTAAATATAAGATTTTTGTTCAACCTATGGAAGAGACATTTTTACTTGTGGTGTGTGCATGGTTAATAAACAGGGTGTCCCTTAAGTAATGCTCAAACTGAAACTGGTGCAAGATGAACTTGTGAACTTAGTAACTTGTCGATACCAAATCAAAACGGGTTTTGATCACCGGCAATGGGCTAATATAAAGTGACCAGATATCTGAACTACTTCAAAACACTAAAAATAGCAAGGACTTTCGGAGAGCAATCAAATGCATCCAACCGAACTACTTCGCACAAAACCCTTTTTCAAAAGAAGTTTGGGATAGTGGTAATAAAGTGATATTGGTAATAAAGTCAAGTATAATTCTTTCGATGATACACATCATATATTCCTTGATAGAAACATAAAAATCCTACAGGAGTTAAGACAACCAGTCCAGATAATATTTTGAACAACATCTTAAATAAATCTACCAAAACTATGGCTTGATTATCTGCGCTCTTTGTTTGGCCAAAATCCTTTTTTTGCCCAAAATCCGTAACTTCGGCCAACATTTTCAGCTCCCAATTAGGGAACTCACAGATTTGGGTATGGTCGTCTGGATGAAATGGCAAACCTTACTGAATATTTTGACAGCTATATGTCATCGGTAACCTTGACAGCTACTGAGAAAGAACAACTTCAAAAACTATCAGTGCTATCTGGTTACCCTTTAATATTGGATGCACAATTTAGCCAGAAATTAATAACTATTTTGATTTTTTTAGTGCCTCTTCGATATGTGTACATAACCATATAATAACTATGAATAAATACACTCATGCATTAAGCTAAACTGGCCTGCTATTGATTTTGAATTGTGATTAGTGTTAAACGTCTTATTAAATTGTCTGAATTTGATGTGTGCACTTGTCATATCCCCCGAAAACAAAGTTTATATTTATTTATATTTTTAAATATAATAAATAAAAAATCTTGTGTTTCGTTTTGATTTCATACCAATCACTAAATTTTTCACAGAACACCATATAAAAAATGCATTTGTTAAAAAAAGGCGATTCCGAGATTTTTACGAAACTCGACATTAAAACGAAGAAGAAGACGAGATAACCGGACTTCAACTAAAATAAGACAACATTTTTTACTTGCGACTTATAGGTAATATAAGGCAAGTTATGCATTCGTAAAAAAAATCGAACTCGAGATTTTGATCAAAGTTGACATTACGATGATAGCAAAGACCAAAACAGTGGGTCTGGCAATTCTGTCTGTCTGTCTGTCTGTCGGTTCGACTACAGCCTAAACGGCTCGGCCGATTTTCTTCAAACTTGGTACGAGTAGATATGGGCTTTAATTTTTTTCTTAACTTTTTTCTAATTTTTTTTTTTCGCGCCAATACTAACGGTACCTGCAATACTATTTTTTTTTTTTCAAAAATTTTATAAATATTTTTTTTTTTTCAAAAACATTCCCACAGAATTTAAAAAAAAAAATTTGAAAAATTTCATTTGGTTAAAATTAGCTAATGGTTAAAAATTTTTTTCCAAAAAATTGTTATTTTTGGTAGCCTCCCTGGGTCCATTGTTTTTGTTTTTGATTTTCTTGAAAACGGTACAGCCGATTTAAATAATTTTTTTGTATCCTAAAGTTCCTCCAAAGTTTGAATATTATTACATATCCAAATTTTTAATTTTTTATTTTTTGGATTTAAAAACAAAATTCAAATTGTTTTTTTGGAAACTCAATATTTCGTAAACCCTCAGATCCATTTTTGTCAAACTTGACAAATAAAAGTTTCTTAACATAATCAACAAGATTTAAGAAAAAAAATTTTGTTTTATCTAAAACTAACGGTACCTTCCATACAAATTTTAAAAAATGGTTTTCGAAAATCGTATTTTGCTCGAAAACGGTTCCGAGAATTTTGCTAAATTTTTTTTCGTTTGATTAATTTTTACGATCTATAATTTCATAAAAAAAAATTGAAATCTATATATTACCGACTGTACCTACTGTAGAACGATTTTTTCGAATTTTGAATTTCTCATTATCGGCTTAACGGATTTTAATGAAATTTTTTATAAAGAAGCTCCTAAAAAGTTTAAAAAACTGCATTTCAAAACTTAAAAAACAAATATTTTTTTCAATTTTTTAAAAAAAGTCTGTTCTTATCTCTTACTACTAAAAGAATTTAAAAAAATTATTTTATCGTTATGAACAGTTTTCTTTAATAACATCCGTTTTTAAAATTCCTAGTCTATTACGTAGGAGCAAGTTAGTGCGACCCAGTCGTGCATTTTATTTTTTAATTTTTTTAAGACAAAAAATAATAGTACCTGGCATGCAAATTTTTTCGATGTTAAAGAAACGGTTTAAAAGATTTTTATTAAAAAAAAAAATCAGTAAATTGCTGTCATAAGAAATTCCAAGATCGCCCGTTCTTGCTCTTATGTGAAAGTTTTTGCAATTTAAAAATTGCTTGTAAATATTATAAAAATATGAATTTTAAATAGGTAAAAATGTTCAAATGCATAAAATTGCAGTTTGATTTCTAGAATAGTATGAATTTAAGCATACAAAGTATAAAAAAATGGTTTAATCATTAATTTAATTTATTTATTTATAGAACAAAATTCTTTAAAGTTTTTCAAGCAAAAAAAATGCAATCCAATTTTAACTATTTAATAATATAGACTTTAGGGAATGATTTCAAAAAATAATCGTTCACACGTTTTGAATACATTGAAGTATTTTTTTTTCTTTTCAAAAACACAAAAAATATTTTTTAGAAATTCAAAGGATCTCCTGTCCAAAAATTTTGGTCAAAATCATTCCAGCCTTTAATGAGAAAGTCAAAAATAAAAAAGAAAAACGTTTCTATGACCGATAATACATTTTTTCATGTAAAAAAAATCAATTTCTTCTCAAGGGACCCTTAAGTACCGAGCTTAAGGAATGCCTCCAGTAGTTTAGGCTGTAGCTTGAGGTGAAAACAGACAGACGAAATTGCCGGATCCGCTTTCATCGTAATGTCAACTTTGATTTAAATCTCAAAAATGTTCAAATGCAAGAAATTGTTCAAACAACTCTCAAAATAGTTTAATCTAAAAATATAAAATGCCGTATAATTTTTTGAAAAAATATGAATTTATACAAACAAAATAAAAAAAATCTTTAGGAGATTTATTAATACTTAATTTGTATAAACAAATTTTTATAAAGAGTTTTGTAAAAAATGACAACTTCTGGCATTTATTAGTATACTTTTAAGGACATGAATTCAAAAACAATGGTCCACGAATTTATAAAAACAAATTGATTTGTTTTTATATATCTAAAAAATATTTTTTTTTAGAAAACTCTTATGTGTCATATTAATATTAGGTATTATTAGTTCGAAAGAGCTTCTTTACCACAGTTTCGATCGAAATTCGTAGAGCCTTTTATAAGAAAGTCGAAAATCAAATACACCATTCTATTAGGTATCTTAAACAACATTTTTTTATAAAATAATAAAAACAGAATGTTGTGTGATTTCTTAAAAATGATAAATTTATGCAAGAACAACAATTATGAGTCGTTGTAGCGGTTTCTTAAAAAAATAAGTTCTTATATGCAAAATTCTTAAAACATTTTTTAGAAAAAATATTGGTACGCCAACTTTAAGTTTTTATTATTGTAAGAATAAAAGTTAAATTTCCAAAAAAATATCTACCCCTTTTTAAAATATCGAATTAAAGCAAAAAAAAATTGGTTGTTTTTTTTAAATTCAAAAATTGTTCTATAATGAGAAATTCAAAATTCGAAACAAATGGTTCAATGGCAAGTACAGTCGGTAATATCGTAATTTCAAAAATTTTTTTATTGAATTATAAATCGTAAAAATTAATCGATAGAAAAAATCTTTTAACAAAACTCTACGCGTAGTTTTTGAGAAAAATACGATTTTCGAAAACAATTTTTTATATAAACCACCATTTTTAAATTAAATAAAAAAAAAATCGTCACATCTTATGAATTGTGTTAAAAAAACTTTTATTTGACAAGTTTTAAGAACATCCTGCATTGGGTTTTCGAAATATTGAGTTTTGAAAAATAAATTTTGAATTTTTTGTTTAAATGAACAAAAAAATGTCTTTGAAAATTTGAATGCACAATCCTATCCAAACTTTTTGGGAAAATCAAACAAAAATTTCTATCGGGCGCACCCTTAGTAAGCATTTTTCGTAAATATTTGTTTAAGCATTACGTACGAGTAGCTTTAAAAGAATGAAATTTTTCGTTTTTTTTTAAATCTATGAAACAGCTGATTTGAAGTTTTTTATGCTAAAGCTCCTTAAAAGTTGGAATAGTATTGTACATAAAAATTTTTACAAAAACATTTAAAAGGTTTATACAAGAAATTTCAAATATTTTTTTTTGAAAACTCAATATATTTCATGTCGATATTTTTTAATCTTGAAAAATTAACAGTTTTTTAATACCATCTACAAGTTGTAAGAACAACATTTTTTAAACTAAGAATAATGCTACTGAAAATATCAATGTTAAAAAATAGTTTTCGAAAATCGTATTTTTCTTAAAAACGTCACCTAGAATTTTTTATAAATTTTTTATCTTTCCCTTAAATGTTTACGATCTATAATTTGATTAAAAAAATAATTTCACATTAAGATATTACAGTCTGTACCTACCATAGAACCTTTTTTTCCATTATTGGCTCAACGGATTTTAAGAACTTTCAAAAAATTGCATATTAAAACTTAAAAAAAAATAAATATTTTTTGAAATAAATATCAATTTGTTTTTGAAAATTCAATATCTCAAAAACAGGCCAATTTGTTTTTTTTTTTTTTGAAATTTTATTTCTATTCTTACAATAATAAAAAAACTTAATGATGGCGTACCAAAATTTGATATTAAAAGTGTTTTAAAAATTTTATATATAAAATAAGACACATGATTGTGGTTTTTTTTATAATATTCGCGCATTCAAGGGGATTATTACCTTTTAAGTGAAGGTTCTCCTTTTTCAGTGTCAAAAATGACACTTTTTCATGAATTTTTTTTTCAATGCGCCTCGGAACAAGACCACCTCCAAAAAAAGTTGTTCGCTGTTGGCCACCCTAGCTCCTGCAAAAATAATGGAAATTTAAAAAAATCGAAATTTTTTATAAAATAGAAGAGTGTAGTTGGAGTCTGGATCAGAATAATTGCCCAAAGTCAAAAAATAAAAAAAATGGCGGCCGCTTGAAATTTAGTGTTTGTTTTTTTCCACTTTTTTTCGCTCTTCTGAGCGCTGTACAAAATAAAATGCACGACTGGGTCGCACGAACTTGTTCCTATGTAATAGTCTAAGAATTTCAAAAATGAATGCTATTAGAGAAATACTGTTCATAAGCATAAAATTCATTTCTTAAACGACTAAAACAACTTCATTAGTAGTTGGAGGTAAAAATAGGATGCCATTTTATTCAAGCAAATATAGGTTTTTGCAAGAACAAAAATTATAAGTCTTTGTAGTGGTTTCTTAAAAAAATAAGCTTTTATGTAAAAAAATTTTAAAACATTTTTAAGAAAAAAATTTGGTACGCCAACTTTAAGTTTTTATTGTTGTAAGAATAAAAATTCCATTTTAAAAAAAAAAAATTATTGAGCTGTTTTCGAGATATTGAATTTTCCAAAAAAAAAACAGTTTTTTTTTCAAAATTCAAAAAAAAAATATTTTTCTTAAAGGTTTGGAAATGCAATGTTTTTAAAACTTTTTAGAAGCTTCTCTCTAAAAATTTTCATTAAAATCCGTTATGCTGATAATGAGAAATTCAAAATTTTAAAAAATCGTTCTGTGGTAGGTAAAATCAGTGATATCTTGTTTTCAAACTTCTTTTTATTAAATTATAGATCTTAAAAATTAATCGAAAGAAAACAAATATAAGCAAAATTCTCGGAACCGTTTTCGAGAAAAATACGGTTTTCGAAAACCATTTTTTAACATTTGTATGGAGGGTACCGTTATTTTTTGGTAAAATAAATTTCTTTTTCTCGTATCTTGTAGATTATATTAAAAAAAATTTTATTTGTCAAGTTTGAAAAAAATCGAGCGTTGGGTTTTCGAAATATTGAGTTTTCAAAAAAAAATTTTGAAATTTTTTTAAAAATCCAAAAAATTATTTTTGAAAAATTTTAATTCACAATAATATTCAAACTATTTAGCAGAAAAAAAAAATTATCAAAATCCGTCGTACGTTTTTTGAGAAAATCAAAAACCAAAAAATAGTTCCAAGGGGGTACCAAAAATAACAATGAAATTTTTGGAATTTTTTTAAAGAAAATCTGTGGGACAGTTTTTGAGAAAAAAAAATATTTATAAAATTTCGAAAAAAAACTTGTATGGCAGGTACTGTTATTTTTGGTCATAAGAAAAAAAGAAAAAAACATCCGGGGGGAAAAATTGAAACACATATCTACCAAGTTTGAAGAAAATCGGCCGAGCCGTTTAGCTGTCGTCGAACAGACAGACAGAATTGCGAGACCCCCTTTTTTTGTTCTTCGCCATCATAGTAATGACTACTTTCATCAACATCTCGAGTTCGATTGTTTTACGAATGCATAACTTGTCTTATAGTACCTATAAGTCGCAAGTAAAACATTTTTTGATATATCAGACTGATTTTGGTCCAGACTCCAATAAATTTAATAAGCTTTAAAACAAGAAAACGTTATGACGATCCGTCAAGTAGTTTTAAGGTAATCGTGGCCAACATTTGTTAAAACGTGGTTTCGAGAAAAACGCGTTTAAATGTTTTTTTCGAGTCATGGCTCATGTGTCGACACCTGGTGGTTCAAGTCTCATGTGCATTTTTGGTCGCCGAAAAAGGAGAACCTCCGCTTAAATGATTATCACAGTTCGAGCGTTAGGAAAACAGGGAAGGTTTTGAAAAGAGATACCGATACACATTTATTTTAAATTTCTGAATATTACAATAAAAATAGAGCTAGGTAGAGCATTCAACATTCGTGTCGTGTGGCTTTAAAAAGAATCTCTGTACGTCACAGTACGTCCGAAGTTGGACTCAAGGGTGAACTGAAAAGCATTCTTAAAAGCTCGAGTATCACGGTTGAATTGTTTAAGGGGAGGAGTGTTTCTAAAAATAGCAATAAAATATTAAATACATGAAACATTGCGGTGATGTTCGAGAGGTGCAAATGCTTCTGTTATACTTCTATATCCTATCATTTTTAAAGGTCTCTTTTAAATTCTGTCTAAAAGACTCAAGTGGGTGACTGAAGTATCTGTCCAAATATGGGAATAGTACTCGAGTCCTGGACGAATAAATACTTTATAGATTAAACCTATATCAGAAGGGGTAGACATTTTATTTTCTTGAGAAATCACATGGAAATGATATTCTTTTCTTAGCTTCAACTACTAACTAAAGGACTACCAAAATTCAGACCATGCCTACAATCCTACACACATTTTGTGCATCGAAATCGTTAAGGGCGTTTTAGAGTTAAATAAGATTTTTCATAAAGGTTGCAGGGAAAATCTAGGAAATCAATTATCGTCCTTTGAAGAAATTCGCTTCAGCAGTTTAATGTAGTATGTATTATTATAGACTGTTTACAATTTTATAGAGAAGCAAGATACATTTCTCTCACGTATTCGAAATGTTTCAAAACTCATGGACGTCCAATACTTCAATAACTACAAAGCTGAAAACAAATGTTTTGCAGAGTTTTGTAAGATCAAATTATTAAAATTTTTCTTCCTTATTCATAGCTTAAAGCATTTTGTTTCAATAAAAATATAAAATTTATTCTTCCTTTAAGCAGACGTAAATATATGTATAGACTTAATTAAAGCAATTTTTCATACACCTGGATGTGAATTGCGTACATTATGTATGTAAAAAGGTATCCCTTTCAATATTCATCAAAGAATGAAATAATAACATTAATAATTACCCTCCACGTCCAGAACAGGCGTGCATTATATTATTTTGCGAACAATTATAGGGCTAAGAGCCTCGCCTGGACGCCCGCCATTAAAACACAGGGACAATCATGATGGTTTGGTTACAATGCACCGTGATGTAGGCGTTCGTTGGTATACGCAATAAAAGGTTATCCAAAGGTGCAATCCGACGAATTAATGCATAACACGTTCATACCTATAGATACACGTACATAAGTAATTTTTGCATTTAAATTTTATATCCGTTTTCATTGCTTGTTTTAAACCCGCGATATATGTACATACATTATATTAATTGTCGTTAAAAATACGAGAATATTTTTTTTGTACAATAAAGAATAATTTTTTTTTAATGACAGTTCTACGACGTTATTAATGAAAAAAGCCTTGGTATTTAAAAATGTATGCGTGAGTGAACTGGGACCGGGCATACCAATATGGGTAAAAAATAAAATACTGAAGGGTTAAAAAAATTATCAAATTTGAGTTGCAAATTAAAGCTAAGCTCCAATTATCTGCCCTGCGATCTTCGCCCTTAATTTTTGGAATTCAAATTTTTGTATCAATTGTTTCAAAATTATAATTCCATCAATGAAATGCTAACAATTATACAAAAATTAGTTAATCAATTAATGAAACTGTTTGACCATTTATGACCATTTTCTGAGCTATGGCCTGTTGTTTGGGTTCACAAGTTTTTCTAAAAACAAAACTTTTTCTATCAACTTCTACCTCCAGCTTAGCTAACATCGAATGCCCAGTACCTCAACTGGAGATGAGGCTTGAATCTCTGTGGAAGATAGTTCGTGACATCAAACGAGAGACAGATAACACTGCTTACTACGATATTTTGGGAGCTCAAGGATAACTTTATCTGATAATTCGTCCTTGAATTTGTACTTAGAGCCTGGTCCTCCACTTTCAGTTATGTTAATCTAACTATTTAGTTGCAAAGCGACACCAAGCTTCTAAAGTCTCCTTGCAGTTCATCAATAATGAAATTGGCTACTCCATAATTCTGAACTCATTCGGTTCACCTTCAAATACCATCGAATACACCATCCCCCAGATTCAATTTAATAAGAACCTTCAGGTAACCATTCCTTCTAGGGAATTCTGGGAGGTGATGGTATTCCTGGAAGATGATTCAATCCATTTTTACACCGATTAATCAAAAAGTTATGAGGGCGTTGGTTGAAGTGCTTACTCAGACAGACTTAAATTAAGGCTCTCTTATCATCTTCCCAATCAATCTAGCGTGTTCCAGGTGGAACTTTTGGCGATGTAAGAAGTTCTGTCTCGGCTTAGAGAAAACGTGATAGCAATCAAAGATATCCGCATCTTCTCGGACATCGAATCAGCCATTAAATTTCTTGACTCTGTCTCTGTCAGCTCAATAGCAGCCCTTAACTGCGGATCGTCTCTGATGGATGGAGCAGCAGATTCGCATTCACCTCTGTACTCTGTTGGGTGTCGGGCCACAGGGACATTTCAGGAAATTGCAAAGCTGACAAAGTTTCCAAAAGTAGAACAATGATAACTTTATTGCCTGATAACACCAATATAGGTAAGGCATATATTCCCATCGCTATACATGTAAGCTTGAAGTACCCCTTGGCAAAATGAATAGTTCGTTGCACTGTCATACAGAAGGTTTTCGGTTTAATTCTCAGCCACTGCAAAACAGCTTTTCAGGAGTGTGTTCCCTTTTGCGAGCAATTGACAAGTCCTCTAAGAGTATCTCTTGTCATTAAAAATGCTGTTGTTTGGAATCGGCAGAAAATTATAGGTAACCACCATTGCTGGTTACACGCACACAGAAATGGTTGAGAGTTGTAAGTCACTAAGTCCTGGTTCTTTTCGATCTGTTGCACCATTAAATTTATTTATTTTATGCTTAACTTATGCAAGTTGCACCACTATATCGCCACCTGCTTGGCGACAAAACAGATTTGTCCACTGCTGGATTTGAAGCGTTCCAAAGATTTAATATCTTTAAGCAGATCATTCATTTATTTAAGCGTTATAGATATCATATTAGGACACTGTTTGATAGGCAAGCAACCCAGCTTGGAATTTCTTCTAACGATTTCTGAAAAAGCTGCTTGGACGAAGAAGTGTAGGAATTGATCCATCAATTTCTCTGTACATGCTTTATCCCAAAGACGTAGACTCCAGTGACTTCTACGGCAATGACCTTAATGATCTAGCAAATATAGATATAGGCAATCTCATTCGCTTCAAAAGAATCTACAATTGGTTTGGCGATTAGGGAGAAAGTATCCAAGATTCAATGTGGTAGTACAATGGACCAACCCATGGTCGGGTCTCCAGCTGACAACCACGTCAACCTAACCTAACACCAAGCTTAGGATACCGTTGGATTTACTGTTGACGAACGAAAGAAACGAAAATGTGATACCAAATTACAGATCGATAGGTACATACATGTAGAGTAAGAAACCTGACTTTAGAAAAGCAGATTTCATGGACGATCAAGTGAACATCGTAGTAGAATTGTAATCGGTTCTAAAGAATATGGAAAAAGTATTTCTGCAAATTTTATGACGGTGATGATAGATTCCAGTGTTCGCTACCATTAAACCTAGATGACCTAGAACACAAATTTGTTCCATTCGATTTTGACGAGTAGAAGATGGCTTTATCTAGCTTTACGTTCAAACAATAAGCTGAAACTGATGGCTTTGGTTTGCTTAGTAGCAGAGGATTAGGTAGCTAGAAATGTTTGCCACGAGCATGTCTTGCTTAGTGATCCAATAGGTGCTGGATTGCGTCGTTTTGATATCATTAAATCGTTTAACCTGTGGATTTTATGAGATATTTTGAGGGATTCATAAGTTCACAAGGTCGTGGTCTTAAGATCGAGAAGTACCGTTTACAGAAGTCGTCGATGTTCGTCGCAGGGCGATTTTGTCGTGTTAAAAATAGAGAACAAGTCTTGGATTTTCAGTTCAGACTTTCCGAATAGTTGGGTTCTCCTAACCTAACCTATGTTGCAACTACCATGGCTATGTCTTGCCTGGGTCTGCATATTAGGCCATTTGTTCGGGACTTATTATAGGTTAGCCACATCTTTAGACATAAGGCAGTTAGTTAAATTTCTCCTCCTACGGTTGGATTCTGAGAGAAGACTTGAGAAGATTTTGCCCTTCATGACACCAAGTGAAGTGTTAACTCTTTTTAAAAGTTAAGAATTTCACTGTTACCCGGAACCCAGATAAGAGAGACAATCGGCCCTATCGAGGTAACCGTCAGAGCGGAAATCTCTTCCTACGAATCGGAGACATTTTGCTTCAAGGTATTTCTCCGATCAGCTGCTCGGAAATTCTATCCGACGAAATTCAACGCATGCCATTTGTGTGCGATGAAGCACTTCTAATGGTCTTAAAATTTTCTCCGAAATCTTCCGACAAGTTCTTGTTGCGGAAAGTGTTTTCTTTTTAAAGAAATATGTACATAGTTAATTAAAATGTAAGTAATAAAGAAATTAACTTTATTTGCGTTAACTTGTGTTTCCTATTTATAATAGACTTTTTGTCCTTAGGTAGAACGAAAAAACAAGTTTGCACCAATATGAGCGGATTACACCAAAAGGACACCAGAAATTGTAGCTGTGTTTGGGAAGATCTGGCCCAATCAGTTAAATTAATTGGGACCGATGTTTGGATGGAAAAAAAGTATGTTCGTGGTCTTTTGTTTTGTGCATTGATGCATTTCCATTGTGATTAAAGTACCTATTAGTCAAGTAAATATAAAATATTGTGTTTCAAAAGTTTTTTTTTTTCAATTTATTCTGACACTTCAAATGGAAACAAAAAACATGTATGAAAATAGGTAGGGGACTTTATTCGATAGTTTTGATTTAAAAATCGGTGGTGCGTCTAATTACATATTTTAAAAACGCTGGCGCATTATGATTGAAAAAACTACTTTTTATAAACAATAAATTACACTCTCTCACGGATTTGTCATGGTTTAAAATGCTTACGGTGTTTATTTTTAAAAAAATTATCGAAAATGTATCGAAAATGTATCGCATTTTCGATATATCGGTTAATTAGTACATCTCTGTCTGAAATTTATATCCATCGCAATGCGTCGTTGGATTTCTGTAAAATTTCTTCCGATGAAAGCTACTACGAACCGAAATCCAATTTCCGAAGAAGGATGTGTTGCGGAGAAAGTTCCGCTCCGACGGTTACTTCGATAGGGCCGAATGAGTTTAATCATCACGCTCGCAAACTCATCTCGACATTGCTGAACCAATTTATGAGATAAAAGAGCCAAATCAATAGCTTTAACAGTGTCTGTATGATCGGCCATATTCCGCTTTTGAGTTCGATCAAGTTTCTGTATTTTACATGCTTCGCTTATTGCCAGTAATTCGGATTGAAATTCAATTGAAAGTTTAAGCGACCTCAACTCTATAGTGCGTTGAGGTCGCTTAAACTTTCAATTGAATTTAATTCAATCACTCTTATTTCATATATATATATCTTCGTTCAGCTTGAAAGATACTGGCAAAATCAGATATCTGGGGCCTATTTCACCAACTACAAATTACAAGTACAAATTTGTGATCAAGAAAAATTACTCGATTTTTACAAATTTGTTAAAAAAAATGCTTGTAATCACAATTTTTGTAAGATGGTGAAATAGGCCCCTGAAAAGCCCTACAAACATTTATAGACTCAGAGAAAATTCAAGAACTGACTCTGACTCCATCTTTGAGTCATCAGTTAAGATGGTTGTGTCGGAGTCTCTTATCAGAACGTTATCCTTTCAGTCATTTCTTGATGGAAAAACAACTATAAAATCTTTTCTGATGTCCATCGTAGGAGTACAGTAGTGAGTGTTTTTCGAAAAAATGTCTGGGATCAGGTTTGTAAAATTGATGTGTCCGTACGGTTTGGTAAGCCAAAAATCTCATTCTTTCAGTTTCAACGCATTATAGGATAATTGATATTTAATAAGTAAGTCGAGTGGTAAAAGGTGAAGAAAAACGCCAAAAGAGTCAATTGAGCAGGATCGTAGAGGTCCCGTAGTGCTAACGCTAGCTGTTCTTTGAAGCTTCTTAATCAAAATAAAATGCACGAGTGGGTCGCACGAACTTGCTCCTATGTAATAGACTAGGAATTTTAAAAACTGATGTTATTAAAGAAAACTGTTCATAAGGATAAAATGAATTTTTTTAATTCTTTTAGTAGTAAGAGATAAAAACAGAATGCTATGCAAATATAAAATTATGCAGGAACAAAAATTATAAGTCGTTGTAGTGGTTCCTTAAAAAAATAAGCTTTTATGTACAAAATTTTTAAGAAAAAATTTTGGTACGCCAACCTTAAGTTTTTATTATTGTACGAATAAAAGTCTAATTTCCAAAAAAAATACTAAGCCGTTCTTGAGATATCGAATTTTTCAAAAAAACAAAATTACTTTTTTTTTTTAAATTGAAAAAATATTTTTTCTTAAGTTTTGAAATGCAATGTGTTTTAGACTTTTTAGGAACTTCTTTATAAAAAATTTCGTTAAAATCCGTTATGCCGATAATGAGTAATTCAAAATTCGAAAAAATCGTTCTATAGTAGGTACAGTCAGTAATATCTAGATTTCAAATTTTTTTTATTAAATTATAGATCGTAAAGATTGATCAAAAGAAAAAAAAAATTAGCAAAATTCTCAGAACCGTTTTCGAGAAAAAATACGATTTTCGAAAACCATTTTTTAAAATTTGTATGGAAGGTACCGTTAGTTTTATATAAAACAAAATTTTTTTTCTTAAATCTTGTAGATTATGTTAAGAATTTTTTATTTGTCAAGTTTGAAAAAAATCGAGCATGGGGTTTTCGAAATATTGAGTTTCCAAACAAAAATTTTAATTTTTTTTTTAAATCCAAAAAATTAAAAATTGAAAATTTGAATATGTAATAATATTCAAACTTTGGAGGAGCTTTGGCATAAAAAAAATGACTTAAATCGGCTGTACCGTTTTCGAGAAAATCAAAAACAAAAAAAATGGAACTAGGGGGGCTACCAAAAATAACAATTTTTTGTAAAATTTTTTTCAACCGTTAGCTAGTTTTAACCAAATGAAATTTTTCAAATTTTTTTTAAAAAATTCTGTGGGACAGTTTTTGAGAAAAAAAAATATTTATAAAATTTCGAAAAAAATCGTATGGCAGGTACCGTTATTTTTGGTATTAAAAAAAAAACAGAAAAAAACGTCCGGGGGGGGAAATTAAAACCCATATTTACCAAGTTTGAAGAAAATCGGCCGAGCCGTTTAGGCTGTATTCGAACCGACAGACAGACAGACAGACAGAATTGCGAGACCCACTTTTTTGGTCTTCGCTATCATCGTTATGTCAACTTTGATCAAAATCTCGAGTTTGATTTTTTTTACGAATGTATAACTTGCCTTATAGTACCTATAAGTCGCAAGTAAAAACGTAATACGCTTTCTTGAGTGCATGCCACCACACAATCGAACTATAAGCTAAAATCGGATATAACACGGCTTTGTACAAAATCATCTTCTATTGGAGGTCTCACTTACATACTTGGCCAATACTGGCTTGGGTGTATGTAGTATCAGCTCAGTTACAATATGTGGTTAGAAGAAAACATGGTCATAAATCGAAGCTCATCATTTTTTGCTCGATCGCAAATAAAGGAGAACATCTGCACTGCGCCAACTACAGAGAAATAAGTTTTATTAACATCACCTTCAAGAGCGCTTTTGACGTTAAGACCAGCACAGCTCTAAGTTTCCATATTTCAGCAGATCTTGAAAATATCCACAACCACCCACTTTTTCATCGATGTCTAGCTTGTCTGTCCGTGCAGTATGATGATGGGGCATTCACACTGCTCCATCAATGTCAAAAAAGTTTTAAGATAAGGTCACTTCGTTAATATCCTTTTTGAGTGAATAGTGGAAAACTCCGAATCTAACATTAAAGGCACAGGTTTTCAAGAGTCTTGTTAATAATAAATATTTGGGTTGAGAAGGCAATTGAGCAGCAAAGCCATATCTAACAAGCAACTTAAGTCTACCTTTACAGCAAACTAATCATCCCTATCCTGATATATTTCGGATGCAAAGTTGATTTAATTTCCCTACCACTAAGCCACCTGAGTTAGGGCCATCTGAATCATCTGAATCATGGCCGTTATCTACTGCGCTCTGTCTTGGGGTTAAAATAAATTAATTTGGTGGTGCACCAGTCTGATCTCTGATGTCCAGCACGTCACAGTCGCCATCTTTGATAGCTCCTTGGTGCTGCTACCCCTGATGCTTAATACTCGCTGGTGAAGGCATATAAACAAATAATAAGAGACACAATGCTCCCGCATTAGGTAGGTTAATTTAGCCTTGATACGAATTGCTGTGAGACGCTCGTTCACGTAACTGTAACTATAGGCTTTGCCTAAGTTTTTCTCTAACGACACACCCACACACAAATAGACGCTGCTTTTGTACCGTTATCCGAATGTGCCACCAAAATGTGTTTTCTTACTAGCTTGGTATTAAAATCGCATGTCCAAAGACAGTTTTAATGTCATATTGTATGATTTTGCAGCGGTTGATGCCCTTTGATGCTGACTAAAGCTAAAAACAGTATCATGACTAAACATGATTTGGAAGCCGAAATCATCTCAGAAAGTCTTTTAATGGACTGAAATCTAAAACCGAAGAAATACTTGACCACATTTTTCGTCTTGCCTGGCTCATACTTTTGTTTAGATACCAAGTCTCTTACCCTTTGATATAAATAAACTGACAACTTCAAAGTTCATTAACCTTAATTAACAGAATATGTCGTGTTGGATAGTCCAACTTTCTTAGCTTGACCATTCCGTGTATTCAAAATTCAGCACTTGTCATAAACACTTTAAGATAATATTTTATTCTGAAAGAATAGGCAAGGAGCCCGCTGCATAATGGCTTATCTAGAACATGAATCTCTCTTTTCTGTTCGTTACTTCTGCATTCCTTTAGGACAAGTTGTACTAGTTGAGGGACTGCGCAAAAAACAACGCACCCTCTTTTCTAAATACCTATTGCAAATTGCGTCCCTATTTCCCTTGAGATCACCGGTGCATTCAGATGTGACCAACGGCTATAAAGTCCTTCTAGCATCTTGTATACCTTTGTGCACGCATGCAATGAAATAGGTGCTGGGATAGGCACACACAAAATAGACGGCATTTATGAGATATACAAGCCGATTCAAGGATAAAAGATAGCACAACAACGACCAGCAGACAAGATATTCCTTATTGGACTTTGCTCCCCACACCAGTCGGTACAAACAGGAAGGAAAGAGGGTGCCTAGGTAATTAGGCTCGGGACACATTTGTTTATCAATAATGCATGGGCCGACATGACTGCAAGATGCGGTGGGATTTGGCTTTTGTGCTCTCCGAAGAAACGGTTCGTTCCAGTTGAACTATTCGGTCTTCGGTTATAGGGAAACGAAACGAAGTAAACAGTATGCACTGCGTACATAGGTTCATCCAGTTCAGGTGGTCATTTTGCGGTATGAATGCAGGGATAATTTCAAATTTCCTCCAGATGCATTAATTATTACGAAATGTTATGAATATTCTTGCAAGCTGCAGCCCTCTTCTTGGGTTTGTTATTTATGCTGCAGCAATATGAAAATTGCTGCAGATATATGCTTAAAATTTATAGGGTCGACGAATCATGTATTTTGATTGCATAAAATGCAATGCAATATTTTGTTGTGATAATTGTTTTGCTGCTTGGAATATGGAGTTAAACGTGCCATTTATGCGCATGTGGTCTTTAAATTCTCCTGCAAAATGCAAATTAGCACATTATGTGTATGTGAAGGGAGGAATTAAAGTAATAACTTTTCTATGTGCAGGTAAGGAAAATTATTCATTCTTTATTTCCATATTAACATTAATTTATTTAAATCATTCTATCACTTACGATATATATTTATGTAAATGAAGGTTTGTCTAAAGAAAACTCGCTCTTCAAAACTCTCAGCATTCTTGTGTGCGCGTTGTTGGCCCGAAGGAATGGAGGAGACGCACAATCTTCTCTGTCGAATCCCATCGGTTAAAATAAAAATCGTAAGAAATCTCAAGATCTATTGAAGTTAGAGAACACAGGAAAAATAGGCCCGTAGTTTTGTCTGTCGGTCTAAATCTTTGAACCTAGATCTTTCGGCTGAATAACTGAAGTTATTTTCTACAGGATAATTGAGCGCATTAATAGAGGGAACATTATTTTATTTAATCTCAGCAAACAACTTTCTACTGTATACTTGTCATAAAGCCGTTAAATCCAAGTATAACGATGTTGATAAAAACATTTCAGGTACAGCGACCTAACCAATTCGTTTCAGGTGTATCTAGCAATTGTACGAGTACCAAAACCCCAATTTACCGAATCGTTGTATAACTGTGTTATAATGGCTTTCTCATAAACATATTATATATTGGACTTCTTGCCTCAATTTAATACATCAACTTCTCCATATTCCATTCTAAGGTAATGCAATCTTTAAAACTTATTCATTGAATTAAATTCAAATATTGCATTCATTGACTCCATTTTAATACTGCGACTTCAAATTTGCAATCGCCATTCATTCAGAATTCAAAAAAGATTGCAATCACTCACATTCATTGTACAACCAACCGTTTGTTGGAAACTTCTGATAATAATGCAAAGACTGTAAATGAATGCCAAATACAATACAAATGAATGGATAAATTCTGAGAAGAGTTAAATCAATAGTTGATGTGCAATTAATAGGGAAAAAGTGATTGAAATCCTTTTAATGCCCAATGAATAGTGACTGAAAATTTGAAGTCGAGTTCTCAAAGTGAATACAATCATTTAATTGATGTTATTAAAGATTTCGTTCTTTTAAAATGCTGCCAAATTCAATTAAAACCTTAAAACAAACAAAACTTCAGTAAGCATCCAATAACAACGAATTTTTGTTTCTGTAAAACTAAGTTCCATGAAACGTTTTTTTCTGTTTCGCATATGAATTTTTATTTTCCTTTACTGTCTGAACAAAATAGAGACGGAACTGCATCTTTAGTTGCAAAAATATTAAAATAGCCTTCATGGCAGCTGCAGACGGAACTGCAGTCGTAGCTGCAAGATTTGTACAACTTTTAACTTTTATTTGTAACACTTTTGACGTTTCAAAAACTTACTATTCATGCAGGTTTAAAAAGGCTGAAGCGACTGTTAAACTCTCTTTAATTCCCTATAGGTAATGAATTTGTTTGATAAATTCCCAAAGATTTAAGTCAGCTGACCCAAATGTTAGAAGTCTGTACAGCATTATGTTAACGACCAAAATATGACAGTAAGACATTTTTTGACAGCTATTTCATCAGCTACAGTTGCAGCACCCTATTTTGTTTAGCTAGTTATGCATTTGTGTTGCTCCATAAAGAAGTGTGTTTGTGCATAATCGACAACGACGCTGCTGGTTTGAAAACAAATTGTATCATTCGGTCTACCTTGGCCGTATACAAAGACATTATTTTCTTTGCATATCTGACAGGAACCCTTTAAACAGTAAAAATGAGGGGCTTGTTTTTAAATGTTTCAGTACAGCGGGAGTACCTTGAAAACTTGGAAATGATTTAAAAGGAGATACAGATGCATATTGGTTTTGAATGTCTGAATTTTAAAATGGCGATAGTTAAAATCAGTCATGTTTTGACATTTGGAGCGAACTTAATTTTATCGATTCGCTATTCATAACAAGAATCTATCGAATTCAAGTTCAATTCGCTATTCACAATGTGAAGCCTAAAGGACTATGCACATGAGAGCGACCAACGAGCGACGAATGAACGAACATTAGTTTATTTTGACATTTCGTTCACATACATGTTTTTATTCATTGCAAATGAAGATTAAAACAAACAAAGAAAAGAAAGACAGGAATGATTTTGAGGTAAGTTGCGCACAAATAATTCATATGTTTTAGTGTGAAGCGTATGTGGAAAGCAAATTAATTTGACAGTTCGTAGCAATCTTATTGCATTTTGACAACTAAATCATTTTCTCAAATTTCTATTACTTAAGGAATTAAAACGCAAATTTTAAAAGCGTAGAATTTAGTAAAATGCTAAAGCCATCTTAGTAAAGTATAAGTTAAAAAGAATATTTTTCTAATTAAAAACGATTTTAGCATTTTACTATCTTACTTAAAATTTTACTCAAGTTAATTCACAAACTGGCTACTTTAACTTTTAGTAACTTGCTAAATCCATTATGAAATCTGTCATTTTCCTTGAAAAATAATTCTTGGCAATCTTATTTGAAAGAGGTAAATTGTATATGTTTTATGATTTGTGAGCTTATTGTTTTTAAAAGTAAATTAAATAATATATAACGTTGTCGGAAGATGAAGATTTTGATATATAAAGGGTGGTTAAATTTTAAGGGCCGATGTTGAATGTGAACCACACCTAAACGTCAAGTTTTTTTCTGCACTTAATTTGACATTTCTCAATTTTAGACTAACTCAATTTGAACCATAGAAAGGTACACAATCGAGCAACGCGTTAAAGTTATTCAGGCTTATTATGAAAATAGGGGTTCAAATCAAAATGCATATCGTGCACTTCGTGATTTTTTCGGTCAATTTAATCGTCCAAATGTGCGTACAATCGGAAAAATCGTGCAAAAATTTGAACAAACCGGGTCTGTAGGATATATGAAAATACCAGTGCATGCTCGTACAGTTTGTACTGCAGAAAATATTGCTGCTGTTCGCGATAGTGTGGCTGAAGAGCCGTCCACGTCAACTCGTCGTCGTATCCAACAATTGCAACTCTCACGCTCGTCGTTGATAAACATTATGCATAAAGACTTACATTTACACGCTTACAAGATGCAATTGACTCAAGAACTAAAGCTTCTTGACCATTTCAAGCGTCCTCATTGGTCAGAATGGTGGCAAGAAATGGCAACAGTGGATGATCAATTTTCGAAGAAAATCATCATCAGTGATGAGGCACATTTTCACCTCAGTGGATTCGTCAATAAGCAGAATTGCCGCATTTGGGCGAATGATAATCCAAGAGTAATTGTCGAAAAACAAATGCACCCACAAAGAGTGACTGTTTGGTGCGGTTTATGAGCTGGCGGCATCATCAAGCCGTATTTTTTTGCAAAATGTCTCCGGTCAGGCAGTTACTGTGAATGGTGTTCGCTATCGTGAGATGATAACGAACTTTTTATGGCCCGAATTGGAAGATGTGGATGTGGACGATATGTGGTTTCAACAGGACGGTGCCACTTGCCACACAGCTAACGAAACAATGGCTCTTTTGCGCGAGAAATTCAATGGCCGTGTTATCTCAATTGGCCGCCAAGAACATGTGATTTGACACCGTTGGACTTCTTTCTTTGGGGTTATTTGAAAGAAAAGGTGTACGTCGATAAGCCAACAACAATTCAAGAGCTGAAGGATGAGATAATTCGGCACATTAACGGCATAGAACCTCAATTATGCCTCAGCGTCATCGAAAATTTGGACCATCGGATGGAGGTGTGCCGCCGAGGTCGCGGCGGCCATTTGACCGATATTTTGTTCCATACATAATTGAACCATACCAATATTATCATAATAAAAAGAAAAGACAATAATTTCCTAAATAATTTGTGTTTTATTCAAAATCAACATCGGCCCTTAAAATTTAACCACCCTTTATGTATGTTTGAGGACTCAGCTTTGTGCAGTAAAGGGAGTAATTTTGAGTCCCGAGTAAATAGTTTTGAAGACCTGGACGATGGAGAATTTCAATCCAGGTATAGGTTTGACAAGATAGCAGTTCGGTTTTTGGTTGAAACCTAAGCTAAGCATCCAAGACCAAATAACAAGCCGTGGGCCTCCGATTTCACCAGAATTTCAAGTACCTACTTTATACATTACACTTCTTTGGTAGAAATATCCGTGAGGTTGAAGCTGGTAAGTTTACTTCCTAATAGAACACAAATGCGATTATTCTATGTACAACAATTATTCTTATAAATGCATTTAATGGAATGGTCCAGTCCACAATGGGGAAAATAATAAAAAAAAAAACATTTCGAAAAAGGTTGTCACAAATAAACAAATATCAAAATAAATTGTAGGTTGTCTCTTTGACTTTTGAGTTTCTGACATTATTTCAAAATATTAGATAGGTTCTTTAGATTAAGTTTTGTTTGTTTCGTTAACTTTCACGAACTTTCATGATTTAGACTCGTTTTTAATAAAAGGGAATTAGTACTGTTACTAGTTAGTAAAACGAAAAAAAAGGATTACAATTTTCGAATAGCTATAGTAAATTACTAAATGTTTAGCAAATTACTAAATGTTTAGCAAATTTTTAAACTAGTAAAATGATTAGCAATCAACAATTATAGTTGTTTAAAATTTTGCCCCAATATCTTTACATTAATTTCAATAAGTTTTCTACCATTTCGTTTAGTTTTTGTGAAGAATTTGTGCTCATAAATGTGTTAAATTGTCGCTCTTATGTGAATAGTCCTTAAATATTGGCGTTCTGGTACAATTTGTCAGAATAAAAACCAGGTTTAAAACGGCGAAAATATAGCGATTTATCAGTCTTGTAAATACAGTAGCAGAGCAATTTTTACGCTTTGCCAGAGTATATTTGGCAAAATTTAACTTGCCAGTTTTGTTGTGAGAAAAATTAGCAGATCTTAAACCATATATACGATGAAGTCAATAAGAAAATAAAAATATTGTCAATCCTGGTAATCCGAGTTGAGTTGAAATCTGTTGATGAAATACATAAAGTTGGCAATGTTCTACAAGTCCGTCTATGCAAATTGGAAGGGATTATTTGAACCCGCTGGCAGACGATTTTATTGGTTTCAAGCTGAAAGATTGTTTTTTTTTTGTATTTATCTAGAATGTGTATGTGTTTTTCTATACCAAAAAACATTTCAAATTGTCAAAAATCAAAAGGTACTAAAGGAAACATTTTGATTACTTCATAAATTTATATCTATTGCCGGTGCTGACGTGGCGAACATGTATAAATGTCCCAAATATTTACTCAGACATACTTTCCAGATCCATATCAACCATTTTCCGATGTCGTATCCTTTTCAACAGAAATAAAAGACAAGTTAAAACAACAAAAATCAACAACACAATAATCAAATTTTATGCTCACTTTTCGCTTCAGGGACATCATCAGCATGGGATGCAAGGACGAAACCTATCACAAGAGGCAGTTCATGAAAGTGTATGCTTATAGAATAAAAACGCCCCAAAACCATAAGTTAAAAGTTCAGCAAGATGTCGGAGAATCATCTTTCGTTTTTTTTTTCTTGCTACATAATATACAAATACACAGAAATATAGATATTCAAGTGGTTCCCGTTGCTGTTATGTGGCCTTCATTTGTTATTCCTTACGTGTTTTTTATTGCCAAAGTTTATGTTACCAATTTCGAGGATAAAATGTATTCAACTACTTAATCCTTGTGACACCAAGGATAAACGAAGTGGTAAATTGTTACCCCATTGGTTGGTCGGTCGGTCGGTTGGTTGGTTGGTTGGTTGCTTCCTAAAGGGTAAAAGAAAGAGGAGGAGGGATTGACACACCATTCAAAGGTGTTTCACGAACGCGCCTGTGGTTAACCGCGCCGCACCATAGTTTTTAGGTTTTAAATACGTCTGACAGCCCACCTGTAAAAGAAAGATATCCTGCTCCTGTGAGGAATTTATTATTAACCGCGAAGATTATTTATTAGCCGTTCCGGGGTAAGGCCCTGATTAATGGTTGACAATAAGATGGCCATAAAAAAAGTGTAACAAAATAACTTTCCTCCAAGTAGGACGAATCCTTATCGCAACCCTTTGGTTTTCAATCTCCTGGTCTGTTTGGTTTGTAGTCGCATCTTGTCCTTCGCATTTTGTGTCATCTCACCTGTAATTTTTAATGGTAAAGTATACAAAGTTGCCGACTTAACGACAAGTACAAGTGTCTTAGAACCTTTCTTGTCTTTCTGCCGTTTGTGTTGAGTTTTTACTTGCTCTATAGGGTAAGTATTGGTTTCGTGTAAAATAAAATGTCGAGGTTTGTAATCAAATGTTACACTGTAATGGTGGTCTAGCCTTATTCTTTATCGGTCTGTGAGTCTATGAATCAGTTTGCTTGTCCATTTCTCAAACAACATGGCCGCCACGTGCTGTCAAAATCTACCCGCGTAGATTGCAAGCTTGCACTCCTTTTAAAGGTCTTTTCAATTGGCGCGGATAGACTTTGACAGCATACGGCGGCCATGTTGTTTTGGTGACATCTGTCAAATCTGTTGTTTATTATTGAGATGCTGAATAATAAATAATGGGCGTTGCACCCATTTTACGGTTGACGTGGAGCCTTAATTACAAAGTATGTTCTTTTAATAGAGCAATAAAAAAACAAGCAAGTTAGGCATTCGTAATTTTTTGTTTGTTTTTAAACTAAATACATATTTGGAAGAACACAAATGCTCTCCTTCTTTTTACAATTCACAGTTTTTACTTTCGACTTATAGATACTATAAGGTAAGTTATCCTTCGGAAAAAAATCTAACTGGAGATTTTGATCAAAGTTGACATTACGATGATAGCGAAGAATTAAAAAAGCGGGTCTCGCAACTCTGCCTGTCTGTCTTTTCGAGTACAGCCTAAACGGCTCGGCCGATTTTCTTTAAGCTTGGTAGATAATATTTTTAATTTGCCTCCCCCCTACGCTTTTTTTTAAGACCGAAAATAACGGTACCATACGATAATTTTTTTTCTCAAAAAAATATTATTGTGAATTCAAATTTTCCAAAAATAATTTTTTGTATTTTTAAAAAAAATTTCAATGTTTTTTTTTCTGAAAACTCAATATTTCGAAACCCTCATTTTTTTTAAGACTTTATAAATAAAAGTTTCTTAATACAATCTACAAGATATGACAAAACAAAATTTGTTTTCCCTAAAAATAACGGGACCCTCCATACAAATGTTAAAAAATGGTTTTCGAAAATCGTATTTTTCTCGAAAACGGTTCAGAGAATTTTGCTAATTTTTTTTTTCTTTTGATTAATTTTTACGATCTATAATTTAATAAAAAAAAATTGAAATCAAGATATTACTGACTGTACCTACCAAAGAACGATTTTTTCGAATTTTGAATTTCTCATTATCGGCATAACGGAGTTTAATGAAATGTTTTACACAGAAGCTTCTAAAAACTTTGGAAAATATTGCAATTCCAAAATTTAGAAAATATATCTTCTGAACTTTTGAAAAATTAAAACAAAGTTTTTGAAAAAATGGTACATCTTATTTTTGAAATTTAATTTTCATTTGTATAAAAAATAAATATAACAGCATCTAACTGATGAGCCCACTGTCGTACCTGGGCGAAACGCACTTTGGAGTTGAGGTCACTTGAGCTTTCAATCAAATTAAATTCAATCACTCCACTTAAACCGAAATTACTTACAAACATTTTTCTTTTTCTTAAAAATTTTATAATAAAAATAAATACTCGTAAAATAAATTAGAGGCCATGACGGCTCATAGAGAGTCTAAACCTATACTCTGTCCAACAAAAATTGTCAGTACAGGGAAGATAGGACGTTTGTCTCTCATTCTGGTTGCATTGCCATGCATAAGTGTGTCGCCTTTTAAAGCTCTCACAGGGATTCCGTAGTTTAAATTATAAATCGCGTCAAATGAAAGTAAACAACGCGTAGGGCTACCGTCTGCCGATTCAAAACGACTGAAAACAATATTCAATTTACCTTTTCCCACAACGCCAAGCGGTAAGATAATAGGCGCGTTTTTTTTTAAGTTGAAAAGCAATACGACAACACTCAACATACTCATCTTCTTAAAATGTGTTCTCAAAAGCTTCAAACCCAAAAGCTCCTAAATAAAAACCACTGAAAAAGCTCTTTGCTTGCAATTGAGAATGATAATGGTAACTCTGTTTTGATGTAGATAAAGAGCGCACGATCGAAATGAGTGACACTTGACACTCTTGTCTTGATCTTGACATTATCTCATCAGCAGTGGGATACGACGGTCGTTTTGGGGTGTACAACTTTTTGCAAAGAATTACAACAACAATTCCTTAAGAAAAGTCAGTGGCTTGCTCTTTTTTTAGTGGCATTTTTCCTAACGCATTGTGCATCAGGCGCCACTGCTTTAGAAAAAGCTCTCCCATAAGGCCTGTACTGACAATTTTTGTTGGACAGAGTATAGTGACTTACAACTCTAACCCGTTTCTGTGTCCGTGCTAAAAATACAATTTGTTGCCGATTCGAACGGTTAATGTGCAGCATTTTTCATGATAAGAGATACTCTAGTAGGATTTGCCAATTCCTCGCAAGAAGTAGTACACTCCTGAAAAACTTTTTTTGCAGCGTCTGAGAATCGAACCTAAGATCGTCTGCATGACAGTCCAACGCTGAACGCGCTAACCATAATGCCAAAGGGTACTACTGAAAGCTAAATTGAACGATTTAGAATATTGTTATTCTTGGATAAATTCATACCAAGAAGAAAATTGTTTTAGCCTTATTCGGTGCTTCTGAACATTTTTCACTCAACATCCATTTCTAAAATTCTAAATCTCTTAAACATAAGACCAAGTTCGTGCGATCCAATCGTGCAGTTTATTTTTTGAAGTTTCTGTTGCACAATTAAATATGAAAACATTATCCGCATGTCCATTGTCCAGTTCATGATTATAAGGACCCACCTTGCTGCAAGGCTATATTTTTTTTTAATCGTAATGTTCAACAAAGTAGCTCAGTGAGAGGAATATACGACGTATCTATGTAGGTATCTGTATTTGTATACATAGGTGGATACAAACAAAACAGCGACAAGCGAACAAATAAAATCGGGAAAATGTTTTAATTAACTTCTATGGGTTACAGTAGGTAGGTAAAGGACAGGGACATGAACATGGGCATCCTTTGAAGCAAATTAATGAGGATTTTCACAATGTTGTTTGTTTTCCTTGGCAGTTGAATTGTATGGGTAAAAAGGATATTCCCAAGTGAACTTTATACAATTACCAAGCAATGTGTTTCTGTTTTTCCAATGTCCATTCTGTGTACCTAGACCTAGACCTTCCCACACACTGAGAACAAAGCAACCAACATAAAACCAGACGATGAATATGATATGTACATACATACTCGTACATGTGTCTCTGTAATATAACCAACAAGCTTTGTGAATTTTATGTTATTGCCTTTTAAGCCGGTGTTTATTTTAATGCCGGTAACTTTAACTGCGGTGTTACTTATTCTCCCTTGGTAGGTGTTACAAAATCCTTTTCTAATTGTGAGTCAGATACTATGGTAAAGTGACACTTTCATACAATAAAAGTAATAGGTATAAAGAGTCTTACAATACAGACGGGTAGATGTTGAAATTGAATAAATCAAGTTATTTAAGAGATACCTAGATTTTATTTGAAAGATGTCATTATATGTGGAAAATTACAACCGCAGCTTCACTGGGTAGAGAACATCCGAGAAGTCCAATCATTACTCTGGTGCATAGATTAGAATAGAATTTTATCGATGGCATTGGTTGTGTTGACTTTGAGGACACCGCTCGTTCATAGCTTGGGACTTAATGAAACCTAATAAAAAAATTTCTACCGGTGTCCAATCGTACGATTTTGTTGACCAGTTCATCTCATTCTCTTGAATCGACTGTGTACAATGTTCATTTTGGCATCAGGTGTGTGGCTGTTTGAACCATATATCATTTACAGTTTAAGCAAAAATAAATTTTTATCATCGATCGCTAGCACACTACGTTGATGATATTGGCAATGCCATCGCCGTTTTTGGAGGACTATGCACCGAAAATGCTGCCTAACAGTGACTTTATGCTGATGGATCTCTTCTTGGGGGACCTGGCTTGAATTGGTATCGTTTCTAATCTAGAAATTTTGCCTGTTTTTACGTTTATCCAAAAATAAATCAAAGTCCGCTCCCAACTATTTCAAAGCCCAGTCAACAAACGCATGCCGTTGTCTATTGTCATCAGTTAGACTTTTTACCTATAAAGATTCAAGTTCCGAAGCTTGATTCACCAAGTTGATGTTGGTGCAAGGAAAGTCACCTGGAAAATGGCGTACGAGTTATGATTTAATAGGCCTTCTCCTTGTTTGAATTTTTTTGTGATAATAGTTCTTGTGAATAAAAAAAAAAATTAAAGCTTTTTTGGGAGGATGCTAAAGCCAACTAGTCATAGCTTTTACTAGCAGCTAAAGTTAGACAGTTCTAGCTTAAGTTTGTTTTATGTGAATACAAAAATAATAACGCTAAATAGCTTATGCTAGAAAATTCTAGGTTAAACTTCGTAATTTAAGCTGTTCGTTTTTTATTCACATGTTTCGACTAGGTAGCTTTAGCTAGAACTGTACATGCATGACCGAAAAGAAGGTTGTTTTGCCACAACTTGTTAGCTGTTCTATAGGCCAAGTATTGGTTTCGGGTAAAAAATATTTGAATCATATCGTCAGTCAGTCTCTGCGTCTAGAAGTTCACTGTCCTATTTTTTTTAGCTATTCCCTTATATTTAATTAACAGCTCGCACAAGTTTTTAGTACCTGCTAAAAATAAGAATAGTCAAGAATTAGTCAAACCTTTCTAGACATGTCGAAAAAATCTTGAAATTTATGTAGCTTTAAATAAAATATTTTAGTTTAAGCTAATTTTATACAAATTGAAGGAAGCTTAGCGTTGGTTATTTTAAAATAGCTATTACCAGAAAACATGTTTAACTAGCTATCTTAAGCTTATTTTTATTCACTAAAAATTCAGCTTTTACTTAAAAATCCAAGTTTATGTATCACCTACGTATTTGAAATTTGAACTCTGTATACAATCGGTCAAATTATTCAAATTTCATATTCTTACACAACCCATCTAGTCTAACTTTTTGTCGCATCTTATGCAAGTAATTTTATATCATCTAAAGGGTGTTTTTTCTTAGAGGCGGATACCTTTAAATTGGCAACATACAAATCAATTTTTAAAATCATCGTTCAATTCAAAGCAACACATAGGTCGTAACTTGCGTTTTATGGTGCTCATAATCGTCCATGAGACCGCTTTTTTTGAGAAACTACATAATGTATTAACAGGATTAACTTTTTGTCAAAACGTTATATAAACCTTTTCATTAAAACATAACCTAAAATTTAAGGCTAGAGATAAAAGATTTAAAAGAAGATTAACTTTGACAGCGCCTATCAATAATGCAAATGGTGTTTCATGTTTTGTTATATAGTGGAAGTGAGAGAAAGAAAATTTCATTCGTAGCAAACGATGAAAAATTATCGAGATACTTTAGTTCGATATGGATAAATGTCAATTCGAATAATGAAACAATTAATCAAAAAATAAAGATTTAACAAGATTAATTTCTAATATAGATACTATATTAAAGAAATAAATTTGTGTGGTAAATCTTCAAGATTTGAAGAACATTTATGATAAATGCATTTAAATCTAGGATTTAGTAAAACATAGTAAATACTAGTCTTCTTCAATTCTCATAGATTTATCAGACACAGAAATCTTCATTGGAGCAATTATTTTATAATCCAATATGACCTAAATACAAATCGTGTAAAAGTGCCTTTATGATTTTTCATCGTTCGGCACACAAAAAAATTATTTCTCGATGTATATGAAATAAAATGCACGACTGGGTCGCACGAACTTGCTCCTAAATAAAAGACTAAGAATTTCAAAAATGAATGTTATTATAGAGAAACTGTTCATAAGCATAAAATTAATTTTTAAATGACTAAAAAAAAATTAATAAAAATTAAATTTACCAAAAAAAGTATTGAGCCGTTTTCGAGATATTGAATTTTCAAAAAAAAAAAAACAAAAAATTGATTTTTTTTTTTCAAAATTCAAAAAAATATTTTTCTTAAAGTTTTGAAATGTAATGTTTTTTAAACTTTTTAGAATCTTCTCTCTACGAAATTTCATTAAAATCCGTTGTGCTGATAACGAGAAATTCAAAATTTTAAAAAATCGTTCTGTGGTAGGTACAGTCAATAATATCTTTTTTTCAAAATTTTTTTTATTAAATTACAGATATTAAAAAATAATTAAAAGAAAAAAATTTAAGCAAAATTCTCGGAATCGTTTTCGAGAAAAATACGATTTTCGAAAACCATTTTTTAACATTTGTATGGAGGGTACCGTTATTTTTAGGTAAAATGAATTTATTTGTCTTATATCTTGTAGATTATTTTTCCAAACTTTTATTTATCGAATTTTGAAAAAATCGAGCATGGGGTTTTCGAAATATTGAGTTTTCAAAAAAAAAATTTGAAAGTTTTTTTAAAAATCCAAAAAAATTTGTTTGGAAAATTTGAATACACAATAATATTCAAACAGCTGGGAAGTTTTCGCATAAAAAAATGATCAAAATCGGTCGTACCGTTTTTGAAAAAATCAAAAACAAAAAAAAATGGTCCTAAGGGGGGTACCAAAACTACTTACTCATTTTTTGGAAATTTTTTTTCAACCATTACCTAGGTTTAACTAAATTAAATTTTTTTTTTTTTTTTAAAATCGTTGGGACAGTTTTTGAGAAAAAAATTATTTTATAAAATTTTGCAAAAAAATCGTATGGCAGGTACCGTTATTTTTGGTCTTAAAAAATCAAATCAAAAACCATCCATGGGTAAAAAATTAATTAACCTATATCTACCAAGTTTGAAGTAAATCGGCCGAGCCGTTTAGCTGTAATCGAACAGACAGACAGACATACAGACAGAATTGTCAGACCCACTTTTTTAGTCTTCGCTATCATCGTAATGTCAACTTTGATCAAAATCTCGAGTTCGATTTTTTTTACGATTGCATAACTTGCCTTATAGTACCTATAAGTCGCAAGTAAAAAAGAAACACTATTAGCATATTGAAGGGAGCTGTCAAAGTTAATCTTCTTTTTAATCATTTAGTGCGGTATAAATCGCTTGTCTTAAATCTCGGATTATCTTTTAATGAAAACGTAGTATAAGCCTTCATGGAGCCAATAGTTTTTAAATTGAAATAACCTATGTATATCTACCAATATCGTGCTGAGCGCATTTACCAGAAACTCGCATATTTTTGGTTCGTGCTTTCCATTTGTAAATTAAGATTTAAATCAGAAATTGACTGTTTTTCGTGGCAAATGAAATGTTATTTTAAATTGATAAATTTTTGTCATTGCATTGGTCTTATTACTTCAAAAAAATCCTTATCCCTAATTATGTTACATACAATAGAGAAACATGGCCTTTATGAATTTACCGAATCATTTTAAACTGCTTCCACTTTTTACTCGAATTAATTTCCTTCGTGTCTCTCGTTCCAGTCTAAAAGGACATTATTTGCAGACTAACAGCTAAAAATTGTTTCGGTATTAGTAAAGGGAGAGGTTATTCTGTCAGAAAATTTAAATTTACAAAATTAATTTTAAATCGAAAAATAAATCGATATTTTTTGGCCCATGGAAAGCAAAAATTGAGAAAATCGGCATTTTGACAGATCGAAATCAAAAGTAAATTGATTTATTTTACCAATCGAAAATTCTTCGATGGACGTAAACATAATGGCACAAAATTTTAACCGATTTAGTAATATGTTAAACCCATTTTAGTGAATTACTAAGGATTTTGCTAATTTTAAACGATTTTAACATATTATTATCTCTTAACATTTTACTAAAGTTAAAATCAAAAACTGGCTACTTTAACTTTTAGTAATTTGCTAAATCCTTATGACTTCTGTCATTTTCCTCGTAATAAAATTCTTGGAAATTTTATTTGAGAGAATTTAATGACTTCTTTTTTTTATGATTCGTGAGCTAATTGTTTGTAAAAGTAAATAAAATAATATAAAATGTTTTCCGAAGACGAAGATTTCGATATGTTTGAGGACTCAGCTTTGTGCAGAAAAGTGCGATGTTTTAAGTCCCAAGCAAATCTTTTTGAAGAGCTGGACGATGGAGAATCTTAGTCCAGTTATAGGTCTGACAAGACAACAGTTCGGTTCTTGTTTGAAAACCTGAAAACCTAACACCAAATTACATATACCGTGGGCTGGAAGGCTTGGCAGGTGCAGTTTGAACTTATTGAAAATAAAAAAATAGAGCAATAACATAAATGTTTCAAGAAGCACGAATCAAACGATCTACTCACTTTATTATTGTATTCTTCTTCTGCTCCATTATTCTTTGAGTCCAAAACAGAAAACTTTTCGCTATTTGGTGAAAAGGAAATTATTATTTTAAATTCAAATAATATTATAAAATAAATACATACCTCCGACAAACAGGATTTAGGCAAAATAAAATTACTAAATAATTTTCTGAGATGCCACAAATATACGAATCACAAAATAAATTGTAGGTTGTCACTTTGACTTCTGACAAATCAAATTATTAGAACCGTTCCTCAGATATTTTCACGAACTGTCATTGTTTGGACGTGTGCAGATGCACCGTTTTTAATAAAAGGCAATTAGTAATTTACTAGTTAGTAAAACGAAAAAAATGGTTTAAAATTTTCGAAGAGGTAGTAAATTACTAAAAGTTTAACAATTTGCTAACAAGTAAATTGCTAAGCCCTTAAGCAAAATATCTCACCATATAGCTGCCAAATATCATTGTTATTCTCAATGAGAGGTATGTATATAGTTTTATAGATTAAGGGTATTCATGTAACGAGATAATTTTCCGCTTTGTAGAAAGATATAATTTTCCGCAACATGTTTGCATGAACACCCCCCAAAAAATACTTGCGTAAAAGTGGGAAATAATGAAATTATAAGTCAAAATTGACATTTCTTAGTTTTTCAGGTTTATTTCTACACTTTCCGCAACAACTTCGTGAAATAATTTTATCAGATTTGCAGAAAGTTTTTCCGATACAAATTTTGACAGCTCGTTTCTGCGGAGATACAATTATCAGGTTTACGAGGGTTTCCACGGTTACATGAATACCCTTATTGTTTCATAAAAACAAATTGTGAGTCTAGACATATGTATGTAGTGTTGACAAGCTTTAAAGGTAAATTTTGGAGCTTAGGCTGACGTAGAATATCTAAGAAGAAAAGTCAAGGATCTGTTTTCTAAACGGAAAGTGATTATTCGAAAGGCTTAGTACAGATAATGAACGTTGTGCTTGCAACAAAAAAACACTCGTGAGTAATTTGTTTTTTTTGCATACAAGGTTGGTCAAATAAGAACTCGTTGCGTCATAACAATTGATAGTTGACAAGAATAGAAATTTTAACTCGTTATTGTGAACTGTATGTATCGCTTATATTTTCAAGAACTCAATTACCTCAATATGCAAAAAGAAAACAACTACAATTATATCGGAAAATCAAATTAGCAGGTGAAGTAGGTCTTAATTGGTCCACCCTGTTTAAGAGACATAATTCAGGCCTTGGACCGCGGCCGCACAGTGGCTCATATTGACATTTTTCGTTGCAAAAATCATAGCTATTAAACAAAAAATATCAGGCTAATTTTTTTTTAGCTGAAAGCAAACTTCAAAGGCTTTGCCAATTTTAAGAAAAAAATACTTACAGTGTGTTTCAGAATCTTCTGCTGAAATACGACGTTCTTCCCATAGAAAATAGAATTAATATGTTACCTCAAAAATTGCGATCGCCACTTTGAGCTGTCAATGTCAATAGATTTGACATCTGGTATCCGATATGCTAACTTTTATTTGGATGATAACACTTTATTTGACTGACCCTGTTTATATTTTCATATAAAGCACGCATTCGGAGAACTTTTTTGTTTGTTTTTGTTTTATCCATGTTGCAGCAACTCAAGGGTTACAAGTTCATAATGCCATCGAGGAAAGAAATAAGTTGGAGTTGAAGATGGGAATGGGTTAGAATAACAAAGACGATTACAATAACAATCGATAGGAAGTAAGCAGCTTCAAAGTTTGGAAAAGAATTCCTTGGTGAACACAATGGTGAACCTGTAATGCGAATGGGAAACCATAGAATATTTCTAAAATCTAGAAGTCTTTAGAACACATAATATACAAATCTATGTTTGTATATATGTGACACTTGCATGGATAAGGACGAACAGCAGCCAGGGCCACACTGAAATTAGTTCACTATTGAGAATCGAATAAAAACCAAATGTAATTCCCTCCGGCTCAAATGGGATACTCCTTTCCATTGAAATTGAAATTGAAAATTTTTTGAAATTTTATCACCCAACGCAGTCAATATACCTACCCACCAAGTATCGATATGAATTGAATTGTTTTTTACGGGATCCTCCTAGTAAACAAGGATATGTGCAGTATCACCAGTGTTTTGTATTTTCTCCATCCCTTGAGCAATCAACCATGATGCAATCAACTTATGCTTGAGATTGGGCGAAAGGACGAAGAGGAATCGTGACACAACAAAACAAAAAATAACCGCCAACCATTAAGTCTGTGTGGCAGTATCACACGTTATTTTTTGGCATCGATTTGGATCACATGGAGGATGATAGGGAGAGAGAGAGAGAGAGAGAACTTTGAGACTTTATCCGTGGTTCGGGTTGGAGAAAAGTGGCGGCTTGACTCGATTTGGCTTGCTTGGGGGCTATGAGTGATGGCACTTACAAGTGCGTGTGAAATTTATGAAGTTCCACCAGGGTGGATGGTGAAAACTGGAATTTTTTTTATTGGGAAGAGCCAAAGGACATCATCTGATAGGCAATGGACACGGACAGTAGAGGGAAGGACGAACGAACGGTATTTGATGTCCTTTGACATCGACAATATCGATTACTTGTATAATGGCACACTCAAGCTGCTGGGAATTCCTCTTTTTGGCTCATAAAGTTATCCTTCAATGAGGGCCAGGACTAAAATAGAAAGTGGGTATTCATGTAGAGGTAGGTACAACTGCTGCTTTGAATTATGTACATAGCTAACATCTCTTATATTGTACATAAATACATACTACATGTAGATATAGGTATAGCTATATTTATATTTTTTGGTTATGGTGGGAAAAGTTGCTTATGGGGATTTTAAGTGCTGGGAAAAAGTAAAATGTTGGCGGGCATGTGATTGATAGACTTATTTGTGTAAAATGGGAACCGATTTTTTTCACTCCCTGGAGGTGGAGGGACTGAGAAAATAAACCATATGGCAAAGGGAATTATAAAATGAGATAATAGATTATCACCCGAATAAGCACGAATTTATTTCATCATTTGTTGAATAAGAACTAAGCAGTGTCTGAAGTGAGATCTCTTTTGTTTTTTAAGCTTTTTCTTGCAATTTCGGGGGTTTATTAAGAATCAACTGTTACATTTGGATGATTTTGAAGTTTTAAGAATCAAATATGTACTATTTAAAAAGATAGCATTTATTTTAACATTACTACCATTATAAATTATAATGTTGTATGGGGACTTAAAGGTAAAATGAAGAGCGTTCATAAAAAGTCTTGATAGCTTGTAAAGGGTGATCAATCAAGAGCTATTTTTTTTTAAATGTGAAGCAACACAAACAAATTCAAATACCTATATCATGAAATATTTTGTTGTTAATATAAAAAAGCATTCTTGACATTCGTTTTTTAAGCACCTCAGACATTAAGTAGCCTCAAAAGAAAAAGTCTGGCGGTGTGATATCGCATGATATTGCTTTCCAATCCTCTGGTCCGAAACGTTAAATTAATTGTTCACCGAAGCGGTCTCTTAATATGTCCATTGTTTGACGGGCTGTGTGGCAAGTAGCCCCGTCTTGTTGGAACTAAATGTTGTCGAGATCTCCAACTTCAATTTGAGGCAAAAAATAGTTCGTTATCATAGCGCGATAACGAGTCCCATTTTAAGTAACATTGGCACCAGTCTCATTTTTGAAGAAATACTGACCGATGATTCTACCGGCCCATAAACCAGACTGCAACTCTTGAACCTCTTCCGGTTGTTCTTCGGCCCATATAGCGCAATTTAGCTTATTGACGTATGCATTGAGCTAGAAATGGGCCTCATCGCTGAACAAAATGTTGGTCGAAAAGAGTAAATCTTCACTTGAAAGAAAGAGGTCCAGTGGTTTAGGCTGTAGCGAGAGGTACAGACACACTGAAACATGTTTTTTGTGTACTAAATTTTCCTTAAAATTTTTATAAAAAAAAATTGATATGCAAATTGTTAGTATTTAATAAAATACATTTTAAAACGTAATTTAAAAATAAAATCGTGTATCGGTTTTCAAGATATTGAATTTTCAAAAAAAAAAAATTGTTTTAATTTTTTAAAAATCCAAAAACTATTTTTTCGAAAAAAATTTTAGTTTATAGAGCCGTTTTCGAGATAAATAAAATTATGTATTATGGGTGTATGGGGGTACTGTTTGTTTTGGAGCTAAAACAAAAATTTCAATTTCTCCTCTAGGGAATCACCGAAGACCCTTAACTACCGAGTTTGAAGAAAATACCTCCAGTGCTCCAGTAGTTTAGGCTGTACTTCGAGGTACAGACATACAGACAGACAGACGGACGGACCCACTTTTTTCGTCTTCGCTATCATCGTAATGTCAACTTTGATCAAAATCTCGAGTTCGATTTTTTTTCCAAATGCAGAACAAACAAACAAACAAACTCAAACTATTGTGAATGGATATTTTATTTGACATTTCAGTTTTCAGGTATTGGATTTTGTTAGTTTGTTGTGATATTGTTTGAATTTCATTATAATTTAATTCAAATAAAAGCTCAAGTGACCTCAACTCCAAGGTGCGTTTCGCCCAGGTACGACAGTGGGCTCATCAGACCTTGGAGTTGAGGTCACTTGAGCTTTTATTTGAATTTAATTCAATCACTCCACTTAAACAGAGATAATTCTCAATTATATTCATTGATTATAATTTAATGTTCATTCAAACAAATAGTCACTTTTACGAGAATCAGGCTCCTCTGCCACCAGCATCGAATTTATTTAACTTATCGAGCATACAGAAGTGAACGAATCACCTTTTGAAAGTTGGCAGTCATCTAAGATCTTCAAGAATCCATTCGTATGTACTCGTATATCCGAGCAGATACATATGTACATATAAAGTACATTCTATTAAAATCTTAAACAAATATTTATGGAAATGATATTACCTAATTCACCAACAAAAATATTCACAATTAATCTTAACAATTTATACAATTTATTAATTTTTGAATATTACAACAACAACTTGAATGAACTACCACCGAGGGGGTTCTTATTTCGCTGGAGTTATAGCTATTTCACGGTTGCCAAGCCGATCATCAGACTCCTTTATTAGTGGTGCTTAGCCTTTATACTATCAAGTTTAATCAAAAAACTTTTTTGCCTTGACTGAGATTTGAACCCAGACCTAGCGTCGTCAGAAGCCAATGCCCTACGCATCACGCTACCGAGACCACATGATCAGGTCTATCCCAATTTAGGTTTTATCGTTTATCAATTATCACTTGAGGACTAGCGTTTTTATTAGTCATTCAAGTCTGTTGTTGTAAATTCGGTTTCTTTCTATTTCTTATTCAAAAATTCATAAATATATGAAGCTTTGCAGGCACACTGCATGTATGTAACCATACAAAAACCCCTTCGATTACCAATTTATCAACAAAAATTGATGTTTCATAACGTTAATACCGACTCATCAATTTTGTAGATATGTACATTTCGAATGTTGTATTAATAATTGACTTATATTTTTGTAACTTAAAGAGTGGGCCAAATCCAAGTTTCTTTTTAAAAAAGAATGGAAACATTCTCATTAATTATGGAACACAGCCTGGTCATTGAAGTGGCTGTCTGGGCTGGGTTCGCAGTAGCGCATTCTGTCACCTTGTTTCTGTTGGCAATGTTCTTGAAAGCAGTGTGATTCCACGGATTGCCAATAGAAATAATACTCCAATAAAGAAAAGAAGTTCTTTTTAACAAAAGAATAAGAATTTTATTATGACTTACTTCAACAAAGCAATTGTAGATAGTGAAGAAAAATATTAAAAAATTTTATACAAAATAACAAATTCAAACTTGATCAGTAAAAATATGAGCTTCAAAAGTGTTTAAGTAGCAAGTGTAAATGTTAATTCCAACACTCCTCCTCATTTACATACAGAAATACCACATAATTCTCTTAAAATTTTATGTCGTGTTCCCATAAGTGGTTTTGTTAGTAGATCAGCCACCATTGTTTCCGTAGGACAATATTTGCAAATAACTATTCCCTTTCTCACATAGTCCTTTACAAAATGAAATCGGGTATCAATGTGTTTAGTTCTGTTCGAGAATTTTTCTTCTTCAATTAGTTTCAAACAGCTTTGATTGTCTTCGTATATTATTGTTGGTTCTTCTTTTAATTCTTGAATTTCCATCAATATGCGACGAATCCATGAAGCTTCCTTACATGCCTCCGATAAAGCAATAAATTCAGCTTCTGTTGAAGAAAGTGCCACACAAGTTTGTTTTCGACATGACCAACTTACAACTCCGCCGTTTAACTTGAATACGTAACCACTATTTGATTTTCGAGTTGATCTGTCTTCAGCCCAATTTGCATCAGCGTAACCATACAAAGTTTTATTTTCATCATATGTACTCAATGAAAGTTTTAACTTCGAGGTTCCCTTTAGGTATCTAACCATACGTTTTAACTCGTTCCAGTCCGTTTGTGTCGGTTTACTAACCTTTTGAGCCATGATTGAAATACTTGCTGATATATCAGGACGGGTATTTACTGATATATATAGTAAACATCCTATAAGTTTTTGATATTTCGAATTATCAAGCAAAATTTCTGATTCGTCTACTTGCTTCCCGTAATTTGGATCTATAGGAATATTTGATAATTTTGAATCTGCTAAACCAAAGTCCTTGACGATCTGCTCAATGTAATTTTGTTGACATATATTATAGTTGCCTTTCTCGTCTTTTTCAACTTCAAGTCCTAAATAGTTCTTCACAGTTCCCAGATTTTTTATTTCAAATTTAGATGACAAAGTTTTCTGCACAAATTCAATAATTTTGAGATTCTTACTAGCCACAATAAGATCATCAACATATATCAAAATAAAGCACCAATGGACACCCTCTTTTTTAACATAGAGACATGGATCTGCTCTGCTCTGATTGAATTTTGCACTAATTAAAACTGAATGAATTGCATCATTCCAGGCTTTTGCTGCCTGCTTAAGCCCGTAAAGACTCCTCTTTAACAAACAAACTAAATGCTCTTTTCCTTCTTGTTCAAAACCTGGTGGCTGTTTCATAAAAATCGTTTCATTTAACTCACCATTAAGAAACGCCGTCTTCGCATCTAGGTGTTGTACTGTTAAATTATTTTTTCCAGCGATTGAAAGTAGTATTCGTAATGTTGTTTGCTTGACTACCGGAGCAAACACCTGGTCATAATCCGTACCGTATTTTTGAGAGAAGCCTTGGGCTACCAGACGTGCCTTGAATCTTATTATTTTTTCATTGGGTCCTTTCTTCATCTTAAATACCCATTTACTGCCGACCACATTTCTATCTTTTGGTAGTTCACACAATTCCCAAGTACCATTTTTCTTCAACGAATCCATTTCGTCCTTCATTGCGGAGAGCCATTCCTTTTTGTTTTTGCTGGACATCACGTCTTTCAAATTTTTAGGCTCGACTTTTTCCTCTTCCGTCACGTTCATAATTTGAAAAAACTGTGGTGGAATTCCTTTATTTGATCTCTCCGACCGCCTTAATGAAACAGTTCTTGAATCTTCATGATGATCTGAAATATTTTCTTGTTGCATAATTTCATTATTTTCACATGCTTGTTGCTCAGCTTCATGTTCTGAACTATGATTATGTTCATGTGTTTGTTCCTCAGTTGCTTGTTTTTTATCTTGACTATCAAGTTCATAAAATGGATTTTTGGACACAAAATCATATTCAACTGGAATTGATGCTTCTTCTGGAGTTGTTATTATTCCAACACAATCTGTAAAATGTACATCCCGGCTCACTACAACTCGTCTTGAAGATGGATCATAGCAACGATACGCTTTGGACTGCTCATCATACCCAACAAAAATCACCTGTTTCGCAGTACTATCCATTTTTCTTCTCTGTTGACTTGGAATGTGGACATAACATTTTGAACCAAATAAACGAAAATGATTTATGTTAGGTTTACTTCCAGTCCATCCTTCATAAGGAGTCATCAATGTCGCTTTTGTTGGTAGCCTATTCTGCACGTAATTAGCTGCCATCACAGCTTCTGCCCAAAAATTTTTATTAAGATTAGAATCCAAAAGCATACACCGAGCCATTTCAACCAAAGTGCGATTTTTCCGTTCTGCAACTCCGTTTTGCTGTGGTGAATATGCGGCTGTGTGTTGAATCTGGATTCCTTCACCCTTTAAGAATTTCAAAACTTCATTACCAGTATATTCTCCTCCTCGATCTGATCTAATCATCTTTGGCTTTCTTTGGAACAAAGTTTTCACCATTGCTACGTATTCCTGCATTTTACTAAAGACTTCAGACTTGTTCTTCAATAAGTAAATTACAGTATACCTCGTAAAGTCATCAATAAACGTAACAATATACCTTTTGCCACTGGGTGATACTGTCTGCATTGGTCCGCAAACATCCGTATGTATTAGATCAAGAGGAGCCACTGATTTTTTTAAACTTTTCTTTGGAAATGGTAGTCTTGTAGCTTTGCCTTCCAGACAGACTTCACAACGATACTTCAAATCACAAACAGATAACTTGACACCTTCAACCAGCCCCTTTGAGCACATATCTGCAACTGCTTGAAGATCGCGATGACCACATACTCTATGCCAGTAGTGAACGCAATCGCTTTTGTGCCCAACTGCCGAATAAGCCTTACAAGCCGATTGCCGCAACCTGAATAGATTGGATTTGAGATCCGCAACTGCAATCTGTCTATGACCTTGTTTAATTTCACAGATATTCTTCTTAAAATCAACCGAAAAATTTTTCTCGTTCAGCTTTCGTACAGACAGAAGATTGCCACCAATAACAGGAACATACAAGACATCTGTTAGTTTCGCTGAAAATTCTTCGTTCTCTTGATTCAAGAATTTAAGAATTCCACTTCCACGACCTTCAGATGTAACTTGATTGCCATTCGCTACACTGATGGTCTCTTGATGGCTAGTATCAAGTTCCTGGAAAAAACTCTTATCACTGGCAATGTGGCATGTGGCACCAGAGTCAACAATCCAACCATCTTGCTGCTTTCCAACCATAAATAAAAAATCAGATTGGTTTTCTACTTTATTCACTGCATTTGACTTGCTCTTATTTGCATTTGATTTCCATTCTTTATATTTCTTGCAGTCTTGTTTAAAATGGCCTTTTCCCTTGCAAAAGAAGCACGTCTTTTCTCTTTTAGTTGTTACTTTAAGAGCTGTATTGGTATATGCTACATCAGTTTCTTTTCTTCGTTCAAACTCTCCTAACAACTTTGATTGAACCAAGCTGAAAGTAAGGTCCTCTTCTGGACGTGTTTCCAATGCCGTTATCAAGGTGTCGAAGCTTCTTGGCAAGCTACTTAATAACATGGCTACGCTCCAGTTGTCAGAAAGTTCAGATTCACCGATATCTCTAAGCTTTTCAAACAATTCGACCATATGATTAATATGAGCTTGGACATCGCCACCTTCATCAAGCCGCATGCTGCAAATTCTTCTCATGAGATGCACCTTATTGCTGAGAGTACCCTTTTCATGGTAGCTCCTCAAGGATTCCCAGGCCTCTTTTGCTGACTTCGCACGCCTTATGTGCACAAGCTGGTCATCTTCAATTAGAAGTCCAATAACTGCTCTCGCTTGATCATCTCTCTTTTGCCATGCTGCATAATCTTTTTCTGGTCTAGTTTGGGTTAAAACATCATGCAAGTCATCCTTGATCAACATTAATTCAGTCTTAAACTTCCATACTGAAAAGTTGCTATTGTTCAATTTCGCAATGTTGAATTTTCCTCCTTCAGCCATCTTTTGTTCTGTATAGTTCTTTCCTCAAAAAAACGTTTATATTAATTTATTTCTTTGACACACACTGGGCCCATAACCTGTTGGCAATGTTCTTGAAAGCAGTGTGATTCCACGGATTGCCAATAGAAATAATACTCCAATAAAGAAAAGAAGTTCTTTTTAACAAAAGAATAAGAATTTTATTATGACTTACTTCAACAAAGCAATTGTAGATAGTGAAGAAAAATATTAAAAAATTTTATACAAAATAACAAATTCAAACTTGATCAGTAAAAATATGAGCTTCAAAAGTGTTTAAGTAGCAAGTGTAAATGTTAATTCCAACAGTTTCGGGCTGTAGCTCACGGATTGCTTGGATGATATTAACCTCAAATGCATGAATCGTTTCCGGATTATACGCATAACATCGGTTCTTCACGGTTCTCCACAAAAAAAATCAAAAGGGGTCAAATCGTAGCTCAGAGGCGGCTGATTACGCGATTGTGGTATGGGCTGTGTGTCTTTGCGCGCCATCCTGCATGAACCAGAGGTCGTCCAAACCGATATTTTCAATTTCAGTTAGAAAAAAGTCGGTTAACATATGTAGCTCTGTAACGCCCACCATTGACCGAAACGTTATTCCCAGCCTCATTTTTGAAAAAAATTGTCCAATGATGCACCACTCCACAATCCGTACTAAACTGTCACTCTCTCTGGATGCATTGGTTTCTGGATAATAGCATGCGGATTTTCCGAGCCCCATATGCGGCAATTTTGTTTGTAAACTCAGCCGCCACACATTCGAGGGGTTATGAATACCCTTATAGTGTTATAAATAACACAGCGCGAGCAGTTAGGAAATGAGGAGGGGATTTAAAAGGAGATGCCGATGCACATTGGTTTTAAATGATTGTACATCACAATGAGGGGGGAAAATCTAGTGAGGTATAGTATTTCACATTCTAGTAGTATGGCTTAAGAATGAATCTCTGTATTTTACAGTACGCTGCTCTAAATCCCAAACTGCGAAGCGATGATAAAGCGGGTGCGCCTTCAATTGCTGAGTCAATTGGACCTTGAAAGCAAATAATCCGCGATCTTCGCGCAGAAATCTCCTCAGGCTAATGCTTGAAATGTTGAGTTGTTGAGATTGATGGCGAGTTGATGTTCCTGAGTTGAGTATCACACTCTCGGCTACAGAAGCAACATTCTTGTCTGCGTGAACTGTACGACGACGGGGACCACGAGTGTTGTCCACCACTGTACCAGTTTCACGATCTTTTTGCACAAACTTGTGTATAGCTTCATTTCGACCGAAACTTATTTTCAAAAAACGTTTGGTCTATACAGCACTCACTTTCAATATTTCCCAACGTTGTTCAAGCATAAAGACACTCATTTCGTTCCACGAGAAACGGCTATCAGTGTCAAAAAAAACTACTTATGTTTGAAAAAGAAACCACTAGGTGGCCCAACGTTTATAAATAATTTTGTATTTAAATTGTTTTCTTTTAACCATTACAAGAGGAAATGTTAAGTTGTAATAAAATCAAAATTCTTTTCTTATTTATAAATTTGTTTGAAGTTGTCAACGCTACAAAAGCTCTTGAATAATGGATAATACAAATCTTCCTCTTAGTGTAACGTACAAATGTAGAATATTTGTAAATTCAAAATAAGATAAATATTGAAAGGAAGAAGGGCAGTAAATAAAACAAGCTGACTTTCTTCTCCCCATCTATAGTTGATACATACTTTCGACAATTTGTTTACAAAATTAGCATCAGGTGTTTTAGCTTAGTGCTATTGGCGGATAATACTTCATAAATTCACATTGGTACATCACTAAAACATGAAAGGTAATAAAGTTGAAGTAAGAGATAATCTTTCGTTTTTAATTTTAAAATTTGAAGCTATTTTAATGGTGTCCGTTACAAAGCGACCAACGTTAAAAGATTTGTTTTCGTTTCCTTTCTGAATTCATTTTCACTTTTAAATTAAATATGATCCTGAATTTCATTACACGGTAAATAATACATAAAAAATGTGTTAAAAGCAACTTAGTCTCGAATAAAAACTACGTAGTGTATGTTCTTAAAACTAACGTTCTTATAACTCTTGTAAATAAAATTGCTTAAAATAAACAACTTAGAATGTTAGTCTTATTAAAAAACTTAGTTGTTTTATCGAAAAACTAGGCTATAATATTCAATTTCTAAGATGTTTACGAGAAAACAGTTTAAATCAAATAACAACACTAAATGCATTTACAACATTTCTTATTAAATATCGAACAATACTCTTGGTTAAATTAAACTAATGGTTATTTTATTTAAACTAAATGAATATCTAGGTTAATTAATTAACCAAATTTATTTAATCTTACTAAGTAAATAGGTTCAAATTTCTGAAACTAAATAATTTCTCGTTTAATTTAATCGAATGGTGATGGTCAAAATAGCACATCCAATTCAATTCTTATTCAAGCTGACTAAAGGCTGTTAAAATTGCACACCAATTTTCAAAACAAATCAACCAGTCTTACTTAAATAACTAATCGAGCTGATTCGTGTAATTTTAACCGGATACGTTTAGCACTTGTTTAATTTTACATGAGTTTTCCGTTGTTTTTAACCGAAAATTTTAGTGTATGTAAGACATCATATCAGATAATCCGATGCCAGTAACCGACTTTGGAGATATGAGAGTTGCCGCTTGCAGTCTTTTTCAACTATCGTCTTTTCGAGTGCTTCAAAAACTATCCACGCTTTGAAAACCTTCAGAACAACCGAATCTCTTCGCTCTCAATTCAAATCAAATAACTTTACGATACTTAATTAATTTATAATAGTTTTCAAAGCTCTTCAGTTCCAGCGATTAAACATTGAATATTTTCCATTGATGTTGTAAGCATATTAATTTTTAGTTCATTGGTCCGTATTTGTGGCTTACCTTTGCCCACTCAGAGCTTTCAATTTAAGAGCACTAGAAGTCCGACGATAAGACTATGAACACACTAATTCATAGATACAAAGAACTTATGAAAGGATTGGTTTGAATAAACCACTCGTGGATGGCAATTTGGGTTTCGGATGTGTGGGTGGCTTGAAGTGCTTGTTACGCCCTACTAGATTTTAGTGGTCATTTTTGTTGACATTGGGCTTACTATTTTGGCAAGGGATTCTCTTGGCAGGAGGAAAGCATACCAAGGGTTGTGTCGTCTCCATGATGATGATGGTTCTGTATATTTGTAAATATTGATCTATCATCTCTATGTCCGATTGAAGTAGGTATACCTAGGCAGGACAGAGGACAAGGATATTTTTGTATTTTCTCTGTTTCTGTCAATTTGTCAGCATTATGTTGCACAAATAAAAAAAATCCATTTTCAGCCAGATAGGTCTTTCCATTCAAATTGAAATCCTTTTCAATTGAAATGCACCCTGATGATTAATGTACAATTTGCAAATCAAAATAAGGAAGTTAACAAAAGGTTCTTGAGTATCGAGGTAGAATCGTCTTTTTATCTGTTATTTGGTTTGCATGATTGGAAGCTCAAAATTGGTTTTGGTATGAATAGAAAATTTCAAGATTTTGATTAGGTAACCATGGAACCATGTTTATGTAAATATATACATACCTACCCTTACCTACCCAACTGAGTTTGAAAATTTTGACATATTTGATTAACAAGAAGAAGGATGCTATAAAGAAACAATTTCATTAGCATATTCATATTTCGAATTCTAAAACAGCTCTATAAATCAGCCGTCGGCAACCTTTTTAAGTAGTCGGGCACAGTTTTGAAATCCAAAAGTTCAGCGGGCACCACCCAATGAAAAATCAATTTTTTAATATGGCAATAATATTAAATAAAATTAAATTTATTTCATTTATTATTTAAATTCAATGTGAAGTTTGACATTGCAAGTTATCAGCTAATTCATTATAATTTGGCAAATAATTCGATATGGCAGTTCTTAGGCATTGGTCCAAATGAGCAGCTGCAAGGGTCGTTCGGTACTTCGATTTTATGAACTACAGATTTGAAAACACACATTCCCAAAAATATGTGGATGCGCAAAGAGAGCTCAATTTTAAAGCACAATTTCTTAACAATGGGTAATTACATTTGCTAACCAAGCTCCAAAATTTTTCATCGTGATAATATGACTTTAATTCGATGTCATTTGTCAATTTATAATTTTCAATTCTAGGTCCTCTTTATTAGAAATATCGAAATTGTTTGCAATTTTAATAGCAATATCGTCATCCAGTTGGGTAAAAGAGTTAATGAAGAATATAACGATTTTTTCTAAATTATTGAAATCTTCAAATCGGTTATTAAATTCTTCCAATAAGGAATCGAAATGTTTGGCAAATTGATGAGTTGGGGCTTTTCCATACCAATAATTTTGAATTATTATTTTTACATTTGGAAAATGGAAAAATTGTCCTTCTCCACATGTGTTTTCCAGAGTTTTAATTTCACCTTAAATGAATCGTTGAAGCAATATGGTGATTTTTCTATGTAATGTCAAATTTAGTTCTTTTAATTTTAACGTTAAATCAGTTATTACTACGTTTTCACCAAGAGTAAATCCGGGATTTAAGTGGATTTACCATAAATCTCCTTTAAATCTCGTAGATTTACAATAGAAATATAAATCACCTCAAATGAAGATTTAAAATAAATCTCCTTGAAATCTTCTCGCAATCAAAAGATTTGCAAAACAAACAAATTTTATTTTGTAGAACTCACCTATGTACGAGTAAGCCCACTTTCTTCATTGACAATCAACACAAAATAGAAATATCTGTCAAACTTGTTGTGTTTGGTTATTTACTAAAAGGCCACACTTTCTAGGACAAAATCTAAGTTTTTATACAAAAAAGAACTAATTATTTTAATTGATATAACAAATTACAGAAAATGGCAGAAACAAAAAAATCACGCAAAATCTGGGGCCCGAAAGACGAAAAGCTTTTAATGGAAGTGTGCGCTAGTATAATGTTTCTCAAGTACTACTGGCGTTTTTTTCTATAAATATGGATTCTTCTATCCAATGCACCAAATATCCTTTTCATTACATTTTTCAGAATCAAAAGGTGTGATAACAATAGTTTTAAAGTTGTAATACTCATTTTTACAAAGTGTTTATTGAAAATACAATATTTTTTTGCTCAGAAATAGTTTTTCCTATTTCTCATCAACTCACTTAACAAAATATAGATGTCCTCAGTAAAAATATAATTTAAAATGTCATAATGCGGGCATTTCAAGACTATCTCACGGGCACCTTGGTGCCCGCGTGCACTTCGTTGCCGACTCCTGCTATAAATGGTTTTAGTTGAAGAGAAACACCGTTCGACTTTTGGAACCAATTTTAATTTGTTGTTTGTGGAGCTTTATCTCCATGGATTCAATTAGTGCTTTTATTCTTTTCAAATCATTGTCCTGCCATTCATATTCGCAATGATGTTGCGTACCAACTCTTCCCATATAATACCGTTCGTGCTCAAATTCTTCCTTAATTTCAAGGTGTTCGAATCATCGGCTAGTAAACATTAAACAATTCATTCATTTATGTTTTGTATTTTCTTTATCAAAATCCAAACGTGGGCAGAAATTTAATTTCCTGTTAATTTTATAGTCTGTCTGACTCCACTAAAGGAATTGTTTCCCTGCAACCTCACACTCAAATCGTCATTACCAGCGATTTCAATGCACAAAATTCTTATTGGCTTCGCTTTTCTGGCCAAACAACACCCGAAGAAATGTATGCTGAGATCTTTGCTTAGGTGAATTACATCATTAAGTTTTACTCGTTCCTTAACTTTGACCCTTAGAAATACACTATCACGCTCTAGACACATCAGATCAATGTGCGAACAAAATCGAGATAAAGAAAAATCTCCAACGAGAACCGTTAGGCAATACAAGAAAACCAACTGGGACTAAGACAGAAAATTCTGGGTTTGATTCGAGCTGTAAGTAAAGAAGCAATCAAGATCAGAGAAGGAAGCTTTCGAGATTTTTAAGCCAACTCCACCTGTGATATCTCTCCAGATTATTATCAAGCCTATTTTGTCAGTATAAAGAGAATACCTTGTCATATGCAGATAAGTGACATCTGATGTATGGCAAAGTGTGCTATATGGGCATAACACCTAGAAAGCTTTGAATTCTGATTATTAATCCATTCGTCCTACACTTCACAGTTTAACTTTGATCGTCAGAGTTGTGTTTGTGATTTTTGAAATGGTAAGTAATTTTTATGTTGTGTTTTCTAATGTTCGTGGGCTAAGAAAAAATTTATTTTAAGTGTACGCCCAGCTGTTTTTGGAACTAGAGGAAACACAGGTTGGCGTGAATACTAATCTTTCAGAATATCCCTTGCCCGGCTATAACTTAATGCCGATACTATTTCTCCATCACGGCCTTATAATTTATGTAAGATATGATGTTGCTTGCCAGAGACTTCCTCAATACGGACATTGTCCTAATACGAACTTTAACTTCATGTGGCTCAAATTAACTTCCCACAAATACTTCATCAATTATTATTGTTTCATCTATAGGAGACCAAATTATGACAGAAATTCAACTCTTAATAAATTTGACGCTCTATCTGATTCCATTTCGCGAAATGTTTCCTTTTACTCTGGCACTAAACGCCTTACCTTAACGTTTATCTTAACGGTAAACTCTCCATTCAGTACTTTGGACCATTATGTAATATCAGCCAACTTCTCGTTTGCCATTTCATCCAGTTGAAGAGAAGCATCCCACTAGGCCCGTTAAACAATATACGAGAAAGCCACCTGGGACGGTCTGAATAACTATTTTTCGAACTTTTAACTAGTCACTACCTTTCCTCGATAGTGACGTTGATGCCAATGTTGATATAATCACAGAAGTGATTATTCTTGGCATGCGTACTTTTATTCCTAACAAAAACAAGAGTATAAATTCTAAGGAAAAGTCTTGGTTCGATACAAGTTGTAAAGAAGCTATCAGGCTGGCTCTTATAAAGTCAACCCAACTGTGGAAAATCGGAAAAAGTACTCGTATAAACAAGTCAGAAACCAATGCAAAGCTGTTATAAAAAGAACCAAATTCTTACATGACAAGAAATAAAGGAAAAAAATCGTGCAATGTCCAAAGGCAGTAGAAATTTGTGGTCATTTGTCAAGAATTTAAAAAATTCGACTTCATTTTCGGATCCAACACTCATCTACAATGACAACCCGATAGAATATAGATAAGGCAAATGTACTGGCAGCTTATTTTACTGCTTGAGAACGTAAACCATTTAATGGGACAGTTATGTTTCCGTACTCGTATGGTGGCAAGAGCCCTTCAATATTTTGATATAAAGAAATTAGCTGGTCCTGATGGTATACCCTCGATTCTTCTGAAGTGGTGTTCTTTATTTCTTCGAAAACCATTGCGAAAGCTTCTCCATCACTCTTACTGTTCTGGAATCTTCCCTAGAAGAAGGAAAACAGCATGTATCCAGCCTGTTCCAAAAAAACTCGAGATTTTGATCAAAGTTGACATTACGATGATAGCGAAGACCAAAAAAGTGGGTCTCGCAATTCTGTCTGTCTGTCTGTCGGTTCGACTACAGCCTAAGCGGCTCGTCCAATTTTCTTCAAACTTGGTAGATATGGGTTTTAATTTTTTCACCCCGGACGTTTTTTTCTATTTTTTTAAGGCCAAAAATAACGGTACCTGCCATACGATTTTTTTCGAAATTTTATAAATATTTTTTTTTCTCAAAAACTGTCCCACAGAATTTAAAAAAAAAAATTGAAAAATTTCATTTGGTTAAAACTAAAAAAAAAAAAAAAATTTTACTAAAAATTTTTATTTTTGGTAGCCCCCCTGGGTCCATTTTTTTTGTTTTTGATTTTATCGAAAACGGTACAGCCGATTTAAATATTTTTGTTTATGCTAAAGCTGCTCCAAAGTTTGAATATTCTTACATATTCAAATTTTCAAATTTTTCTTTTTTGGATTTTTAAAAAAATTTTCAAAATTTTTTTTTGGAAACTCAATATTTCGAAAACCCCATGCTCGATTTTTTTCAAACTTGCCAAATAAAAGTTTCTTAACATAATCTACATGAGAAAAAAAAATTGTTTTATCTTAAACTAACGGTTTTCGAAAATCGTATTTTTCTCGAAAATGGTTCCGAGAATTTTGCTAAAATTTTTTTTCTTTTGATTAATCTTTACGATCAATAATTTAATAAAAAAAATTTTAAATCTAGATATTACTGACTGTACCTACCATAGAACGATTTTTTCGAATTTTGCATTATAAAGAAGCTCCTAAAAAGGATAAAAAACATTGCATTTAAAAACTTAAGAAAAAATATTTTTTCAATTTTTAGAAAAAAAAAGTCAATTTTTTTTTTGAAAAATTCGATATCTCAAGAACGGCTTAGTATTTTTTTTTTGTGGAAATTAGACTTTTATTCGTACAATAATAAAAACTTAAGGTTGGCGTACAAAATTTTTTCTTAAAATGTTTTAAAAATTTTGTACATAAAAGCTTATTTTTTAAGGAACCACTACAACGACTTATAATTTTTGTTCCTGCATAAATTCATATTTGCATAGCATTTTGTTTTTATCTCTTACTACTAAAAGAATTTAAAAAATTCATTTTGTCCTTATGAAAAGTTTTCTTTAATAACATCCGTTTTTAAAATTCCTAGTCTATTACATAGGAGCAAGTTCGTGCGACCCAGTCGTGCATTTTATTTTGATTAGAAATCCCCTTCCAGATCGTCCAATACATGTTGTTACGTATTACGTGTTGTATTGGACGGTTTCAACTCTGATCTTTACAAAATAAATGCTGGTTTTCCCCAGGGCTCCGTTCTGTCTCCGAATTTCTTCTTCATTTTTATGAATGATCTCTTGTCTAAAACTTCTGTTTTGCCGACGACTCTACTCTCAGCTTCTTATAATCGTTCTCAAATTCACGTCCATATTTTCGGAAGTGTAATTGCAACGGTATCGTATGATAACATATGATGTTATGATATGATGATGATGATGATGATGATGATGATGATGATGATGACATATTAAACTCCGATCTTGTCAGCATTGTTAAATGGGGTAAACAAAATTAAGGCTTCGAAAACACAATGCTGAATATTGTCCTTGAATGGTACTTTCACCAAAGATACCGAAACTTCACAGTACTCGGTATGTGTACCAACGATGATCTTTGTTGGAATGACTTAATTCTGGAGATCGCCAAGAACGCTGCTAAATGTCAAGGATTTCTCTATGCAGAGAAGGAAATGGCTTGGAAGTTACTTCCTTGATAATCTAGAAGATCTTTCCAATATTTCAGGAATTCACCTATTGAACTTTGTCAATGCCTCAAAATGGCTTGACTGATCAATAGAATCATAAAAGAGTGATTGCACTCACGGGTAACACAATGGATCTACATTGATCTAAGTGTGAGTAGAACTACATCAATTGTCAGCCCAACAACCTAACCTAACCTAGCCTATCGATGTAAGAGATTTTTCACGCCTTCTGATCTGGCTACAATTTATAAGGTGTTTATTCATCTTTAACTCAAGTATGACTCAGATCTTTGGGCAGGTGCAGCCCAAACTTCTCTTCATTTAATGGATTCTATCTATCCAGGACGGAATATTAAAACTGATAGGAAACAGAGCTTTAGGGGTGGCCGTGGCGCGATGGTTGTGTGCTCGCCTGTCAACCTCAATATCACAGGTTCGATCCCTGCCGTCGTCTATGTCGTCTTTAATTCCATTAAAAACCTTCTATAAATTGTCATCAATGGGCTGCTGGTTTACTCATTACATGTTGTTCAGGCATAACACTAACAACATGTGATTGAGTTAAACTAGTATGCCCAACAAGGATGAAAAACGAATAAAATAATGCGAATTATAAGGGACATAGAAATAAGACACGGCAATTTCTCCGCTTTAGTTCAGCCGCCATCCCTGGAGATAAAAAATCTGAGACAACCACGTTCAGTCTCAGAACATCGTGCCACACATCTTTCCTATCCTTCTTTCTCTTCCGTAACTTCACGCCCACGCTGTGTTGAAACATTAAAAGGGTAATCATAATCCCTTGAGCGTGAGTAGATTATAAAAAAAAAAAAAAAAAAAAAAACTGTCATGGAATCATTCCTATCCCTTGAACACCATCCGTTTTTTTCACAAGAAATATTAACTCGAAGTAGTCGCTTGCATTCTTTACTAAATCACTTCACCGGTGATAGCCGTTTCGCTAGGAATGCTCACCTGTTTACCAGTGGCGTAGCACGCTATCTCGGCGCCCGGGGCAGGAGACCCATTTTGCCTCCCCATTCAATACTTAATTTAAATTAAATTTCGAGACATCATTTTACAGGCAATGAGGTATATTTTATTGAAGGTAAAATAGGATCAGCGGTTTCACAAACGGATTCTACGGCCTTACGAGCAGCGAAGTCAGAAATAACTTTGTCAAAATCAATATTTGCAGCCAATTCTCGTTCAATCGACAATATAGCCAAGTTTGATAGTCTAGTGAAGCTCATAGTGGATCTGAGATAATTTTTGATTAGCTTCAACTTCGAAAAACTTCTCTCACAACTAGCTGGAGACGCTTCCGCTCCAACTCAAACTCGTCCTTGTCGATGTCTTCTAATATACAGTGATCCACAAAAGTCTGCGTACAAGGAAGAAATATTTTTAAAAACTGCTGTTATTCACAAATTTAAAGTGATTTGTTTAAAAAAAAAAAATTTTTTAATAAAGAAATGTACAAGGTTTTTATTTTCAACAAAAAAAAATTAAAACAATTATTCATGACAAGAAGAAATTAATAACAACAAAATAAACCTCTGAAATTCTTCCACAAAAGTCTGCGTACAGCTGTAACAGAAATTAAAAAAAGTTAGTTAATATAGACAAATAATTATTTTTTTTGTTCTACTTTCGCTGTTAATATTTGGTCGGATACCCTTTTAGCCTTATAACTTCTTTCAAACGGTTTTGCATTGAACCTACCAGTTTTTCTGTATAAGAACTATTGATCTTACTCCATTCAAGCAACAAGGCTTCTTTTAACTGCGCCTTTTTGCGGATATCGTGAGTTCGGATCTTTTTTTCCAATTCATCCCAGCAGTGCTCGATAGGGTTAATATCTGCACTCTGTGGTGGGGTTCGTAGCAGGTAGGGAGTGTTATATGCCAACCACATGCGCGATTATGGGCGGTATGTTTGGGGTCATTATCTTGCTAGAAGTAATAGTCATTGGATATACCCAGAATTTCAGCACTTGTTTTCAAATTTCTTTTGAGGATAACGATGTATACATATTGATCCATTGATCCTTCTATTACTTCCAGCTTACTGACTTTTGAAGACGCCATACAGCCCCAAACCATAACACCTTCATCACCGTGCTTGGCAGTCTTAATTGTGCATCTGGGATAAGGAGCATCGTTTGGTCGTCGCCACACCCTCAAACGACCGTCAGAACCAAAAATGTTGTATTTTGATTCGCTGGAGAATATAACCTTATGCCAGAAGTCCGGAGGCTTGTTAACATACTCTTTTGCAAATGCTAGCCGTTTCTTTCTCTTTATTTTACTGACCAATGGTTTTTTCCTGGGTGTGCGTGACTTAAACCCCTCTTGAACAATAGCTCTTCTTGCCGTTTCTGGATGCACTGTATTGTTGTTATATATTTCGAGCCGTGTGCTTATCGTCATAGCCGTTATAAAGTGATCTTGCTCCACCATTCGCTTGATCACACGCTTATCCCTTTCGGAGAGCTTCGAAGGTCAGCCTTATCTTGTCTCCGATTTAATCTGTCCTGCGTTTCCAAAGCGATCTACCGTTCTCTGTATCGTTGACCGAGCTCTTCAGGTTATTTTTGATATTTCACCATACGACTTTTTTTGTTTAACGTAAAGAATAATAAATCAACTGCCGCTCACTCAAACTTAACTTTTTATTTGCCATTTTTGGCTTTAAAAACAAAAAAAAACAAATCAAAGACAATGATTTGCAATACGCGTTTAGAACGATTAAAAATAAACAAACAATCATATTATGCAAAAACAAATTAATCGATACTTAAAGAGAGTGTAATGCAAGAAATATTCACCTGTACGCAGACTTTTGTGGAAGAGGTTTATTTTGTTTTTATTAATTTTTTGTGATACGAATATTTTTTTTATTTTTTTTTGTTGAAAATAAAAACGTGGTAAATTTCTTTTAATGAAAAATACCTTTTTTTTTAATAATTCACTTTACATTTGTGAATAACAGAAATTTTTAAAAAATATCTTCCTTGTACGCAGACTTTTGTGGATCACTGTATGTAACTTGTCCGCTATTTCTTGACCTTGCTGAAATCGAGTCGGCATTTCTTGAATGATCTTGTCAAATGATGCGAACACCTCTCGACGAAGTTCCTGCTCGTGAGACAAAGCTGCATCTGCGGATTCATCGCCATGCATGCGTTTTTTCCTGCGAATTCTTCTCGTTTCGAGTTCGATTCCGAGTTTTTCGCAGAGAGTCTTAGCAAAGTCGATTGCGGCTTGGACAAAACGGTCTCTGCTCTCCACTAGGAGGGCTTTTAAAGCGCAGAGTTTCTGAGCACACTTATACATACTCAGTCCTCGTTTCTGTGCGTCATCTACTTCAGATAGCACTGCAGCCCAAAAGCTAAGAAAAGTGAGGAAGTTGAATGACTGCATGGCATGGCTGTCAGAAGAAGACTGGCTCCCAATCTTGTTGCGGAAGTTTGAGATGAATCCATCAATTCGTCCAGTACCCCAAGAACTTCCTCAAACTTATTTTTAAGCGTCTTGACAGCTTCATGTCTAGCGCTCCAGCGCGTTTCAGTGATTCGTTTCACTGCTTGACCTGTGACGGCAACCAAAGCGTTCTACCGTGCAGTTGATGCAGAAAAGAAGGCAAATAGCTTCTCCAGAGTTCCAAAAAACGTCACGGAATTCACTGATTCAGAAGCAGCCTGTGCCACAGCCAAGTTGAGTAAGTGGTTTGTGCATGCGACGAATGTATCTTTCGGATTCAGTGCTTCAATCCGGACTTAAACTCAATTGTGGATCCCTGACATTGTGGCAGCGTTGTGAAAAGCCTGTCTTCTCAAGCTCCGTATGTCTAGTCCGTCTGATGTTATCTTCGCGATTATATCGTTGCTGAGATCATCTGCATTTTTTCCATTGGTTCGAAGAAGTCGATGAAATATTCTACCACGGCGACCTTTTCTCCTTCGATATGTACGAGTACGTATCGCAGAACCTGGCTCATTTGGTCTTTGTGGGAGATGTCTGGTGTACATATGATCTCTACTCTACCCGCTTCACCGGGCCGCCTTCTCCGCCCAACCACGCTACGCCACTGTGTTTACCCTCGAGCCTAATTTTGGACGTGGAATAATTTAACCGGCACGGTTTTCCCTTGCTATTTCACTTTGAAAATATTCAAGACCAATTTTCATCGACCCCTCCTGTCTCTGACTCCTAATTTCCCCAGCGCTATGTTTATGTTGAATATTATAAGGTTATCAAAATAAACCCTTAAGCGAGTGTGAATTATAAAAAAAAAATATATAATCATCACATGCATAAAATTGAGCAGTAAATTGGATCGCAATGTATTACTGGACTTTCTCACTGAAAATAAAATCCTTTCCAACAGGATACCTAGCTTAGAATTGTGTTCAATCAAACTGAATTGATGATTCCCTATTGGAATTGAAAGTGGATGTGCCCACCTAGTTCACAACTTATCAAAGGGCACAGTAGTGTCCAGCCAAGTTCTGGCACTACACCCTTTTAACAGGAACAAACTCAGGCGATTTTTGACACCTCCCTATCTTCAGTACCAATGAAGACAGAAACAGAATTCCGAATATTTGCTAACCTAGTCAGGCACAGACACCTCACCAAATTTTCTAGCATAAGCGGTTCCTGAGATATAAGGCCTCAAAAATCACAAAAACCGTAACTGACTGACAGATCATCAAAATTATGGAGCACTTTCCGACATCGTAGAATCTTGTTATTTTGCACAACGGTAGGTCTTATCAAATTTTAGGTTTTCCATTCAGGGGGCGTGGTATTCGCCCAATTTCTCCGAATTGGTGTTGGTTTAATGGAGATCTTCCGACTGCTGTAAAACGATGCAATTTCGTAAAGCGGTAGGGCTTAAATTGCATACAAAGAAAAAAATATACAATTTGAGGTTTTCCATTCAGGGGCGTGGTATCCGCCCACTTCCTCAGAACTTATGTAAATTATATGGCACACTTCCGATTGCAGTAGAACAATGAAATTTGGTAGAACGGTATAGCTTAACGTAAAAATAGAAAATCTAAGATTTTTCATTCGAAGTGTCTTTTTATTGTCATTTTGAAACCATTGGAATATCTTGAAAATTCACGACTTTTCTTAGAACTAGAGTGCTGGATTTGGTAATCTATGTTATGTTAACATGAATGAAAAAAAGCAAATTTTTTTTCATGCCTAATTCGCCAGCGAAAGCCCTCCATTCTGTTATTATTAGTTTTTGAGGGATCTAATTGATATAAAAAGCAATATTTGCTAGATCTTTAACTATGCACCTACGAGCATATCTCAATTGGAAATTCTCGGGACACTCTAAGTTACCTGAGCTCTTTTATTTGCAATATGATCTACTGGAATCTATTTCACTTACACTTCAAGATAAATCCATATATAGTCGAATGTCGAAACATAAATTCTTATTTTGTACGTACCTACATCCGGAACGTTCAAATCCTTAAAAGGACACTCAAAATACTTTCCATCAGCAGAAAGCGTAGAATGTTCTTTTGCCTGTTTAAATCCTTGGATGTTGCTTCCACATTGCCTGCTACACCATGCGACAAGAAAAGTATCTTATTGCACATTAAAGAATTCCACATTGTATTCGAATCCGAAACGAGATAACATAAAGAATAAGAAACCCAGCTCCTGCTCGTCCTGCTGGCGATATCGAAAATCCAGATTGCTTATTCTTAATACCTCTCACATCTGTCGCAGGTGCATTAAATAATATCCTCCTCTCTTAATAGAAAATATCTGTTTCAATATCCAGCCAGGACCTTTCTCGTTTATCACTTTGCTTTGATGTGTGTCATCGTCATCGTTTTATGTTTCTTATTTTTATTTTTTTTTTGTACTTATTTATCTTGGCAATTTACCTGTTTAGCATATCTGTGTGTCTTGTGGTTTGAGGTTTGGTTTTGTGAAATTGATAAAACTCCTCGAGCAATCGGCATAAAAGGATAATTTTTCAGGAATTCAAAAACGTTCTCCATCATTATACAGCGACCCATGGCCTGGTCGTTTCCAGATCCAGAATGGCAGGAAAGCTTGAACAAAGTTGATAGAGGTGTCAGGAGAACCTGTTGGTTTTAGTTCGTTTGGTTAGTTAGGTATATCCATAAAAAGGATCCATGCAAATCGTGTTCGAGGAATAAAAGAATTTCTCCACAATTTTGTATAAATTGCTTCGTCCTGTAGGTACCTACTATATATGTGTATATTTTGTTTTTCATTTTATTTTTTATTTATTGTGTGGAGGATGAAAATTGCAATCATCTGGCGGATGCAAATGCAAACTAGCAGATGATAAATTCTGTTACAAAAGAGTCCTTGATTTATGGTAGACCTCCTGCACTCTGTAGCAGTGTTGCAATCCTTTTCACTATTCACAGCTACTGACTGAGTGCTGTGGTGACAACGATTGCTGAGTCCAATCAAATTGTTGGAAATGGAAGCAAACATTTTTATTTTTAATTTCCACTGACGGATTTGTGTACCTAGATGAAAAGATCGAGGAGAAAAAGTTGATTTAAATTCAAATGAAAATTCATCGCTTAGCAGTAAGAAGCATTCATGTTGACTGAAATATAAATAAGCCTTTGTATTTCTTGAATATCTGCTTTGGAAATAAATAATCAAAAGAGATTGGGAAATCTGGTGTGGTTGCCTAATTTTGAGTGCGGATGGTGTGTCAGTTTGTGGGCAAACAATATCGTCCCACAGAATCTTGATAACAAAATGATAACGGTTCCTGGTAAATGCAACTAAAAACTGTTCAAAATCCACAATAAGCTTAAAAATTTACGGAACCGTCAAGAAAAAACTCGGGCCCGGGACACAAATATCTCTCTTCTAGTCTGATGCTTTTTTTTCTATAACAAAGGTAGTGCATCAGTATGTCCGGGACAGACAGAAGAAATTTGGAAAACTTGCTTTTATGGAGTGCTTGAAACTCCACTTTATTATTAATTTTTAGTCTACCGTTACAATATAAAAAATACATAGAAGGCCATAAGGTCTCGTACCTAGTACGCAGTTCAATCACCTCGATATTCACAAAGGGACATAGCGCTCTCCTAATCTATCAACCGTGAACCAGATTGACCACTCCAGTATGGAGGATGTTCGTACGTTCCGAGGAATTAATATCGACTCGGACCATTATATCGTTATAGCCAAGGTTCGGCTGCTGATATCCCGATCCAAGACAAAACAAGGAAGTTCTGTACAATCCCAGGACATCGCAAGGCCCTTTTCCAAACGAGTTTCTAACAACCTTGTAAGAAGTCCTCTGCCGCAAACATCAACTATTGAGATCCAGTGGCAACATTGCCAAGCAGCCATCAGAGATGTCGCTTCTGACGTGGTGGGTTTTACATCTGGTTTGACGATGAGTGCCGGCAAGCACTTGCAGCGAAACTAAGGGTATATAAGGCGGCGGCGCCGCAAAAAAAGGCCAAGACCTGCTCGCAAGCTCTACGAGCAGAAGAGGAGAGAAGAACACCGGTTTCTCGGAAAGAAAGAGAAGGAGCATGAGAAGCGCTTGATCGAGGAAATAGACGGGTGTCCTATAAGGAATGAGGTTCAGAAGACCCACCAAAGGTTAAAACAAACATCACAAGGATACAAACCCCAAGCCGAAGCCTGCTTGGACAATCAAGGGAACATCGTAGTAGAACCCCAGTCCATGCTAAGAATATGGAAAGACCTTTTCTGTAAATATTATAACGGTGACGAAGAAGAGAATTCCGCTGCTATACAGATAGTACCATTCGATGTAGACGACGGAGACCTACAATACAGCTCACCCGAGCTGGACGAAGTATCGTATCTCAAGTCCAACAAAGCCACTGGAGCTGATGGCCTTTCTGCCGAACTGTTCAAAGAGGCAGGCTATGACTTGGTTGGGAGTATGCACCAGGTCATCTGCAAAATATGGTTGGAAGAAAACATGCCCGATAAATGGAACCTCGGCTTTGTCTGTCCGATCCTCAAGAAAGGAGACCCTCTGAACTGCGCCAACTATACAGAGGCATGAGTCTCCTGAACATCGCGTACAAGATCCTTTCTGCCGTATTATGTTAACGTCTGAAGCTTTTCGAAAGCAAGTTGATATGTCCATATCAGTGCGGCTTTAGACCAGGAAAGTCCACCATCGATCAAAAATTTACATAAAGGCAGATCTTAAGAAAAAAAAAAACCCAGGAGCTTCAAATCGACACCTACCACCTTTTCATCGATTTCAAAACCGCGTATGATAGCATCTATAGGAACGAACTATGTATATAGAGCAATGTCAAGTTTTGGGCTGAAAAACTTATCCGCTTATTTCGGATAACGATGGAAAACGCACGTGGCTCCATCAAGGACGGAAAAAATCTCACCGATGCATTTGATGTCAAAAAGGTTTTATGCAAAGAGATGCTCTGTCGTGTGACTTCTTCAAAATTGTTTATGAAAAAATAGTGCAAAACCCACGCGTTACCACAAGAGGCACACATTTTCAAAAGTCCGTCGAATTACTCAGATACGACGACGACATTGACATAAAAGGAAGAAAAAAGCGTGATGTTAATGGCGCATTTTTGAACATTGAGACTGAAGCAAAGAAAATGGGTTTAGCGGTCAATAAGGTCTTGCCAAGTATATGCTGCCATCAAAAACGGATACACAATATCAACGTCTTGGACAAAACCATAGAGAGCTATAATTTTGAGGTAGTTAAAGACTTTGTATACCTACGCATCCCTATTTATTCAGACAATAACACCAGCGCTGATCAAACGGAGAATTACTCTTGCCAATCGCTGCTTCTTTAGACTTAGAAGGCAATTGAGTAGTAAAGTCTTCTCGAGCAACTTAAGTGTCCCTCTATAAAACTCTAATCATCACGGTCCTTGTGTATGGTGCAGAGACATGAACTTTGTCGAAAGTGGATGAGAACGCTTAAGGATGTTTCGGGAGGAAAATTCTCCGTGTAATATTTTGTGTTCCATCTGCATGGACGGGGAGTGAAGAAGAAGATATAGCCATGAACCCTTGCGCGCTGTACAGCGAAACTCACCTAAGTCATGTAAAGTGAATGGAACCAAATGCTCCGGCCCGAATCCAAACCTGAGGGACGGCGCAGTAGAGGAAGACCGCGATTCAGGTGGCGAACACGAGTGGGAAAGGACCTCAACCAACTTGACGTTCGAAATTGGAGACAGCTAGCTAGAGACCGAGCTGGCTGGAGAAACTTGTTGGCTGAGGCTTTGGTCCATCCAGGACTGTAGCGCCACCTTAAGTAAGTAAGTAAAATAACAGCTCGTAAGGAGCCTAAACCTAGTGTCTTACAACTTTCAATAATTCCCGTATGCGTGGTATCAGGAATGGATGGGACCTACAAGTTTCTGTTAATTATACGGACTGCTAATGAGCAGCACTTTTCGTGACAAGGGATGTTCTTGGAAGATTTGTCAATTCCTCACGAGAGATAGTACCCGCACAGCGTACTGCATGACAGTCCAATGCACTAACAAAATACCAGGTGTACTGTCTTTGTATCAATCAACCTATTTATCAGATCTTTTGTATGCTTAGATCAAGTTTGTGCGCAATCCAACCGTGTATTTTATATGCTTCATTTCGTATTTTGTTTTACACACAGGTATAAATATAATTTTTTTTTTCAGAAAAATACTATTTGCAGGAAGTAAGCTGATTCTTTTTTTTTTCTTTAATTAATATCCTTGGTATCCGACAAAATCAGCACGTGGCTTACATATATGAAATATGTATACGTGATAAATACAAAGTTTTTGAATTCAATGACAAAGTCATTATATTGTTGCCTATGTAAAAATTGATTGCAGTAATTTATTTTAAATTGGAAAGAGTGTTTTCAGTTATGTATGACCCAGGTGCCATATTGCTATTATTGTGGTTGAAAGGACATGCATTTACAAAACAAGAAATAATGATTGTACATTTTTAACGCCGATTAAGAACGAAATGGACTAAAGTATTTTTTCTGTGTCTGCAGTTAATTACAGCATTAATAATCATTGATAAATCTGAACTTGATTCATTTCATTTCATTCTTATATCAAAATAATAGTACGTACAATAAGATCTAAGATAAGTATGATATGTTAAGCTATTGACATGGATACAAAATAGGACAAGGCAGGTTTTCCAATAACGCACCTGAGTCTTTAGGATAAAATCGAAAACAGGACTTGACATACATATAGAAGATGATAAGAACACTTAACAGAAATATTTGAATTACTCGAGCACCACCGCCACAATGCTCTTTGTCTTTCATTATGTTACCGTTATTTTTATAAACAGTGTTCTAGTAAAATATTCAGTTGCATTCCTCTTTTTGAACAAGTCAACTCGAGCTTAAGTGAATGTCCATCAGTTTACCATTGAACCCAACTTCGGACGTACATTTAAATTCAGAGATTCTTTCTTTAGCCGCACTACACCAATGTGGAATGCGTTACACGACTCAATATTTTTCTCCAATTATGATACTCAGACATTAGAAATGAATGAGCATCGGTAACTTTTTTTACATCTTATCCAACTTTTTTAAACGCTGGTACTGTGATCAAGCATTTTAAGGTTAGTCATAATTTACGCACATGGTTCTATCGCATAAACCATTCTTCGACCGTCTAAATAGAGAAAAGTGGAAAGAATCAGTTTAGACGGACATTCTCATCGCATTGAAGATTTTGGTAAAAATCCCTAAGAAGTAGGCTGTTTGTCAAAGTTGAACCATACCGGGAACCCATAGGCAATAATCGACCGGAAGAAGGAAAATTCAACCTGCTGTCAAGCCGCCTGCCATAAACAATCGTTTCATCAGGGCAAAAGCTCCCGTAGCCCTGTCCAGAGCAGGATTTTTATATTTTCCAATTACCAACCAGATGCCAACAGACTTTACTACACTTTTACTAGACAATAAATGTCTCCTTCGATTACTAGCTTTCGCTAGTTCTTTCTCGTATCTTTTGAGACTGCATGTAACGGGGTTCTAAACAGAAAGTTGATTTTCAACTCCCGATCTTTAGAATATTGGTGAATCATGTCGAAGTCATGGGAAAAAAAAGAATTCTGATGACTTTGACTTTTTAAGCCGTTCTGTAAGCTATTGAACACTTGGAATTCGCAATTGCTTGAGTTATTTTATCAAACCATAGATCATATCGACCATTTCTGGCGTCACTTGTGCTCGAACGATCGCACCGAAATTAATTAAACCAGTGGTGAATAGTTCTTATCGATCACAATATTCGTGAAACTCGTGTTTTATTTGCTCGATGGTTTTTTCCTCCAAAAAATTATATAAAATGAGCATTCAAAATTAAATTTCTTGCACTTTTACGAAAATGCTCGTATGCGTTTATTAAAAATGGCTGCCTTGTAGCAAGGAAACTATTCAACAGATCTGTCTCAAAAATTAAAGTTAACGAATTTGAGGTGACAACAGGAAGTTATTGACCCAACAACTCCTTCCTATGGTAGATATCAACTCCGGCTGACTTGTTTTTCTTTAATGCATGAAAGATGAGCTGGAGCTCCATCTTCAAAACTAACCACTCTGCTTAAATTGCGTCTGAATAATATTTTTCGTTGAAAACACAGTTCTCCGATAGTCATTGTGGGATGTTGTTTCGAAAACAGGCAAAGCAACAGGTATCTGCTTTCTAGGTTATGATTCGGGCAAATGCTCGTATTCACCTTGTACATTTCCAGGGAAAGAGTCGCCAAAAACTCCTCTTTCTGTCGGGGATCTTCGATAGTAAGGATGGCCTCATACCACATGGCGGCATCCTTCGGACTTATGCTTAATGTTCCTAACACTTTTTTGTTCTTTAAAACATAAGACTCTGAAGACCGTTTTGATCATAAGGAAGACCTAAAATTCTTATTAATTTGTGGAAACATAATCGGGTCCATTAAGTCAACGGCGGGAATTCTGTTTCCTGGATCAATTCATTGATGTTTTTGATTTAAGACTTCAGTGTCTTTATCTGTTATCCACGTGTGCCAGTAAACCTTCGCATGTTAGTACAACAGTACCGATTAGGAGCTCCCTCGATAAGGCGCTGGTGAAGCCTATTCAGCTCATCTTACTTTGATTGTAAGAATGGAAAAATACATACTCCTTCAACTCCAACTCGTTTATGGTACTTGATCGTTGATCCACAGTGTCAGTTATTGTCAGTCTATTAAAAATAGACTGACACCCCTTCTTGGTAACGATGGTCTTTCAGTAGCCAGAAGGTCGATGCCATATTGAATACTATGCTGTTAATAATACAAAATATCTGCTAATAATTTGGACTTGTTTCAATATTACTCTACGACAAATTTGTTATTTAACTTTATAAACTTAGAACAGTTCGAAAGACACCAGTGAAACTAGTTGTGTGGAATTCTAAATCCAACAAAACCGCATATAAAGAATTATTTTTAGAGGAATTTTTGTACAGGTATAGAATATGGAAAAGACTGTAGAAGTTCCATCGCTCTACAAAAATCATCATTCAACAACAATCGAAAGTGCTCCATAAAATTTTTAAGAAGTTTAAGAAAGTAAATTGAAGCCTCCTGAATGGAAAATTCCAAATTTGAAAAACTTTTTCCTTTGTATAAGCCCCAAGACCTACCGTTGAGCGAAATAACAAGGTTCTACGGAGTCGGTAAGTGCTCCAAAATTTTGATGAGTCGGTCAATTACAATTTAAGCGATTTTTGAACTTCTATATCTCACTTAGTGAAATGCCTGTGCTTGATCAGCTTAGCAAAAACTATGAATTTGAAGTTTCTACCTCCATTGGGTCTGACCTTATAAGAGGGCCGAAAATCGCCTGAGTTGATTGATGTCTAAAGGATGTTGTGCTGCGAACATGGCTGCGTACTATTGTGGCCTTTGATATCAGCTTGTGCAATGAACTGCTAGCGCTAGCACCACCGAGGTTCTAAGATCTTATCCAACTGATGTCTTAAGCCTTTTTCTGCACCTGTAAACGCTTAATTTACACATTAAGTAAGCAGCACGTTAAGACAAAATGAATCGAACTCTTCGATTGCCAAGCCTTATGATTTTAAGGTTATGTTCCCATCAAGAAAGGACTGGGATGATGATGTCGCGACGAAGGACTTCGATACAATTATCTTTGCTCATGGCTCACATATGGAGAGTGGTGTAAGCTTTCTGAGACTCTGAATAGAACTAGGTCGTTCAGTCTACCCAATAGTGTTTTTCAAGCTGAATTACTGGCTGCATTACTGGAAGCAATGCCAGGTACACGAACAAGATCCAAACCAGTATCGCAATACGGCTATTATCACAAACAGTCAGGCGTCTGTTAAAGCCATTAATTCTAGTACATCATTATCCAAATTGCTGCAGCAATGTGGAGATGAACAGTAGTTGAAGCAATTTATCTTACTGCAATATATATACATATCGCACGCTGAGAACAACAATAGGGTTAAACAAAAATGTTCACTTTTGAGTTAGAACGATATCTTGGTTCCGATATATGTATACAACGTATTTTTTCCAAAAATCCCCGTTCTGATAACTCACAATTATTAGGAAGGGAATTTTTTGATGACATTGACGAACTTTCGGAAATGAAGGTCAAAGACTTGATCTCTTTTCTTAACACGACAAAATAGCTCAATAGGACGAACTTCGGTTACTCCTATGCCATGCCCTACATTTGACTCCATAGATCGTGAGCTAGCGGACTGAGGGTTTTTACGGAAGTTTACATTACGGATTGGCTACTGTTCCGCAATGGCCAATAAGATGCGTACCTTGGCACAGTGTAGATGGTGTCGGATGAGTTGGGTGGTCCGCTTGAGTGAGAGATCCAAATTCCGGATTATTGTGCAAAAGCAAATAATAAAAGTCATCAAAATCTATTACATTCTTTCTCCTTTTTGAACTCAATCGAAACTGCATGACTCCAGCGCATTTCAGCGCTAATTGGGTCAAAGGGTAGACTGCCATTGGTCGCCGTTTTTACCTACCTACCTTACCTACTTACCTATTGACAATGTCCTCACTAGTCAACTGAAGATATTAAATAGAATTATCGCATTAAATTTAATTTTAAATTTATAATTCAACAATTCCAATTAAAAAGTGCTAATATTCCTTCACTTAGCTGAATTATTTTAATAGTATCCAGCATTCATGTATAGCTGTATAAAAATTTTATTAAAACAATTTTCGTCTAAAAACATTTTTGGTTTCCCATATGCATTTCCTTTTGACAGCCAAATGTGCTTTTAGTCTGTCACAAAAAACTTACCGGGAAAAAGTTTTCGAGCACCAAAGGACATGCATGCATATGGTTTTTGTACTTTTTTGTTTTTTTTTTTTTATTGAAAAAATAGAATAATAAAATATATTGCATTTTGTGTTGTTTTTTTTTTTTTTTGTTGATGAAGTCTAAATACATAGTATGTTTTTTTGTTTGTGTATTCTTTTTTGGCAACAGATGTATTTTAATGGAGAAAAAACAATAGAGACCATTTGTGCTTTCACCAACAGTTTAACCGGAAATAGATTTGAAGTTTTTCTTATGGCCATCAGTTAAGAACATTATGGTCTTTAAAATAAAAAAAATATATGAATTTGAAATACTCACAGCGGAAATAAAATGTTACGAATTTTCATTTTGTTGCAGGTTGTATATATTTTTGACATTTATATATGTACGACTTTGTAATATTTACGATTCTTATTTAGATGTAAATTCCTTGTATATGTAGGTATAACCTTTATTTTATTGAAAAGATTGTCTTAATAATTATGTGCGACCATCTTGAAAACAGTACACAATTATTCTCCATCGATTGATCTTCATTCGACCTTGTAATTTTCAGCTGGCGCGTGTGTCTTACTAAAGTGAAGTCCTTTAATTATTTTCCTTCTTGTTCCAAGTAACAAATTTCACATGATCTTAATTTCATAATAATAATTTCATCAATAAAAAAATCCATAAAAAAATATCCTTTTTTTAATGATATTTTGATTTATTTTGTAAACAATAACAACAGGTGTCACCATCGACAGATTTTAATTCGTATAAAAAATGATGCTCCTTAGTGATCAAGTCTAACCAATTATATCCTTGATTGCACGCCTGATGCACAAACAAAAACACTATATATAAACACCTTCTCATAATCGAATCTGCACGTGCAGTCACCGATATCCTTGTGCGAAGGAATAAATAATTTTCTCACATGATAACTGAGTATCGTTTCTTTCAAGCCCCATGATATGATTTACGCACAAGGATTGAAAGTTTGGTATGCAGATGTCAGCGTTCGAATGGATTCCGATATTTAACGATGTTGAAACTTCGAAAGTATTGCAGGTATAAGCGGTTCAGTAAAGGGATTGTCTTTTCGAGCGATGTTGAAAGAATTTTCTTGTCTGCAGGGTGCCCGGGCGATGGCGGGCGGTGCCACATGCCACATTTCTCGTGTAACAGCGGCTCTGCTGGGTGACAAATTTTTCGCACGAGTGATTTATCGAAATTGAGATTTTTATTTGTCGGCTAGATCGCGCGATAAAACGCCATTATAATATGTTTTTTTTAAGGTTATGTCAAATAATAAAAAAAGTCTAAGCCAATGTTTCACTAACAATTTATATATTTAAGGAAAACATAAGAGCTATAAGTCACAAAATACAGCAGTTAAAATTAAGCGAAAAGTTGATGGAAATTTTTTTTAAATATTTGTAAGAAAAAATTTTGGAACGCCAACTTAAAATTTTTATTATTGTGCGAATAAAAATTAAATTTCAAGAAAAATATTGATATGTTTTTAAGATAAAAAAGTTAGAAAAAAAAATAAAACCTTTAAAACCTTTTTTGTTTTCTTAAACTTTTTCGGAGTTTTTTTTATAAAAAAATTTCATTAAAATCCGTTAATCTGATAATGCGAAATTCAAAACTCGAAAAAAATGGTTCTATGGTAGATACAATCAATAATCATTAATATATTAATTTCATTTTTTTTATTGAATTATACATCGTACGAATTAATCGAAAGAAAAAATTTGTATCAAAACTCTAGGTGAGGTTTTCGAGAAAAATACGATTTTCTAAATCCATTTTTTTAAATTCATTTAGTCGGTACCATTACTTTAAGATAAAATATTTTTTTGGTCATATCTTAAGGGGAGCCTAACGGAATCCCGCTTTTTATAATCCCGTTTTTCAAAAATTCAAAAGTTTTAAAATACCGTACTCTATAACACCGTTTTTTTAAAATACCGCTTTTTAAAATCCATTTTTCTTCAAAATCCCGTTCTATTATAATCCCGCTTTTTAAAATCCGGTCTTATACCTCTTATCCCGTTTTTTAGAATACGTAGCTAAAACTTATTGATTTTATGTTGGTTATTTTCTAGATTCTTTAAATGCTAAAGAAACTTTGCATACACCCAACCTCACACCTACCCCAAATCCTATAGTGTTCCCAAGCATGGGCGTTGCAGGGGGAGAGCATGGCCCCCCGTACATACCTCATTATTTACACATCGTAAAAAGAAACGGGATTATAAGAGACGGGATTTTAAAAATCGGGATTTAAAAAAAGCGCGATTATAAAAAGTGGGATTTTAAAAAAGCGGGATTTTAAGAAACAGGGATTATAAAAACGAAAGTATAAAAAACGGGATTATTAAAAGCAGGACATCGTACCCAACCCATCTTGAAGATTGTATAGAAAAACTTTTAATTGTCAAGTCTTACACAAATCGAGGATGGTTTTCGAAATATTGAATTTTTAATTTTTTTTTTTAAATCCAACAAAATTTTGTTTGGAAGAGTTTAATTCACAATCCGACCCAATCTTTTGGGGAGTCTTAGCATTATAAAAAATGATTTAAATCGATTATTTTTTTTTTAAATCAAAAAATATTTTATTTAAAGTTTTGAAATACAAAGTTTCTTTCTAGAAGCATCTCTATAAAAAATTTCATTAAAATCCGTTATGTCGATAAAGAGTAATTTATTAAGATCGTAATAATTGAAACATGAAACAATCTCTCTTTATCCTGGATAATTATACTACCCTAATTCTTAAATATCCAAAGACAATTTATGTCGAATACAGCGGCACCAGTAAAGCCGCTTCGCTAACTAATTTTTCTATTCCATGAGAGTACTATAAAGATTGTATACCTTTTTCTAAACTAGAAATACATTCTTGATTTGTTTTTTTTTTTTTTTTTTGTTTTTTTCATACTCAATTTTTTGGAAAAATAAAGAAAAGGAAAATTGAAAATGGATTTTTTTTTAGAAAATATTTAGTTGTTGTGTATTCTTTTTTGATTTTAATATTCTATGTTCTTATTAAAATTAATTTAAATTCTGAAAACCAATTGGTTGTATGTATTTTAGTTTTTAAGAAGATTGAAACAAATATAAAAAATAAAATACACATTTTCTTAGAAAAATATTGTGTTAAGTATTTAAGAAATGTGTTATTAAAAAACTCGGTTCATTTTAAATTTTGATGTCTCTAAAAGCGTAGCTATGTAGTAGATTTTCGTACCTTTTTTCACAGTTTTTAACAAAAACCAATTTATTTCGATACCTGTCATTTTTTGTTTAGAAAAAAAAATTAAAAAAAGAAAAAAGATGTAATGTTTGTCCAAAAAACTTAAGATTATAAGTTCGTAGAAAATACTGGCAGATTTGGAAAACGTATTCTTCCGTTTTTGTTTTTTTTTTTTTTTTTTTTTTTTCACGCTAGAATATTTTACCAAATCTACTGAACCTAAAGTATTGTGATGGGATTGTTTAAGGGGAGGATTGCAATTGTACGTTTCACTCTAATTTTTTGGAAGTGTCCGAACGATGTTTTTTTTGATTTTTGAAATTGAAAAAATCAAATTGATGTAAAAGTTTGCAATATGGTTCTATGACCTATCATTTTAAGAGCCCTCCTCTGAATTCTATCCAAGATACTGAGTGGAGTCTAAGACCACCTGAACATATGTGTTTTTCGAAAGATCTTCTTTGGGTTTTACGTGGATACCTGCCTGTTACGGCTCTACCCCACGGGTGGCCTACCACCATCAGGCTCAGATTTAGTCCTGACCATTAACCCCGACATAGCAAGCTATCTCGGTCGCAAAGTTGTGATATGTTGCAGCATATGCACACCTCTTGCTTGAGGCGAGGTCTATCTAACATCTCTTGAATTCAAGAAAAGAATCTTGAAAACCATGTGTCTCCACATTTGGAATAAACCAAACCACCATTATACTCTCACTAGGGGGCCTACCTCATAGATAGGGTTTGAGCAGAGGATAAAACTCAATCCTCAAACTCAAATGGGCACTATCTCCCATGGTACCAGAATATAAGCTTCGTCATTTCATGGAGCTTCCTAGGCGATCCATCACCTCACCTTACGGCAAACTAGGAAAGACGCTCCTAGTCTTTAGTTTACCTTACGGCAAACAAGGAAAGACGCTCCTATCTTTTGCTCACCTTACGGCAAACTAGGGAAGACGCTCCTAGCCTTTTATTCACATTACGGCAAGCTAGGAAAGACGCTCCTAGTCTTTGTTCTAAAGAACGAGGACGACGATCACCCTATTATTTGCTACTATTAATAGGAACAAATAAGATATCCTTATTGAACCTTAAGACTTTCAAATCTCCTCATAGCAGCCGGAGACTCTACCAATCTTACTCCTATCAACCAAGATCAACCTTAATCAACCTTAATCAACCCTTCCAGTGAAACTTTCGAAGTCCCCAGCCACAAAATGCAGCCGGGGACGTTACTAACTTCACTGCTACCACGAGTAAGACCTTAGAAATCTCCAGCTGCTTGCCCAGCCGAAGACTTCCCCAATTTCACTCCCACTACCAACCAAGATCCATCTAAAAGTCTTCAGCCACAAGTGGACGAGCCCTGAAAGTCAAGACCATTATCCATGCATTAACCACCTGCACCACCATCCAACAACCATGTCCTTATGCTCCCCACCACCCATTATGATTGTGGGAATTACGCAAGCTGCACTCGGACAGGTATGCTACCACAACCATAATCTTAGACTTACGTTTGCTGCCATGGTCCGATGTGTGGTTCAGTAGCAATACACTTCCAACAGTCAATCCTCCTAGAGCCCGAACACGAGCAACCAAAGACCTTACAATTTCACCATAGACACCTCAGTAGACCCTTCAAAACCTGGAGAATACCTTAAAAATCTCCATCCACGTAAGTAGCCGGAGATTTTACCAACACACACCCGTCTTGACCCTACTACTCCCTTGGGTTTTCTTACACCGAAAGAAAAAAGCTTGGTTGATTCAAGCACATTGCGTGCTCAATATACAATTCAGCTAAAATTGTTGAATTGAATACGTTTGTGCTTGAATCAAGTATGGCGTCATATTCAATTCTACAATGACCGCATTGTTAATTTTATTTTTAAAAAGTATCACGAAAATACTTGATTCAAGAACGTTTCTACTTGATTCAAGTATGAATTAATGTTTTACTAACAACGCCATTGTTGATTTCGTTGTTGTTTAAACACAAACGTGATAGTTAGAAAATAAAGTCAAGAATGGTGAAATCGATAACGTTTCTACTGAAAACAACAACGTTTCGTGCTTAACCGGCCAATCTATCTTTGCCAAAAATATTTGTATTTAAAAAGTATCACAAATGTGTTTGATTAAGCACGTTTGTATTTGATTTGAATATGGATTAATTCTGGAACTACCATGCTTACGTGAGTTTCATTGTAAAACAACCACAAACGTGATAGATTATGAATATGAAAAAAATATCACGAAACTTGCAATTTTCGTGTTTGATCAACAACTCAATAATTGTTGATTTGAATACGTTCTAGAAAAAAAGTTTTTTTGAGCACGTTTCTACTTGATTTGAGCACGATCTCATATTATCATGGCAGATTTTAGGACCAAAATTCCAGTGTGTGCGTTGAAGATCGAGCATGAAAATTGTTCATTTGAGTACATACGTGATGCTGTTACAATTTGCGTGCTTAATAAAGCACGTTGGTATTTCCTTAACAATTTCTGTGCTTCTTCCAACACGAACACACACAAGAATCATACGATTCTCCAAGTTCATACTTAAGCAAGCATATACATTGTTGAGCAAATACGAACGTGCTTACATAAGCACCCACATTGTAACAGCATCACGTATATGTACTCAAATGAACAATTTTCATGCTCGATCACAACGCACAAACTAGAATTTTCATTCGAACCATGAGGTTTTTGGCAACCAGTCACAGTCGTTGAAGTGCATTGCATTGTAAAGGTTTAATTTAGATATTTAAGGGTAAAAATTTAAATCAAGCTAAAATAGTGAAGTTAAGCAAACCAAACTAAATAAATACAAGGAATCTGCTCCGAAAAAAAAAAAACAATAATAAGAACAAAAATTTTAATTTGTGTTAAAGATAATTTAATTTATTTGTGCGTGTTACTATTTACTATGGGCCCTACCAACAATCAAATTAAGAGACGACTTTAATATTTGAGCGATTGACCATTATGTAAAGAGCTCTATAAAGTTAGTCATACATGTTATGAACTTAATATCCTAATGGAAAACAATTTACGTTTGTAAAATACTTTTAAATTTTGTATTATTTTTATTATTTAATTCAAAAAGCACAACAAAAAATTGCTTAAACAAATTTGTATCTTATTTTTGTAAAAAAACTGATAGTATTAAGCTTAATGTTAATTTAATTTAAGTTAATGCAGAAAAATAAAAATTAAGAAAATGTACAAACTTTATTTTATTTTTTTTTTGGGAAATATTGACAAATTTAAAAATTGCTTCAATAAAAATAATAGTAAAACATAAATTGTAAGGTTTTTTCTAAAAGGAATTTTCAGGTGGAAAATCAATAGTTTCAGCTAAGAAGACAATGTAAGTTCATCATATTTATTTGAAGCATTCTTCACAGATATGGTACCTGGAAAATTTACAACAAGAACTTGATTGTCAGTCAACTAGCACCATTCTCGCATGCAAGCATAAAAATTTAAAGCACGTTCATTGTTTAATGAACACGTTTTTAATATTAAGAGTATCTATCAAGAACGTTGTTGCCAAACAATGAATGTGCTTTATCAACAATTTAACAATGCTGAAACAAAAAGCTTATCATATTCATACAAGCACGTTCATTGTTAAATAAACACAATTTTCTTTATTAAAAGTATCACGAACGTTGTTGCCGAACAATAAACGTGCTGAATCAACAAGCCTTTCGTGCTTATCCGAGCACAAATATTTAAACTGAAGCACGTTCATTGCCAATTAAGCACGTTTTATCGTATAAAAAGTATCACGAACGTTATTGCCCAACAATAACGCTGATCACTCAACGATCTTTTCATGATAATGCAAACACGAATATTTTTAAATATTCGTGTTTTTTTGAGCACGAAAATGCTTAATCAAATATGATTAATACTTGTTTAACCACGGAATTGAGCAGGAACGTTGCAACATTTAACTAAAGTTTTTATCCAAAATTGATCACGCTGCGTTGTTGAAAATGAGCACGTTCATGTTTGACGCAAAATCAAATAAGAAACGTGCTTGATTCTACCAAGGTTTTTCTTTGGGTGTAGTTGTCTAAATCTCTTAGCTGAACGAGCAGCGAGAGAATAGACGTAAGCTCCCCCACCACGACAAGGTGAAACCCGTCGGGGGTGTGGTTTTCGAAAGAGGAAGATACCATTGAAGTTTTTGAAGCATTCAATTTTAAACCGTTTTAATGCCGGTTATAATTTAATTATGTAAATATGCGCCGCCACATGCAAAGAATAGGGATGTGAATCTAGAAATTAATATACTGTCGTTTCAGAGAGGAGATCTTTGCTGAATATAAGAAAGAGAGTAGGAGATAAAATGGAGCCCTGTGGTAAGCCAACATTTGTTTTTTCGACTTAAAACAATCAAAAAGACCTTGTATTAGCGGTCCGAAAGGTAGTTTCTAATCCAACAAAGAAGAGATGTATCGATACCAAGTGCGCTCATTTTCGAAAAAGAACTTGATGCCCACATCTATCTTAAAAGTCTTCTTGAGAAGAGATACTCTTGGAGAATTTGTCAAACATGGTTTTAAACAAAAGACTTATGAGCAATGCAATGCACTAAAAAACTTGCTAACGGATCCAGATCTTAAATCATCTAACATGAAACAATGCTGTAAATTTAATAATTTTTCAATGTAAAATAATAGTTTGTGTTCATTAGCTGATTTAAATCATAGGAGCCGTTCTCTAGATAAAATAGTCCTCTCTATATTTCACTGCGTTTATTTTTGGTCGCAATCAAAACTAGTTCAACTCTAACTCAGATACCAAGTTAGAAGAAAATCGATACAGCATTTCAAGCTGTCCGTACAAAAACAAAACTCCAGAGCCCACTTTCTAGTTTTGTCTAATCGTGTTATCAGTTTTGACCCAATCTCGATCTCGATTTTATTGCAAATGTAAAACATAAATTATGACGTTCAAGCCCAGGGATATAAAATCTTGATTATTTACGATTCCATAACGTACCCTTATAACCCATCAAATCGCATTTCAAAAATAAATCCCCATCAATAAAGGCCAATCTAAGTAAAGGAGAAGCGAAAAAATACCACCCGCATGTTGGTTGAGAGTTGTGTGGCAATAACAAAAACAAAAAAAAAAAAACAGAAAACAATTTAACCTGAAAACAAATCTGTGCTGCAAACGAGATTTTCCACTGAAGTGTCCTTGGTCCTTGTCGCAATGCCTCTTTATGGTATGGAAGATACCTTACCTATGGAACAGGAACAGACAAAAAAAAGTTGATGCTCTTCTGAAATTGATCCACATGGTGCCGCGTTGCAATTAACATAACAATTTTCGATCGAAAACTACAAACAAGGCATCTCCTCCTGAAACTGACCTCTTGAGAGCAAATCATTTAAAAACTGGTTCCACATCGCCTGGTCTTGGTCATACCGTCATGGCTCTGGTCTTGACAGAATGCCTTCAATACTTCAATCCATACGTGTTTTATCCCAAACGGCAGGTGCAAATGTTTGCCTCTTCACCATCATCTACCTGATTTAATTTCGTGTCCTCATAGTCCTCTTGGTCCGGCTCTCGACTCCTCCTTGACGTTAATCGATCGGTCACAATGTTTTATTATTTTTTCTTGTTGTTGTTTTTTTTGTTGAATACATTATCGAACTATGGAACACGGAAGATGGAAGCGGGCACAGAATAAGAAGAGTGGATATGAAGACTGAATAATGGGATTGTATTTTTGGACCAGCTGGTCGGCGTGTGCATGCGATAAGGGAACGTATGGCGAGGATAGCATAAGGATTTCTCTATTCAGCCGCCTTAGCAGCATGCGACCAGCTGTTCCTAGCACTTGGTGGAACTAATCATCTGCAAAAAATAATAATAACCAAACCAACAAACAAGCAACAATGTGTGTGTTTATAGTTTTGTATGGGAAGGAGCATAAGCATGGACTGGAGTACCTCTTTGGTCTTGACTCTTGAAGCATCAGGTTCTAAAAATTCAGTGTCATTAGTGCTCTTGATCGCTCTTTTCAGTATGATTAGCACGTTCTGGCACTGAAAAGAGTCGAATTGGACAGCTGCTGCGCATTGAGAAGGCCGAAGAACTCCTCGATTGTTGTTTTGTTTTTTTATGTTTTCAATAAAATTTTGTACGAGAAGATAGATTACAATAGTAGTAACAACTAAAGTAGTGTTGCCATTGTTATACTACGCACCAATCGGTATATATTTTTAAACCGAAAAAGAATCCAGTTAGAATTTTATAATTTGAATTAATGATACAAGTTCGTAGTGGAGCGGATATGTATTATCAATTATCAGGTATGAAGAAGACCAAAAGCAATTTTGATGGATATTAGGTTTCAGAATAGTCTAACGTAGCCACAGCTTTCGATGAAACCTTTCAGAATATTAGATAGCACTTCAATGATTAGCCCTATAACTTTAATATCATCATCATCATATAATAAAACGGCAAACATGTTTTTTGTGGTACACTTTTCTCCAAAAGTATTTAACCGATTTCGATTAATTTTATATGGTTGGAAAGCCACAGTTACGGAGATGTGCAGAATATACATGAGACACGCATTTACACACTGTGGGTCATTTTTGTTTTTGCACTGTCGAACACTTTGCATATTACATAAAACAGAATTTAATTTAATAAATTTGCTTGAAAACACTGCCAATAATATAAATAATAAATAATAAATAAATTGGCACTCGAATTTCGAGAGCTGGGTCGGCTAGTAAATATAAAACAGCTACGGTTTTTTTCTGTTAATTTTTTTTTTGCGAATTTGTCTAGGTATTGGCCTAGTAAATATTTGAAATTTTCGACCTAGAGTGCCAAAATTTTTTGAACATAACTCGTATTTTTTTGTCCTGAGTGAATTTAAAACTTTGATTTATAAGATGAAAAGGACACCGAATTAATTAGAAATGAAAGCTCATGGAAAAGAATTTCAAATTGGTTTATTAGTAGAACGGTTTTTAATATCTCCAACTATCACTTACTTCCTTATCTCCCTATCTAGATTAGACCCTTCATACTACATCTCATCTGACCGGTTAGCTCATGAGTTGTGTGCAGTCTCCTGTATCTTTAGCGTAGTTAGATGATGAAGTGAAACAAAGTTCATTGCTGATGAACTTGTTTAACGAAATACTTCAGTATTTAAACACTAACATTTTTTGACATTGAAAATTAAATTCATCAACGGCAAAACGGCAAAATTCAGGCCTTCGGTTTATATTTTCATAGTTTTCATTTAGCTAGCAGATCTAGATCTTCAAAAGAAATATCACTGAGACTAGGGAAAGAAAATTTCCAACATCTCAAACCTCAAATAGTTTTTCAAAATTCAATTTTTTTATTCTTCAAAAAAATTAATGAATTCAGTCTTGATGGAAATGGTAATTGCCCTCCTCTTGATTCCTTTCCATACGCCCTTACTACTACTTTTACTTTGGTCCTCAGAACGATTACTTCCGTGAGGTTCCCCTAGCAGGGCATAGGGCCCAGAATTCTTCTATGCGCCATCGTTTACAATTTCTGCAGATGTATTTCAACTCTCTCCAACTCACGGAAATACTACTAGAGAATATTTGCACGCATTTCTTGTCGACTTCCTCGTGGTGCCTGTGGATAAGCTACAAAAGAAGAAGGACGGAGCAATCCTGACACATTCTTCTTACAGCAGCTGAACCAACTACACAAGACAAAGGATGCTACGAGTAGTTGTAGCTTAAGCTGTATCCGAAAAAATCTAGGGCAATATACAAATCTTGGACGAGTGGTCAGGGGAAGTCACGTCTAAAACATAAAGAAAAATTGATGTTTTGGTTTCAGCAATTTTGGATAATTGATGCTAAAATATTAAGATTAAGAAAGATTGCTTAGGACTATCGTTCCTAGTTCATTGTAGGGCGATTAAAGGCTAATCAAGGGTGAACACTCTTAGTTGTTGATTTTTACTTCGATCAATTGCTGGGTGTGTGTATCTAATGTTTGACAGGCCTTGAGTTTTGCGGAACTTATCTGGAAGTAACCTCACGCTTGCGAAAGCTTTACCAGAAGCTATATTCTGGCACCATGGGAGATAGTGCCCAGGAGGTAGAGATGGGTTGCGTAGTGCAACCTCTCTATCTCAGAATATCTACGGATATGAGGTAGGCCCCCTAGTGGAAGTATCATGGTGGCTGTGGTTACTCCAAATGCGGAGGCATCCATAAAGAAACTTGGATAGATGAGAAAGTGCCAAGGCCGATCCATGGTTTAACAGCATTTAATTAAAATGTGATTTTCATTAAGATATCAAAACAAAACCGTAGTTTGGTTTGGTTTGAATTTGGTTTTTTAAATTTCTGCATGCCCCACGACAATCCTCACTTCGTTCTATACTTTCAAATCTATAGAGCACGCCATCTATAATTATATCGTAGGGTAGCTTATGTGTATCTTATAGGGAACTTAAAACCGATTTAGCAACCACTGTAAAGAAATATTTTGTCTGTCATCATTATGTTATTAACCCATAACCCTTAGCATAATCTTTAGTGCGATATCAAAAACGGTCTTCAGCAGGGAGCGGTCAGCTCGCCGATTCTATTCAGCTCTTAAACCAGCGATCTACTACATAAGTAGTTTGACAATTGAGTATGCCGATGACTTAATAGGATTCAGAACAGTTCCAAAAGTAGAGGTCACCAAAACACTTTTGCAGCTTGACTTCGACGAGATTCAGCGATATTGCGGTGATTGGTAGTTGCAAATCAACTTTCAGAAATCAGAAACTATTTTGGTAAGAACTCCTTTGTATAGAACTCCAAGGGATACGCGAAAGAACTTGGGTATGGTAGTGATCATAAGGCCACACGGACAGCCACTCGCGAGTAAAAGTGCAGTTGGGTCAGTATTTGTACTTCGACAGATGTTTAAATACTGAATATTTTTCAGGGAAAGTTCTTATCGCCCACGCAAATTACATCATATTTGTTTATTGAATATAGTCCTGAGAAATCTTTACTCAATTTTTACTGTTTTTTTTTTTCATTTTTAATCACCCCATCGGAAGAGCTTATAATTTTTACAAATGGCCTCGTACGTCAATTATATTTGATATTTGTGAACTAGACAGCTGCAGAATACAAGCAGATAAGTAATGGAGCGTTACGCTCTGCAAGATCTTGTAATAACTGTGTCGATTTGCTTGACCAATAATCGGTCGGTGGTGTTAGCGCAGCGTGAATTTCGACGTCGATTTCCTAATGCTGTCGCGCAAACTGGGCACACATTCTGGCACTTAGCTACTCGACTTATACAGACTTGAACTACAGGAGACTATACAGGACGTGGCCGCGACTGGACTGGTTGTTCAGGCGAGAGTATCGCAACTGTTGCTGGCGTTGTCGCTGAGAACGAAGAAACATCACCAGGCGAACCCTACAACAAATTTTAGTGAAAGACTTACACATGTTCGCGTACATAGTGCCTGCTGACCGTTCGTCGAGTGTAAATTATTGTCAAACCATCCACAATCTCAACAAAGAAGAGGACGATTTTGTGTCGAAAATCATCATGAGCGACGAGACGGATTTCGACTCAAGCGTTCAAGGTCGCTGATAATGGCCAACTCTATTGGGCCATGATAAAATTCTTCTTAGTACCGGAATTGAATGAGCGGGGCTTGATGAAGATGTAGGGTTTATACACAACGGTGGTACCACACACTCAGTATGAACCACAATGGATATTGTGAAAGAAGCGTTTTCTGCACTCGTAACTTCCCGTTTTTTGCGATTTGGCATGACCAACAAGATTGTCGGATTTAACCAGCACACTTTCCACAACATCAGCACTATGTACTGAACGAAAACTTAAACCAGATTCGTCTGACTGATCCATAGAAAGAAAAAGAGGTAATTATTGTGAAGGTACACAAACGAAAGTTTTGTTGAGATCATTACCGCATCAACATCTTCATTTGAACAGCTACTTGACTTTTGAGTGCCAAATTTCCACAATTGACGACCATTTGAAGAAATATTATACTTTTCGAGGTACATTTGGAATTTGATTTTACAACTCTATTACGAAGTGAACAATGTGTGCCGTAAATCATTTAACCTGCAACGTTTCCAATTCTTGTAAGGATCATCCCGTTCTTTGCATTAAAATACATATGAGGTATTGATGAGAGCAGAAGTGGCGTAATCCTCATTTGTTTCAATTTTGACTTTATAATCCGCAATGGTCAAAAATAAATTTTCTTTCAACGCAGAAGTGACGTAACTAATATTTGCTCATAAATCAATACAAAAATGTTGAAACATTGTTTCTGCACGGAACTTTTCCTAGAGCACCAATGGTGTAACCCACTTACGCCACTTCTGTGCTAGTACCATTTGAAATGAGTAGATTTCAAACACATGTACGGTCAGGCGCGGATCCAGGATTTCGTTCAGGGGGGGGCAATTTTCGTAATATTTTGCTTAACTTTAAAAAAAATGGTCCATCGAATACTTACGCTTTTTTAATGATTCTCTGCATTTCTGTCTTAAAATATTAAAAGGTATAAACACAATCGAATATAAAAATAGCAATTTATTTAATTGAATTAATTTAATTTAATTTAATTGAAGGAAAGCATGTGCAGGTACATAATAAAGTTCGTATGTAAATAACTCTTAAATAGTAGATCAAACATCTTCGTTTACATTACTTTAGCATCTTTTAATAATGCTCTGTATGCATGTCTTAAAGTATTAAATAGGAACTCGTATGCATGTCTTAAAGTATTAAATAGGAACTCGTATGCATGTCTTAAAGTATTAAATAGGAACTCGTACGTATTAAAAAAAATAAATAAATTAATTAATTTAAATAAAGGAATTATAGTACATTATTACATTATACATTATTATACATACATGATATGCATAGTTCTTAAATACTTAATTCTAATCTTTTTGGGTGGCCGGTTTTTGAAAACCTAGTAATAACATTCTCAACATCGATCGGGATTTGCCTGTGGATGTGCATGAGTGCCAGACCGCGGAGGCGGTTTTCAGCCATTGTTGATCTTAAATATGTTTTAAGGCGCCGCAACGAAGAAAAAGACCTTTCTGCCGAAGAATTTGTAACTGGAAGCGTTGCAAGAATAAGAAGGAAACTATGTATAATACAAAACACATCCTTATTGCATTTGTCAATTAAATCCAGGGCAGTGTCGGGAAGCTTGTTCTTCTGCTCATTTTCTCTTACCCATTTTTCGCGCCACATCACCAGCTCATCTTTAAGCAAAAAAAGGGCAACATCTTTATTTAAGTTTAGGAGTTTTCCAAAGCGATCCAATAGGGACTTAACGGTGGTATCAAACTCATCAGTATTATATTTGATTATATTTTCTGGGATGAAAATCGTGAGCTTAAACACATCTAATGTTTCAGGTTGAAACCTTTCACGCAAATCAGTTAGAACAAAGTCGAGTACAGGTGCACACTTGTTTACAGTTGATTACGCACAAATATTATTTTATAGAATATACTGACACTTTCGGCACGCGACAAAACACTGTTATTAACTACACACAAAAGCCAAACACGCGTCGACTGTCGACAAGAAATAGCAAACAGAATATGAAGTGAAAGGTTGCAATTTGAATTAGATGCATATAACTATTTTAGAGTTCTTTATTATTTCTACCTAAAACTTGAGACACATTTTCATTACTTGTAACGGTCGTGGTTGGGACTTGCAAAAGAAAATAAAAAAACCCATTGTCTTTGCCTGAAAAAAATAATATGGAATTTATAATAGGCAGTGAAAATGAAGACATTATGGTTTTATTGCGCTCCTTTTGTTTTGCAATTAACGAGTATTCCTAGATCATAAAGTCAAATTTGTTTTTGTTGACACATCACACATCATCCCTATTCCTATTCCCAATGCTTGCAGGTAGAGAAAAGGGTTCATTCTTCAGTCAGTGAAAAAAAAAAACATAAAACCATGATAGGCATTTCAACGACCGACGCACGCGACAGGCGGGCGCCGAACGCAAATAAAGGAAATAACTTATGGAATCGTAAAATATATACATATACGAGTACATACATATACATACTTTCATACAGAGAACTTAGGTATATCTAAAATGCGTAGTTGCAGGCTGCACTCCAAACTTCTATTCTGCCTTTGGGAAAAAAAGAAAAAAGTGTTATGGTTTTTTGTACGCAATTTCAAGAATGTGAATAAAGGTATCTACATAAATAACATGAAAAGTGAAAAGTGATGCGTAAGCGTTTGCGTGTTGGTTGTTATAGGTTAAGGCTGGGATTGAAAAAAATTTACTTTATAATAATTGTGAAACGAAGAATTGCCCAGGGGGGGGCAATTGCACCCATTGCCCCCCCCTTGTATCCGCGCCTGTGTACGGTCAATCATAGTATGCTATGTAAAACATCATTGTCAATGTTGTGTGGTCTTTGCTTCTTGTATTGTGTTAGCAATCGAATTTACACCCGCCATACGTCGGAGAGAAAACTCTTATTCCCTGCCCTTAACATTATCTAAAATGTTCAATTTTACCTATCCTATCATAGTAGTGTAAACTTAACTTAACTTTCTAACTATTTTGTAGTTAAAAGCGATAATAATTTTTTTTTTCATAAACTGTTTTTTAAATTATTGGTGTAACCATCTTCCTTTTCTAAATTTAATCCAGTATCCAAGAAGCAGTAGTGGTGTAACCCACATAAAATCCAGTAATTAATAATTTAAAGAGAAGATTAAGGTCTTAAATATGGCCGTTTTCGAAAACGTCATCTGCATCAAAAATACATTTGCAGAACGTTCTTAAACGCAAACTGCAAAAGTCAACTGTTCGAAAACCCAAAACGAAATTTTCATGCAAAAGCACCATTTACGATAATGCAGTTTGCTTAAGTCATATGTTCGATAACATCATTTGCGGCACAGCTCTGCAGTAAGTAAAAAAATCGAGTTGACGACAAAAATAATTGAAGTTCAGAAAATAGAGTTTAGATTTGTCGTTTTTTTGTGTTGGTGGGTGAAAGTAGTTAAATTAGTGCACAACATTATCAACTTCTTCATTTGTAGTTGGCCATCTCACAAGTTTTGAAAGTAGACGCACAATTGTTGTTTTACAAGTTTTAATTAAAGTATGAAGTATGTTTTGTTGTAAGTCTGTACCTGGGCGAGAAATAATTGCTTTGACATTCTGAAATGATCGAAGAGTTCCTCATCCGAAAACTTTGTTTTGATTTAATTACGCATACGCACCTTTGGAATTTTACGAGTCGAACTTCAGAGTTTAAACAAACGCGCCTTCTTTTTTTGTTTAAAAATATTTTTTTTTGCTATAGTATCACGTATTTAAAATTTTCGAACAATTTTCAACCACAAATTTTGAAAATTTTTTAGCATCCATTTTTAATTTTGTTGACCGTGTTCGTAAACGTCAAATGCATTTGCAAATACACTGACGTTGATCAAATAGATTTTGTGCAAGCAGGGCGATTGCATATTTCATGACAGCAATATTTGCGTCAAAAAATGACGATCATTTGACGACCAAGTTGACGTTTATTTGACGTTTTCAAAAACAACCTATAAGATATCCCACTAGTTATGCCATAACTGAAGTTTATTAGCTATTATTTTAAATAGAAAATAACATTTCTTTTTCTTTTTCTTTTTCTTTTGTAAACCGTGATTTTCTCAAAAAGTGAATATTGGGGTTACACCACTTCTGCTATCAATGCCTCATATATTATTGGTGAACCAAGATTTATTATAAGGCTTAAAAGTCTTGTTCTTCAAGGGTAAGTGATTTTCAAATAAAGTCTTAATATTTTCAGTTAAAAATTGTAATTGCTCAATCGAAGACGACATATTAAAAAACACGTTCCCAAATGCTGCCTCTAGTGTGTTCTTCTTCTTTATTTGGTAAAAATTTATTAATAGGAAATTTGATAAACTTCTGAGCCTCAGTTTCCGGTTTTTTATTTGCTGAGTTAACTTAGAGTAATATATAATCCAGTAATAAATTAAACCCAAGTTAACACAGGAAGGAGTTTTTGAGTGCATGATTATTTTTAACCTCCTTTAGATGATAAAAAACTCTCAAAATCGAAGTCCCAATCTATGAAACGTGGCCTTCAATTTCGACCGCCTCAATTCAAATTGGGATATTCGATTTTCAACGGAGAAATGGAACCCATTTCTGCTACCTTTTGAATTGCACTTCTCGTCAAAGACACTCATTATCACAACAGCAACACTTTTATTTCAATTCCCCATTTCACTTTTATATCTCTCTTTGGCCAAATTCGTTTTACTCTTGGTTGCTCCTCGATAAACATGTGCATGACTCTTGTCTCGACCCTCTTCTGGCAGGCAAAATAACACAGAGGTATAATAACTGGCAACTGGAACACTCTCGCCGCCATCGTACTAAAAACTCCCCCATCAGTGAGGTATTCTGCCATCCGATGGTATAAAAGGATCCTTCACTTTCGCACCGGCTTTAGTTCTCAGTTACCCGTCAGTCGAATTGGAATAAAAAGCGAGACATTTTTGAAATTGAAAGCAAATTCCTTCGCCTTCGTTTGCGAGTTCCATGACAATAAAAGCGATTCGTCGTGTCGGTTTTTCTAGTTAGTATCTGTAGTGACGAGTCATGCTTAGACGAATGGATACACTAGTTGCTACTACTGACCGAATTCAATCATAGTGTGTGTGTGTGTGAACGAGCGCGTGTTCTATTGTGTGTATATGGTGGTGATATAATTCCCTAGCACGCGAGTTCCGTTATATTTGATTTGATTTGATTCATTTTGTAACGTTTCGTTACATTTATCGATACATTTTATTTTCTTTTGCCCGAGATATCCCGTTTATATTTCGTTCGCTCGTGCGGCTTAAGTTTGCGGTCATCAGGATGACGTGGTCGTGGTCGAACTTTCAATTAAATGTCCTCATAGGACTCGTGCTCCTGCTAGCTTCGCTGGGATGGTCTAATTCAAGTGTTATTAATGGCCGAAAAAATAATGGCTTCGATTCGGATAGCATGCTGCGTGACAGCAGCAATGCCAAAGGTATGGTTGTTGGTGATGGTTTGGGAGGCTTAAATGGCGCCCAACACCAACAACAGCAACATCGTACAGTTATTATTGTTGGCCAGCCGGACAATAGCGAAGATGATTCCTTGTCATCATCAATGATGAAGAATGATAAAGGCGCTAAATTACAGTCATATGCTGCTGCTGTGACTTCGATTAACGGTGATATAAGTGATGCTGATGATAGTGTTGCAAGCAATGGCAATGGTGATGATGCCATTAAGGACACCAGTGAAGAGGATAATATGATTTTGCCGCTGAATGATCAAGTGCGTTTATTAACAAAACAGTTGAACGCCCTAATGACACGCCGTCGAGAGGATTATGAACTTTTGGAGAATAATCTACGCAAATCCTTAAGGATAACGAACAATGCCGAGAATATGGATATGAGTATTCGCTCGGAATTGGATCAACTCAGGTGGGTAAAAAAAAATACAACCAGGTATTTCGTGTGACATGAATTGAAAAGATAATGGCTTGGGAAAATATTATTTTTTAATTACTTTCCTCGTTATTCTCACTCCTTGTTATCCTTGGTTTTCGAATTGGGGAGGAGTGGGTAAAGGGGGTGGTTATGCGCAGTTTAACTAAGATTTCCGAAGTCTGAGTATCAGGAGGCAATTTTTTTTATTGGAAAATTTCGTCGGGTTACAAATAGGTTATTTATGGTAATTGTATAATATGCCCCAGGGCTATGGGAATTGATGGGGCTTTCAGTGATTTATGAGATTTGCTCTCAAGCCGAATTGGTTTGTGTTTTTATTTTTTGTGTGTCTCGTTGCTTACTGATGTGAAAATTTATATCTTTTTATTTTGTTGAGGGTCCTCAAAACAAATATGCATTGGATACTCGATTATTTTTATCATCAATTCAAAAGTAGGTACACGGGGTTTGAGTTGAACTTTCCATTCGTTATTAGGGCTCATTCCCTGAAGGAGGATGAAACAACAAAACGACAAAAAAAAAAAAAGAAAGAAACTTTCTTCGTTATTTGTTTTAGGAGGAAATTTTCTAAAAGAGATGTCGTTATTTTTTTGTTTTCTTATTTTTTTGAGGACGGTATTTGCCTGTTTAGTGCTTGAGACATGATTCGATTTAAAGTTTTGATTTGTTTGAACTTTCTTACAATTTTTTTTCATTTCTATTTCGTTTTTTTTTTTTTTTTACAGAAAAACTTTTGGTGTCTTATGAGAATTGAATTGAGGCAACAAAATTGTATTTGTCTAGTTTAGTTTTATTTTGACTTTGCATTTGAGAAAGATCTGAAAGGTATATCTTCTATGGAGACTTATGATTTTTAATTGGATAACGAAGTTAATTGGAACTTTTGTGCCGAAGTTTCTTCTTGCTTAAGTCGGTTAAAAGAAACTTCTGGTATTAAAGAAATATTTTTGAAAGTCGTCGAATCCTATGGAAAGTTTGTTTTCAAAAACACTTCTGTGAATTTTGAGGTATTCGATATCTCCTTCTTGCTATATCTTAGAACAGTTTAAAGAAATATGAGCTTGATGTTGCTTGAACTGATTTCCTCATTCTACTCTTGGGTAGTTTATTTCTATATCGGAAGAGCTATTTGTTTGATTAAGTTGAGAGATTTCATGTGAAATTCGTGGAAAGTTTATCACTTTTAATTAATAACCTGAAGGTTTACTACGCCCCTAATGCCCAAAGAGCAATTCTATAGAAATAATTAATAAACGCAAAATTTCGTCCTGCTTTTCATTCTGCTGTTCGCTGTTCGATGAGTGATATTTATAATTGGAGCAAATTATTTCGAGAATTCTACACATTTAATTTGTTTATTTTTTCCTTTTGTTTTTATTTTTGAAACTCTCCAGGAGTTTTTTTTTCATAGCTTTCGTGAACGTTTCGTTGTTTTGTTGGAGACTATAGGAAACTTTCGTTTAGCGTTTGTAGTGCACTAGGCTGAATGGTTTTCATCTGTCTATTTGTTGTTGTTACACTGTTTAAATTGTTGAATTCTTTCAGTGGCATTTAAAGGTACAGGTAACTGATTAATTTACTGGCTTAATATTTTGGGATGTTTCTGTTTACCCAGACCTAGAATTAGAAGTAAATGTCAGTGTTCTCCAAATATTGATGCATTTACAAAATAATTTTTTTACAATTGGACTTATCTAGAACCATCTTTTGTTGGCCAAGGTTCTTTCAATTGTATTTTTAACGTAGTTCGTATCGAAATTTCTGCAAATGAGAGGCGTGCTAATTTTTGTATTATGGGAAGGAAAAATGTGACATAATTTGTTTCTACACGAATAAAAAGGTAGGTCTTTGGGATCGTATACATAGTAGTGGAGTAGAATTTATAAACAGAAAATGTCCTTTATATTTAAGTGCTTGGAAAAAAAAAGAACGCAGACAGAGAAAACTGATTTTAGTAAAGCAAACAAGTCAGCAAAACAAGTTAGAGGATTGAGTCCATTGTGTATTAATCAAAATAAGCACTAAACTTGTAGTTAGACCCATTTCACACGAGGAGATTGGGCTTATAAAAATTTTCAGTTTTCGGGAGACATGTGCACAAAGCAAAATAATGCATTTAAGTTGCTTTGGTCACCAACTTGACGAGTTTTTTTTGACACATGATTTCACAACTTTGATAAGTAGGAGACTTTAGAAAAATATATAAAAATATAAAATCCCAGTTTGGGAATTCGATCAATGGAAAGAAAGCTGTAGTATAACGGTTAGTGCGTCGAACTGCCATGCAAAGGATATTCGTTTCGATTCTCATTAGACTTTAATTAAAATCAAGTTATTTTTTTGAATATATGTAGGTATGTACCTACTTTCAAAATACAGAAAATTACTATTATTTATGATATATAGTTATTTTTTGGCAAACATCTGTTTTTTTTTTCAAATTTTAACTTGCTCGGGCTTGTGTTGCAATGGAATATTCTTTCAGAGTTAAAAACGAAATTCCCTAGTTGATGCAGAATTTAAGAAAAATGCAGTTTTGTCATTAATTCTGTTGTAAAATTAATTTTCATTTACATGAAAATATTTTTAGCTAACTTAAAGCTATAAAAATGTCATAAAACCATCCCACCTATAACAATTGTTTCTTACTTATTAATTGGCTTCATTTAAAATTCATATTGGTGTTATTTTTTACCTAGAATATAAAAATACATAATTGTTTTTTTTTTAGTCTGTCTATTTGCTAGTAACCTACAGAGTATTTTCAAGTGATTCCTTGCAGGATTCAATTCAAATTATTATTTTAGCTCATCTAGTACTAGTAGGTGCTGATTCTTAAAAAAAAACCTACAAACAATTGCAAATCAATATGAGGATGAGGATTTAGCCACAAATTCGCCTAACACAAATATAATTTAAGAAAACTATTCTACGGATTATTCTCGTAAGATTATTGTAATTGTCAAATCGATTTTGTAAAAATTTTGTAAAAGTATATTTGAAATGAGTTCGAATAGTCTTGCATTGTAAAATTACAAAAATTATTATTTATTTTGTATAACAAAAAAAAAAATTTAAGGACTTTTACTATTTTTCGTACTTTCTTCGCAAATTAAAGCGTGATTTGGTGAAACTTACAATAAGTTTTTTTTTTGAAGCTGTTGATCATGATACATATATTGAATGATATTCGATTTAAAAATCAGTGCAATTACGTACCAATTCACATTTTTCTACAATTGAACTAAGCGCCATCTAAACTCTGAACATTTCAACAACATTTAATTAACTAAAACGCCTCTTCTGCTGACTTTAACAACATTCTTCTAGGTTCGTGATTGTTACTAACTCTTTATTAAAAAATATTTTAAAAGTTTTGTGAATTGTATAATTTTGTTATCTGTTTTGTTTATTTGTACGCTTTAGTTAGTTTGTATTACGTTTCTAATCACTAACACATGCACTTACAATGAACTTCTAATTGTAGGTTTGCAGCTTTCTCTAACACACTACAATTAAGAATCTAAAGTGATAAAAAGAAAACAATTTAAATTCACTTTTAATTTTATTGTTGTTTGCGTGTGAAAATTTGCTGACCTGCCTATTCACTTTTTCAAAAAAAAAAAAACAGCTTATATCATTTAGATATATGTATCTATAAATTAAAATATTCATAAATATGTTTGAAACAGAAGAACAAGTTCGTGCGATTAGGTGGTGCATTTTATTGACCATTATTTTATTTACTCGATATTTAGCAGAGGCAAATGAATATTAAATAAAAATATTAATTCTTTAGGTTCATGGTACGTATTAAACTAAAGACTTTCCACCTGATAGTTTTCTTTTATATTTAGGTTTAAAGATTTAATTTGAAATATAAAAACAGTATATGTATGTATATTATATAAATTAATTTAGCTCATACATCAACGAATATTCAAAAGTACTTCAAATGGATAATAATCAATAATGAATAATATTGGAATACAAAATAAAATCAAAAGACTAATAGAATGAATGTAAAACAATCTTTTGCTTTTTAAAATTTTATATAAATGTGGAATTATATTTCAACTAAGAATATGTAGAATGATACACGAAATTTAATTGTATAATAAGTACGGTTTCTTTGAATTTGGCAACATTTTAAAAGCGAAATTCAATAAATCTAAAGCTTTTACCTCGGAATCGAATTCGATTTTTCTGAATGAAAGATGATAATAAATGACAACATTATTGCTAATTAAATGTACTAAAAGGTACTCAAAGTAAATTGACAAAGCCTTATTTATCTGAAGTTCATTATATTATAGGTCTTACCAGGCACGAGGCGTGACTTTTTCGATAGCGGAAGCACTGAACATAAAACCAAAAATGAAAGACCTTTGAGATCCAATCTTTTAAATTCCACTTAATGATAATACACATAAAATAATATACATAAATAATATAGATATTACAGTAAAGTCTAATTTAAAAAAAAGAGCTTGATGCCTTGCGCAAAGATTTATCCTTTTTCTTTTGAGGCAAAATTATCTAAGTACGATTTGATGAGAAACTAACCTTTCTTGTCCACATTTATTTCTAAAAAAATATTTAAATCTCTTAAAACATGAATATGATCTCTCTACAGATACCATTATTACGGGATATTAAAAATCTTAAGATTCCTTAAAGTTTTTTCTAATTTAAAATTCTCATAATTGAAAATAACCTTTAGTTATATTTCTGCTGGAATGTCAAGAAATCTCAGATATGAATATTAGAAATATGTACTATTTTTGACCACTTTTTTATATAATAACAAAAATTAACAGAAAACAGGTGGATTGTATTTATGGCCACTAAAATAATTAAAAAAACTACCACCTTTTAAATTCATATTTGTTTGTTCTCTAATAGTTATGAGTTGCACCTAAATTTGCACACACATTATATTAAAATAAAACTTTTCTACCCCTTTTCTCCATGAAATTAAACTCATTATTAGTTTGAGACAATAAGCAACTCAATAGATACATCTTTGTTTTTCTATCTATCTCTTGTTGGAAATTCTCGTAATGCATTCACTCAACTCATTCTTCACACATTGGGCAAAATGTAAGAAACGAGACAAAATTATTTTGACTTTGGGTTGAGATCTAAGTTAAGTATGCGAAATAATGGAATGCCCAGCTGTTGTGCATTCTTTATATTGTTTGAGAATCATTGTTGTTTGAGCATTTTGTGAATATTGGTGAGTGATGTTGTAGGTATATTTTCAGTTGACTTGGAGTGGAAGGGTGTTTTGAAATTGAGTTAAGGAGGCGATAATAAGGAATGCATAGCTGTTAAGCATTTTAGCAAGAACTTTCATGAGATTGAGCATTATAAATAATGGAGTGATATTAAGCATTCTCAGTTGGTTTGCAGTGTGGCATTTTAAGTTGTAATAAACAGAGAGATCTTGATTTCCTTTAGTAATTTTAGTAAAAGATGATAATGTTGTCATAATGATGTTGAATTGGTAATTTACAGAGTAAATGAAGATTCATTAATAGATACAAATAATATAATAAAAATATTAATACAATTTGGAATTTTGAATTTAATTCCTTGCTAGGTACGATTTTTTCAAATGGTTCAACGGAAGCACTCATTCCACTCAATATATGGACGCTTCGTCCCTGGGTCTTACTACAACATTGATATGAGATAAATAGTTTTAACTAAAGTTTATTTGTATACCAAGGGCTAACACATAGTAAATGGTCGGTATAATGTTCTCCATCATTACAAATGGTGGAACCCGTGGTAAGTCTTGACGGGTCTTATAGATAATTATCTTCTGAGATTTATTGGAATTCTGTTTTAAGTATTCAGTTAAACCCACTTAATTTCATTATGACCTTATTGATTCTAAAAACACAATCTTGCATTAGATTAGTAAATTTGATAGTCATCAGCATAAAAGTGTTCAAAAACATAAAGATTAACTTAAGTTGTAGCATTGATTAATAATAAAAAAAGAAGCGATCCAAGAATCGAACCCTGGGGAACACCGATTGTAAATGGTAATAATTTTGAGTAATTAGACTCAGTTCTAACGTATTAATTCCTATCATTAAGGAAGCTCTTTAAGAAGTCAGTCGATTTTTCACTGAAACCAAATATGAATGCACTTTAAGTACATAACCCTAGCATTAGATTAGATAAGAACGAACCACAGAGAAAAGAAAACATGAATTCCTCTCCGTTAGTTGGCCTTTTTATTATATTTTGCATTTCCATAAATATCAAGTACCGTGTTCCGCAGATCGGCTTACAACGATTAAATGTTGCTCTTTGATACTAAGTAATATATCCTAGTTTTATTTGTATCAAATAGATTTGGTAGTGGAACAGCTTAAAGAGAACCATTACCTAGTGACTTACAACTCTCAAACATAGAATAATTATTTTAATGAATGTGGATGCAATTTCGTTGTTAAATCAAATCTTTAAATTGTGTTAATTCGAAGATGAATTGTCAAGCATTATACAAAGTCTTTCGAATGCTAAAGAAATAAATTTCTTTAACCTTCCATTTGAAAAATTGATTTTCCATATTTTATCCATGTTTGCCCTACTTAACATTAAAATAAAGTTAATTTTTGTGTTTTTAACTAGCTGTGTCTGGGAATCAAACTTAGATCTCCATCATATAGCGTTTTTCTTTTTTAGTTCAGAATAGAGTTCTGAACAGAGTTGAAGCATGTCGAGCATGTTCTGAAAATCCTCTGAACCAAGCGTGCTAGCGCTCTGAGTTGCTTGTGAAATATACACCTCAACACTTAGCTATCACTATTTTTTTTTTTTAATTTGTACCTATCAAATGCATGTGTTAAGCATTTAGCTCTGTCTGTTTAGTTATTTTATTCTGAGTTCATAAACCGCACCCTGAAAACGTTCAGAATATGCCGGAACTAAAAAAAGGTGAAACACATATTTGAAGCTCTCACCACTCTGAACTTAAAAAGAAACACCATTTTTTTTTTCTATAAGTCTGCTCTAAACCAAAAAAGAAAAACGCCTATAATAACCCAACTCTCTGACAATTTTATAGGTTATGACTTTTCATATTCAACAATTCAGTTATACATGAATCCTTCAATTTATAAAAATAACAAATATCAAACATCAAACACTATACACTACATTATGTAACCTTCATTTTATGTATTTTATTGATCAAAGAATTTAGAATTTCCGGAAACCCGTTGACCCAAGAATATGCTTAAGACAATAACAAGAACTTTCCGAAATTAAGACACATTTCTAAAGAGAAATACATATTTGCTTAACTCAACTCTAAAAGCCCATATAATGTCGAAAGATATTCTCTACATAAATCATTTATAACTTTGTACCTTACCAAGATGCCAGGTTATTGGCATTCCCTTAAAACACATTATATTCGTTTGTCACACAAAATTGTCCAGCCAAACGAAACAAAAATAAAAGAAGACGAAAGAGCCGGAAACGCCTACAGAATATTTTGGTAGTCTTTCTTGCCTAAATTATTTCCACATACGTAGGTACGAACCTACTAATAACAAAATTATATCATCTCTCCACAACTCAACATCAAAAGAGAAATTTTCCTAACAAGGGTCGTTATTTTGATCAAAAACAAATATTTGTCATTTGCATCAAGTCATCATCATCAAGTCAAATGCATACGGAAGGATCTTCTTCCTCTAATTATGCCATTCATCATAGTTGACATATAAATTAGTTAATCATTCAGTATTACTCATATACGAGTATCCTTGTACTACGTATATTTTATTTTTTCTGTTTTTGAAAATCATAAAATGTATCTATTTGTTTTTGTTTTTGCTGTTTTTGTCAGTGACATACAGCTTTCATCCATCTTGCTTAGAATGCCATATCCTGTCTAACGAACTATGAGAGAATTCTACTTTGTTAAATTATCATCCTTCAAAGTTTTGTTTAGATACCTATTTCGGGTATGATGTTGCTCTAACCGAATCCTTATGAAATTCGTCTTCTGGTTGCTGTATTTATTTCATTGCATATTTGATAGCGCATGTTTAGCAAAAAAAGAGGAAACAGTAGCCAACTTCACAACTGGAGGTTGGTTTAGTTAATTCGATATTCTTCGGTATCCTTGAGGGTGATAAAAAACATGATACTCATACAGACAAATATGCATCTTTTCTTCCGGAGCGAAACAACAATAAAAGCAATAATTTCGATTTACAGGGTGTTTTTGGAGACTCATAGATTTGGGACTTCATTTTCCTTATTTTAAATATTTTTTAAATCCATGTGGCTAAGAAGTTTGGATATCTGATTACTTTTTCATTTTTTGGTAGTATAAAAATATATGTTATATATAAATGTATATATATAATATATGTAAGAGTATATCAAAAATTTAAATTTTTGTAGAACGCTTGGCATAATTCTTAGTGCTTTGGTCAGTCATGCAGAGATCTTGGGTTCGAATCGTTGAATTATATGTAATTTATTTATTTTTATAAAGGTTAGCACAACCCAGTTTTCAATCTACAGATTTTTAAAACAATTTTTTTAAAGATTTTCTAAAGTTGGAAATCTAGTTTTTTGAAACATCACAATCGTTACCACGCATATGAAACAAAAAGAATATTCACAATTTCGGCTCCGAGCTATAAGTACTTTTCTCTGACTAGTATGAGAAAAGTGGCGAAATGGAGAGGTAAGCGAAATTTAATTTCCTTTTTGTATACTTTAGACTTTAACGAACTACAAAATGCTACGTTCCGGCTGTTGTAGATTTTTATTATCTTTAATTTTTGTTCGATTTACAATTCTATATGTGCCAATATTAAGCTTCCAAAATTGAGTGCTCAGAATCTTTAATTCAATTTTGTATTTCAAAAGTTTGTATTCGAAAAATCTGTAAATTTCTGAATTCGAAATTTTGATTTGATGACCAAAAGTACTCACTTTCCTTTTTTCATTGGGAACATGTCAAAATCTTAGGAATCATTCTAAATGACCAATCCTGAAATTTTCAATTCAGGATATTAATATAGAATTATTGATCTACAGGATACTTGATTTACAGACTTCTTGATTTACAGACTTTTTTATTTACAGAATTTTGAAATACATAATAACGATCCATTTCTGGCAAACTAAATACAATAATTTTAAAGAAAAGGATTTTAGTAGATTTTAGATTTTTAGTACTCCACCTAAATAGGTATACCAACGGAGGTGTTTTTTTAAATGTAATGTTATTTTTGTATGTTCTTTAAAAAAATAGTAAAGCTTAGTACTCCACCTACATATGCCAATAAAGATATATTTCAAATCACACTGTCATTTTTGAATGTTCTTTGGCATAAGATGAACATACAAAATCCTCTGGAAGTTTTAAGTTTTTGTCTTATAGAAGGATCAGGTCCTTCTATGGATGAACAGTATGGTTTTCGCAAGAAGCTGCTTAAAAACCAAACTAAAACTCAAACCGTGTAAAAGTGTTGTATGGTGAAATGGCGCCGCAAATGCTCGAAAACGAAATCTTCTAGAATTTAGAAAAAAGTTTTGAAAAGGCAAATTTTCAAGAAGACAAATTTCGGACAGAGTTGTTGTAGTTGTTGTTGGAGTAATATTTTGAAAAAAAAATGGAGTATCGCAAAATAATATTTTTTTTAAAAGGAAAATTCCCTGAAGACAATGACGCAAAATTTTAAACAGTCTATTATTAAGGTGTTAGTATGATACTACTTAACAATTTGCTAACATTATAGTAGTTTACTAACTCATTCTTAATTTTAAACATTTTTTAAACTAGTATCGTACTAAAAGAATTTTCTTAATAAATTGCTTCTGAACACACCTAAAACAATGACATTTCGTGTAAAAAAGGGAGTACACGAACATTTTTTTGATGTTTGCAAATGTCAAAGAGTCATAATGAAGCTAGCACGATACTTAAAAAATAAAGTAGGTATTCGATGATTTTAACTTTAATAAAAGGGTAGAGAAAGTATGATGCTATGTATATTCGATTAAAATTTGCAAATTCGTTGTTTTAACCAAGTATCATACTAAAACAGATTTAGCATCGTACTAATTCAATTAAAATTTTGCGCCATTGTTTTGAACATTATACATAGTTTAAAAAAAAATATAGTTATTGGCATGGCAGAGGCTATATTTTGTGTTAGATTTTAGAGTGGCAAATTTGCAAATGTAGAAGGATATAATATGAGTGTATGAGAGTTGAAATTTTAGAACGCAATGTATTATTTCCCTTTTTCCTTGATTTTAAATAAGTCAAGTCCTACGCATAGTGTCATCAACTGAAACAAGTTTTTCGTTTGATATAAATGTTGTGCTTTATTTTATTTCTACTTGAGACGCACGGATCTCAAGTGGGGTCTTACCTTTTTTAGTGTTCTTTTTCGTGTAAAGTGAAAGAGTCAAAGTATTTATATTTTTTGTTTATTTATTTCTTATTTCATTAATTTTCTTAAATAGTTTAATGTACAAGTTTAGAAAAAACACAAAATTCAAATTTGTAATTTAAAACCTACAAGATATTGAAAATGAACTTGTAAAGAAATAGTAACAATTGATTCAAATTTATTAGATATTGAAAATGAACTTGCAAAGAAAAATAGTAACAATTCACGACGAGGGTCCAATTCTAAGTGTTGAATCCCCGACTCGTCACACGACTCGAAGATCCGAAAAAAATATGTAATGTGAGCAGAAGTGTGCCTGGTTGCGACCGGAGTTTGTTTTTTTTTAGGTTGGAGAAGTCTGTTAGGAAAAAGAATGAAATCCGATATTCATAAAATATGGATTGGCAAAAAAGGGCATTGGTCATTGGATTTGGGATTTGAAGTAATTAAGAATGAAAGTGATGACCTGGGAATTTTAAGTGGTTTGGAGTTGGGCAACTAAACAATTAAAGGAAATGATAAATGTGGAATTTTAATTGGTTCAGAGTTGGACAATGAATATGGGAATATGAGAATGTGGAATATTGGTCAATCAAAAGGAAATGATGACTGTGGGAAATTTAAGTGGCAATGGGTTGAAGCGAGTATGGGTTGAGTTCGATGGAATAGATAAGGGGAAATGATAAGGGAAGGTTGTAAGGTACGTACTTTACAACATAAACTTTTGTGGAAACCCTATTGAAAATTGTGTCATCCACCTCCCTACCTTCATTTTATTTTTTTAAGTTTGAAAATATGTATATCTCAGTACAACTTGTTGGTTAAAACAACGATTTTGCAAATTTTAACTGAGCTTAGCATCATACTTTCTCTAATATTTTATTAAAGTTAAAATCATCATCATCAATAGCTACTTTACTTTTTTTGACATTTACAAACTTCAAAAATGATTTGTTTACTTTGTTTTTTACACGAAGTGACATTGTTTTAGTTGTGTTCAGGAGCAATTAATTAAAATAATATCCTTAGCACGATACTACTTACAAAATGTATAAAATTAAGGAAGACTTTGAAAACTACTTTAAAGTTAACAAATTGTTAGTAATTTATACAAACATTAATTTTTGATTTTTCTAAAACACCCTTTATTTGTTCTTAAGCTTCGGCTTCAGGTTTTTCCCTGCACATGAATAAATACACATCTTTTGTGGAAGGATCTATCTGGCATCAGACTAACAATACAAAATCCAAAACAATATTTATGTACATATAATTGACTTTGGCTTCTTCATTCTGGTTTTCAAATGGAAATGGATTTGCCCATAGACACGAATGTATATTTAATCCTTGGTCCTAATGCATGGTTCCATTATATTCTATGATATATCTAACTTTAAGCTGGAGACATGATATCATTTGAAATTTTGAATTGAAATATGAACTTATTTAATAGGCAGGTAAATTTAGTAGAATTGAATTTTAATACATTTTTTTCTTCAATGTAAAAAACAAAGAATTAATTCGGAAGTGACAGACTAAATTAAAAAGATTTAAATTTTCTTAAATTTTTGGCTTGGAAGTAGATTTATGTTTTATTTAAAAATTAAAAATTTGTTTTAGTGTGAGTTTTTATGCGGACAACAATGTTTTTATTTGAATGTTTTATTTTCAATTTTCAAGCCAAATTTTTGTTTAAAACTTAAACCATGCAGATACAAAAATCAAAGGCAGCGGTAATGCCCAGCCAAGTTCTGGCACTACACGCTTTTTACAGGAACAAACTCAGGCGATTTTTGACCCCTTCCTATCTTCAGTACCAATGAAGTCAGAAACTTAGAACTCCGAATAAATGCTAAGCTAGTCAGGCACAGGCGCCTCACCAAATATCAATTTTCTAGCATAAGCGGTTCCTGAGATACAAGGCCTCAAAAATCACAAAAACCTCAACTGACTGACTCACTGACTGACTGACAGATCATCAAAATTATGGAGCACTTCCTGACATCGTAGAATCTTGTAATTTTCCAAAACGGTAGGTCTTGTCATGCAAGCAGAGGCAAAAATCGAAAATTTGAAATTTTTCATTCAGGGGGCGTGGTATCCGTCCACTTTCTCCGAATTGGTGTTGGTTGAATGGAGCACTTCCGACTGCTGTAAAACGATGAAATTGGGAAAAGTGGTAGGGCTTAAATTGCACTTAAGGAAAAAAAATATAAAATTAGCGGTTTTCCATTCAAGGGCGTGGTATCCGCCCACTTCCTCAGAACTGATGTAAATTATATATGGCGCACTTCCAATTGCAGTAGAACAATGAAATTTGGTAGAACGGTAGAGCTTAAATTGTATATAAAGGACCAAAAATAAAAATTGAGGTTTTCCATTTAGGGGGCGTGGTATCCGCCTACTTTCTGATAAAATGTTTAATTTATATGGAGCACTTCCGATTGCTGTAATTAAGGTAGGTATGTTAGTGTTAGGTATCTTGCCAGGATAAGAAGAAATAATTGAAGCGCAAATAAAAACAAACAATAACAAAAAGAAAATATACCAAAAGAAATAGCAAGCTATAAACTAAGTTGATTTTAGTAGGTATAGAGTCCACCCTTCTATCTTTCCGTATCTTTCGAGATTTTGACATGGCAAAATATTAAAATCCTTGCAAAAAGAGTGAGATCAGACCAAAAAACATAAATGTTAAAAAAAGAGCCAAGTTCTTCTATAAAAAAAACCTTTGTGTAACAAGTCAGCCGTGAAAAGTACTGAGATCTAAAAGTACGCCAAGTTCTTACTTCATGAAGGTTTAATACCGGATATTTAAAGCAGAATAATATTGAAACAGCTACAATGTAATAGAGGCATTTTATTATTTAATGATTACTGACTAAAATTTGATGGGCTTACTTGGCAAGTTTTTTTAAAAAAACTTGCTAAGTAAGAAGTAAGAACTTGGCGTACTTTTAGATCTCAGTACTTTTCACGGCTGACTTGTTACACAAAGGTTTTTTATAGAAGAACTTGGCTCTTTTTTTACATAAATGTTTTTTTGGTCTGATTATTTATTATTTATTGATAGGCTATAACAACTTAACCTATGTTCCGACAAGACCTAAGGTGGCTTAAATGCCACCTAGACTGTACAGTATTAGTAGACAAAAATTGAAGAATAACTGGCCAGGGGCTATTGCCATAGAAATGCACCGTTCAAGGACTATTCACAGGAAAGCGACCAACGCACTACGAATTCGCTCATTTTAAATTTTCGTTCACATAGCATTTTTTATTCCTCGCGAATGACGTTTAAAACAAAAAAAGAAACAAAAACATAAATTATTCTTAGGTAAGTGGCTCGCGAACAATTGATTCACTGCAGGGGTTCACAGTTTGGATTCTATGTGGAACGCATATAGACTTTTGAGAGTTCGAAGCAATCAGATTGGAATTAATTCGTGACTAACAATTTATTTTTTCCAAGTTTATCGTATTTTATCCATTAAAAAGCAAGTTTTAGTACATATCTGGTTAATTTTAATTAGTTTTTCTACATTTTGTCTAGATTTTGTGAATAACTTAGACTTATATTGCTTTAAATCCGTTTTGTTCTTCTATTTGTCTGTCGTTGGTCGCTCTCATACGAATAGTTCTTTATGCTAAGTCAACCCTGCGCAAAACTGGATTATAACTTACGTCATTGAGACAGTCAGTGAGTCAATAAGTGTTTTAGTTATAACTGTCAATTAAGGATTTTTCCAACAGAATTTGAAAAAAAAATATTTGAAATATTCAAAATTAATTTTGAAGACCAGATCTACTACATTCACGATGACATTGAGATTCTAAAATTTGAATATAAAACCGAAGAAGTAATATTAAGGCATTTGCGCAAATTTTTAGTTGAATTAGTACGAGGTTCAAGCTGTTTTTGTATAGAACTTGGTTAAAACGCCGATTTTTTAAATTTTAATCGAATAAAGCATCATTCTTTCTCTACCGTTTTATTTAAGTTAAAATTATCGAATACCTATGTTATTGTCATAGTATCGTAATAACTTCATATGAATCTTTGAAATTCACAAACTTCAAAATAGGTCTGTTTATTTACTTTTTTGTGTGAACTGACATTACATTAGGCATGTTCAGAGACAATTTATTAAAAATAGCCAGGCACGATACCAGTTACAAAATGTTTAAAATTAAGAAGGAGTTAGTTATCAATTTTAAAGTTAGCAAATTGTTAAGTTCCAATACCCTTAAAAATGGGTTTTAAAAATATGCAAATTAAAAAATAATAATATACATATAACTTGTTAGAAATTTTTAATAAGGAATATTATTAAAACTTTAGAAACTATAGAATGATACGCGTTATCTCTGACCCTGATAAATACACAATAAGTGTATTGACGCCTCTAGGCACATCTGACCATAGTGTTATATCTGCAAATTTATCGTGTCAAACAAACCCAGTTAGAGAAAGAATTTCTAGAAGAACCGTATGGCAGTACGACAAAGCCAACTGGAACGGTTTGAATAACTTTTTCAGGATATTTAACTGGTCACTATACTTCCTCGATAGTGACTGGAGTCTACCAGCGCAGATATGATAACTAAAATAATTTTTTTTGGAATGAAAATTTTTATCCCAAAAAGGGTTAAAAGTATCAGACCCAAGAATAAATCATGGTTTGATTTGAGCTGTAAAGAGGTTATCAAGGAAAAAGAGGTAATCTTCCGGTGTCCGGAAAAAGTTCAAACAAGCCAGGAAGGCCTGCAACGCCCATATTCGACGGAAAAAATTTGTACATGATCAAAAATCAAGGCAAAAAATACTGCAATGTCCCAATGTCATTTGTAAAAAATATGGGGAATTCTTCCTCTTCCTCGGTTCCTACGCTTGTTGTCAATGACACTCCTTTTGTTAGCTCTATTGATAAAGTTACCTTTAGTGTCATGACTCCCCCAATTCTTGAGCGCGTTAGTGATTCTATGGGACAAATATTTTTTCGTACGTATACCGTGGCAAGAGCTCTGAAAGATCTCAACATAAATCCGCTGGTCCGGATAGTATCCCCGCTATTATTCCGAAGAGGTGTTCTTCCACGCTAGCAAAACCCCTGTGTAAGCTTTTCCATCTATCCTATTGTTCAGGGCTCGTTCCGAGTGGTTGGAAAACTGTATTTGTTCAGCCAATTTCAAAAAAAGGCTAATCTTCTTCTTCCTCAAATTATTGACCGATCGCACTAACGTCCCTTCTTTCCAAGATCATGGATCAATCATCAGCTTAAAAAATATCTTGAAAAAGGAAAGCTTCTTAATGACCGGCAGTATGGCTTTCGTAACAAAATCTTGCGTACATTTTTAAGAAAGTTTTTCATAAGAAGTTTGATAAAAATAAGGGATAGTCGATAATCTGTTCTTTAGAAGAAATTTCTTATTTACCTTTAGGTATCTTCTATGTATATCCACTAGTCTATAATCCAATTTTGTATATGCCTTAGACTTAGATGAATAATAAAAAATAGTGGCCTTAATGTATCAAACTTAGGAAATATCCTGCTTAATTCAAAGAAAATTCAAAGGGTCTTAAGCACATTTTGTTTTGGCCATAATATTTTTGAGTTAGCTTTTCGAATCATTTTTCTAGTTCTCTTCTATATATACGAGTACATTTGAAGTTTTTATTTTTGAATTTCTCTCGCAACAATATACTTCTATAAGATTAGGAAAGGTATTCTTTAAAAACGAGTTCATAAACAGTAAAGTTGTGCAAGAACTTTCTGCTGGAAAGATTTTCTCCTTTTTCTAGAAGTGTACTAAAAAAATACATAAATAGTATCAGATCTTAGTAACTTGATTTTGCAGTGAAAATGCATATTTTTTATTTACGAATCCAGGGAAACTCTTAAAAGTTGGGTTAGAGTGTAAACTCAAGTCCTCATCTAGAGAGCTACCTGTTTGATCAATATCTTGAATTCAAATGATTTTGAGTGCCTAATCAAATGTAAACATATATTGCCATCAAAATTACACATAAAATCGTTGGATCCACCCGATGAACCGATATCTTTGCCTTATGGTATAGCCTTGTTCGCTATAACGAGGTCATCAATACCTTACAAAATTCCTACATTATTCTATAACATATTATTAATTCATTATCAAAAACCCCAAGCCCAAAATTCAATTTGCATTAACAATCGTCAAATTATGTGTGTATTGTAGCTATATAGTGTTTAAGCCCGCCTAGGAATCCATATTATAGTATACATATTCACATCGACACCACATGGTCTAAGCCCATAAAATAACAATTTCGCCCCTCGCCTTAAACGATGGAACATTTACGATAATATTTTTTTTTTTGTTTCGAACTTAAAGAGGAAGGCGGATTCCTCGTAAAATTTAATGTACCTACACATTGTTTGTTGATGTTCATCCTTGAAACAAACAAAAAAAAAATAAAAAAATATACAACAAAAATTCCAGTCTATTTTCTCAAGCGTGTAGGTAACCTTAAGGAGTATTTTTTCGTTTTAGTTTTTGTTTTACTTTGAACACCCAGACACATTAAATAAAAATTCACATTGAATATTTTCTTTCTTAAAGAATTCTGCATGAAATAGGGTAAGCAAAATACAAATATAAAAATAAATAAACAACTTTTTGTGTGCTTATGTTTATCAACTGTTGGGCGCCATTTAAGAAAAAAAAAAGGAAAAAATATGCAACCAGTTTGAGGGTGACTAGTACTTACGTATACACCAATGTTTAAAAGGGACAAAATAACCGTATTTTACTTTAATATTTCGAGTAACTCCATTACGTCTACATTTTCTACAACTTTGTCTGTATTATTACTTTTCGTTGTGAAGGGTGTACCGAATGCAATAATAGTCAATATTTTTCCTGCTTTTTGCTGTCGTGCAAAATAGAACACACACGCCCTCTGGCAATATCTGACTAACAAAAAAAAAACGCTCGACTTGATTTGGGTATAGTCGTAATAAAGCTATTTTTCGTTTCGCCCATTCCAAGTAACAGTATACTTTTAGGGGCACCAACAAAAAATAACCGACATTTTTATCTTTAGAAAAAAAAATTGAATTTTTTTTTGGAATGACCATTGCTTTCGTTCTTGTTTGTCTGAGTTTTCCTTTTTCATTTGTATACAGTTCCTCAATTAAAAATGAAAATCACCAAAAGGACATTCAATGGTTTTTTTCTTTTTCGTTTTTTGCGTTCTTCAATGTCCTATCGAAGCTTTTCTGAAGTGAAATAGTTTTTAAGAAAATGTAAAATATAAAAGAAATATTAAATGTCATAGAGAAAAATATCATGAAAACAGATTCACGAAAGCGGATGGAATCCATCAACGTTCGCACTTATAACAATAACGGTTGAGATTTTTTACATTCTTTATTTTGTTCCGTTGTTGTTCCCATGGTATTCTGCTTCAGCTGGATAAAGCAAAAAAAAAAAAAAAAACCTCCTCTGCTTTGTCTCTTGAATTTATTTCATCCAAAATTTTGAATTATTACATTTATGTATTTTGTGTGCTGAAAACTGGGATATTCAATTTTTTTAAGTCCCTTATTCTTCCTTTTGGGTTGATTTATTTTTTTTTTTCTTTTACAGGATTTGATGTGATGTGAGCAGAAAATTCCTTGTTCTTCAGATTTTAAATGAAAAATATACTATGTATCATTTTTGTTTTGTTATTTTAATTTGTGATCCTTTTTTGGGGTAAATTCAAGAAATGTATGGAATGGGAATGGGCCCAGAGAATTTTATAATATTATATTTCTGAATATGAAGCTATAGGCTATGGGAATACGAATACAATTTATTTGGGACACAAGGAGGAGATCTGGGGCTTGGTATATATGTTGACAAAGTACCAAATGACAATGTCCCTTTTTTGCTAAGTGGAAATACTCCTGTTATTGAGAATGACTGGCCTTAAAAATGAAGAATGAGTAATGGTTTATTAATGAGAATTTAAGGGAGATTCAGTTGTAGTTTTTTTTTTTCTGAAAGTTTCACTGATTGGAATATTCACAGTGCGAATACGTACATAGTGGAGGATGGAATATATTAAAAGGATGTGTATTTAAGTAACAGGGACTTGTCGAAATAATTTTCTTTGTTCTTTAATCATTTGGGAGGTTGGCCTTAAGTAAAAGTTGACAAGACGAAAGAGACAGATGAAATAATTCAGAATATTTTTATTCTTACAGAATTTTTAATAATTTTTATATGATAAATTTACTCATTTACATTTATTAATTTTAAATGTTTAAAGCTTAAGGCCCGGAATTGAGTTTCACGAGAAGTGGAAAACCGAACTCACAAAGTAATTATTAAATGATTATTACTAAGTCAGAAATACCTCTTTTTAATTTAAGCCGATGCTTGAATTATACTGGGCCTAACTGTCTACAGAAGGTCTACTTTGAAAGTTTGCCAAAAAATGTATTAGTACAAGAATAGAATTGAAAATTTTAAATTTTAGTTTACAAACCAAAAACTCTATTGTTTCAAATGATTTTTTAAAAAGCTGGACATGCCCCAATCAAACATCATTTATGTAGCTGTAAAATATCAACGGTGGGCCAAATACAAATTTCTTTTTAAAAGTGCAATAAAATAAACAAAACTAAATTTTGTCCATGAATTATGATCTTATTAGAAAGAGCAAACATTCCCATTAATTATGGAATACAACGTCGCGTTCAAGTGGGTGTTCGTGCGCCTTCAATTGCTGAGTCAATTCGACCATGTAACCCAAAATCTTTACGCAGAATTATTCTCAGTGTAGTTCGTGAAATTTTGAGCTGTTGAGATCGATGGCGGGTTGATGTTCGTGAATTGAGTCTCACACTTTCAGCTACAGCAGCCAATTCTCGTCTGTGCATACCGTAGGACGACGGGAATCATGAGTGTTGTCTACTAGCATACCAGTCTCATGAACTTTTTGTACAAACTTGCGTTCAGCAAGCGCGATGGGTGCTTCATTTCGGGCAAACTTCTTTTCAAAAAAACCCACTGTTTTGGCTACACAGCACTCAGTTTGGAAATAAGTTTTCACTATTTCCCAAAATTGTTAAAGCATAAAGCGACTCATTTCGTTTGGCGGAGGTATGACGTTCTTTCGAGATTTCGAGCGAGAAACAACTGTCAGTGTCAAAATGACCTATGATTTAAAAAGAAACCACCAGATGGCCAACTCGTTAGATGTCGTCCACAGTCTTCTAATGAATCGGGCAAATTGGAAATGAAAACGAAAAATTTCAACATAAAAAATATCTTTGGTTAGCTTGGCTGTCCGCGGTAGTGCTTGAAACACGTACACCTAAAAGTTGACCCATTGTAATACCACATGAATCGAGTAGACTTTCTCCCTACTCGTTGAACCACTTAGAACTCTTTATGAAGTGTTCAAGATTACTAACGTCGAAACAGTTAATGTTACAATTAATCTTCCGAGGCATGAAGGTTTGTTGGAGCCATAAGAAGTACGGTGGGTGGGTAGATAGAAGGGACTAGGATTTCTTCGATTACGGGAATAAGTGATGAAAAAGATGGACTTGAAGAGAGTTGTGTAGTCAACAGTTCCTGAAAGTAGTCCATGAATGAAGAGAATGTCACTTTTTGCTTTTCATTCTTCCAGCGAGTTCAAGCTCGTTAATAGGAGTTTTTGAATGCTCTCGCTTCTGGATACATGTATGAATTTGTTGATAAAGGGATCTTACATGGCAGGCATATTCAAGGCGGGTGAACCAAGATTATTTAAAAGGTCAGTGAGTTCCTTGTTCCATCGTTTCACAAAGTTTAGTGTAAAGTTTCTCTAAGAATAATCTCGTCAATATGTGTAAGAAAGTTTGGCTCTATTCTCTCTCACATAAAACACCAAGGTTGCGAATTAGTTCAGCAGTAGATTTGTACTGATGACGGAGACGGATTGAATAGATTGAATGACATTTGGAAATATTTAGCTCTAAACAATTTTGAGATCAAGTTGAATACGAGTAAAATAGTTCGTCGAAGAAATGGTCTTGAAAAACTTGGTATCGTTGGAGTAGAGTGAGATATGGGAATATTTGTCCTGTTTTATATGGTTAAAAAACAAAAAAGAAAGGCCCTAAGTAGCTTCCTTGTGGGACCTTAGAGGTAGCTCAGGAAACATCAAAGAAGGTGGATCTGAATCGAACTTTGTAAATACGGTTTCACAAGTAAGATAAAATCCATCTTAAGAAGATAGGTTCAAGGTGAAGTACGGACAGTGAAAGCTTAGCAGTTGGAGGACAGGAATTGACATAAAAAGCATTTAGAGACCTCCAGATATAGCTGTGAGCAGATTTGTTTCACAGTCAGACAAGTGGTGGTGTTTTTTCATCTGAGGCTTGTTTTCTCAATAGCTTCTTGTTTCAGCATATATTTTTGTGAAGCCTATATTTTTGTATATGGCAAAAAGGATAATGTTGGCCCACTTTTGGTGAGTTCATCAGCTATATAGTTTCCTGGAATGTCTCTGCGGCCCGGCACCAAATATAGTTGAACTACTGTGCTACATCCTTGAGAGATGATCAGCAGTAAAAAGTTGCTATAGAGTTTTAATACATTTAGAGATTTAAACCGCGGTTCGGCTATTTGAAAAGATGCGGATATCATTATTTGATAGCATGCCTTCTTTAAGCTAAGATAAGACTTCTTTTATCGTCAAAATTTCCGCCTGGAACAAGTTAAAGTGATGAGCAAGACGAAGGAATAGACATTAGCTTAGTCTATCTGAGTACACAACTGCACCAACTCATCTTAAGTTCTTGATTTATGAGTATGCAAATAGATTCGTCTTTTAGAAATGTCAAGCGTTCCTAGATGGATCAGTAAGTTTGAAAGTTTCTATCGAACTGTAATTGTGAAATAGTGTAGTATATGTTGCTTGGTATTAGTCGGAATGAATTCAGAACGATGTAGTGGCCAATTTTGTTATTGGTCCACTTTGAGGAAACTTAAAGAAGAATGAATGAATGTGCTTGCAGCCGTTTGTTTGCCCAAAATACCAAGGAATATTAAATGGAACAACATAACATATTACTAATTGTAAAAAAATTATAAGTACAGTCGACTCCCTCTAAGTCGAACTCCCTCTAAGTCGAAATTCCCTCTAACTCGAACTTTTTAGCCGTATTTTTGCATTCCCCTCAATTTTCCATACAAAAACTATCCTCTAAGTCGAACTCCCTCTAAGTCGAAGTTCCCTCTAACTCGAACACATTCTCTTGATTATTGATTTAAAAAATTTAAAAAAATTTCTCAAATCGCAACTCGTTATTGTTTGTAATTCTTATTAAAAGCACACACTCGAACTCTTTGATTCTCTATGTTGCATTGCCTGCGCCGTCACCGTCATGTCAGTGTGCTGCGCTGCTATACCCGCAATTTACAATATTATCAAACACAAAAATCTCTTCCTAAAAAGATATTCATAAAAAAAATTGCAAGGCAATAAAAAAAAGCATTTGTTGGTTGGATCCATTCCAACTTCAAAACATTTTGTCCTTTATTTGAAAACAGTAAAACAACAGGTCTCAGAGGTCGTCGGAAAAGCTAAAGCTTCTAGTTATAGGGAAAAGCAAAAAACTTTGCCGGTGGACTATGTAGCAAACCATCGTTCTTGGATGACATCAGACTTTTTCACAAGTTGGCTTTTGAAACTTGATTCTAAATTTGGAAGATCAAAGCGCAAAGTATTATTCATTATCGATAACTGCCTAGCTTACCCAAACCAAGTTAAGGATAAATTAAAGTTTATAAAGCTTGAGTATTTTCCCCCCAATATGACCTCAATAATTCAGCCAATGGACATGGGTATAATACAAAATTTGAAAGTACACTATAATCGCCGTCTTCTCACCAAGATTTTAAGGGTTCGGGAAACCAAAAAAGAGCAATATAAAATATAACTTCTCGATTGTGTGCGCGAAATCCTAAGGGCATGGGGACGTTACTCCATTGATAATTGAAAATTGTTTAAAAAGGCCGAATTTAAGTCTGAGACGTGGGATGACGAAGATGATATTCCGCTTAACTTACTTAGATGTAACAAGGAAGACACCCAAAAAATCGAGATAATGTGGGAGAGGCTAACAGAAGCTCATTATAATGTTGAAGGCGTACATTGGAAGGACTACGAGTATGTTAAAGTCGATGACGGCAAAAATTAATTAATTAATTAAATTGAAAATGCAATTGGTAAATTGCAATCTGCATTTGAAATGAAAGAAGAAATTCACAATTGCTTATTTAAAATAGAATTTTTTTTTAAAGGCGATCACTGATGACACGGCGACTGTGATAACTGTGATGTCTAAAATTACAATTTTTTTAAATAATTAAATTGAAAAAATATTTTTTTAATACATAATTATAGATTAATGAGCGATAAAAGCAAGAAGCTTATGTTTATTTATTTATTTTACTTGTTATTTAATTCAATAAATCATTAAATAAAAAACTCTCTCTAACTCGAATTTTTCTAAAACTCCCTCTAACTCGAACTTGTTTTGATATCCCGTGAAAGTTCGACTTAGAGGGAGTGGACTGTATTTTCTCTTATCATAATATTTGTTTCAAGGAAGTCCTGATTATAAACCACAAGTTAGTTTTTAAAAATATTCTGCTTTGAAAAAACAACAAGCTACCTTCACGTGATTCTAATTCGGATAGTGCCATAGACTAAATTTATCGCCTTTTCAAATTGTGCTCTTTAAATTTCTTTAAATCCAAAATAATTAAATCTTTAAAATAATGGCAATTATTCTTCTAGTATCTCAAAAATACTTAATGATTGGGTCGAATTGTTTGAATTAATATTAAAATAAATAAGACAATAATATAACTGTCCTTTTGATAGCAGAAAAATAAATATGACCTTATTTTATCAATGAAAAGAAACAAAGTACAAATAAACCACACAGAGAAAATATATTAAAAAAGTACGTATACGGCACAGTGTACCATATTGTTTTTCACTAAACGATTAATCTAAAAATTCGTATTCAATATCAAGGTTTTACTTTATGTAAATATCATTAATATCTATGCTTTTAAAAGTATACTAGACAAAATTGAAGGGTTTATAGACAAAATACAACTTTCAATTTGTTACAATATTTCTAGTAAAAAAGTTCATTCTAGATAATCATTAAAAGGATTGTGTACATAACATAATTGAAATTCTGAAAATTCAACTGAATACAATTTCATCCTTGTTTATATTTTTTCTGTAGAACTTATTGATTTTTCAGTATGGAAATGCAGGTTTTTCTGTGAAATGTAAAGGTAGATGCATAAGCAAACGATTGCAGAATGTAAGTCAACAATTCATAAAATTAAAAAAAACAATGTTATATAAATTGAATTGTATTTCACATTTGATTTGTTTTTTTTTTTCGTTCATTTTTTTAAACGAGTATTATGTGGAAATATATATAATTACAACCACAATAATAGCGTTTGAGAATTGTGAATGTTGAAGAATTATTCCTGTTTTATTAATATTATCGATGGACTTATGTATATAATATTTTTCGTATAAAAATATTTCTCTTCGTTGATATCCATTCAAACAAAAATTAATTTTCTTTAATGGATTATTTTTGTGTGTATATTATATTGTATACTCTTTTGAAAAAGCTTGCAAATATGCATCAGTTTACTTTTTTTCATTGTGTATGGGCATTTCTATTATCATAGATATGGTAATGTAAATACAAAAGTGTTTCTAAATAGCTATGTGAAAAAGCTTTATGTTTAAAAATCAACTTTACCGTCTAATAATTGGATAGATTGAAATTTTAATAACTAATTAAATAACGTTAAAATCTAACTAAGTATAGAGTCTTAATGACTTGTGCTTCTGTTTCAAATAATTGTTTGGTTTTTGTTCAAAATAAAATGTTGGTGAATTTGTGAGTTACATAGTATTTATTCATTGTAATATCTTCTAATATTACGAATTTTATAAGGAGATATTAAAAGAAAGAGTTAATAATAATAATGTAATAGATTACAATTTTATCGCACGAAGCTTACAAGATTCAATCAACGAATTTTTTTTGTAAAGCCTCTTGTTGTTTCAGTAGAACTAGGTGGCATTAATACAAAAATAAGAAGCCTCAAACTTCTTCCTAAGCTTATATGGAAATCAAACAAAGAAGAACAATACCGCATAAATCTAGATGAATTGTTTCAGACTTAGTAAGAAGCATTCGAAATGTAGGAATTAAGTTCCAATCAAAAAGTTTAAATAATTAACAACCATGGTATGCCGGTGAATGTGAAAAATCAAGACAATTTTCAATGGAAAAACTCACTTATTTTAGATCTTGCGACACGTGTTTTGAAAAGATACTTTTTATTAAAGAACAAAAAAACTTAAAGCTGTTATGCGAAACATAAAAAATAAATATACTTCCATAGCATAACACTGCAACGAGCTCAAGTAAAAGACAGTAAGGCTAGGAACGGACTTACGATTTTTTTTGTAGAGGCGACTAAAAATGATAAAGATAATTATTTTTTTTTTTTTACCTCAATGTCATAGATAATCGTTCCTCAGATGATATTGAATTTCTCCATTTTCCATTTTTATACACAATTCGGGGTCCAACTAGTTGTAATAGTTCCTTGAAGCATTTAATACTATTTCTAAACTATTGTACGAATTTTGATGGTTGTTCTCTTAAACTATCGTAGATCTTATGAAACTGACTTTTAAGTAACCTGCCACTTATAACCGGATGCACCCAATACTTTTTATTACGCTTTTTTGAATAAACTGTAAACGTAACAAAAAAGCCACTACACAACACTTCTTAATAAAACCCATTTTAATACTGACAAGAATAAGGCTAGCACCGCACTTGCGATTTTTTGTCGAGGCGATTAAAAAATCGTAGTCGCTACAAATTATTGTCATGCACGCACTTGCGATTTTTTTGCCGCGCGATTGTTTAATCGCAAAAATAAAACACACTACTTTTTATGTGAGTGCACGCATTTGCTACAAATAAGTAGCGACAAAAAAATCGCTTGAAAAAATAGAACTTGTTTCATTTTTATAATCGCTACGATTTTTAAGTCGCATGTGCGTGCATTCACATTTACCGCCATGTGTCTTATTCATTGCGGCTAAGAAATCGTGTATCAAAAATCGCAAGTGCGTGCATGCCCATTTCTCTTTTAAATTCATGTGCTCTATTTTCGCGACTAAATAACCGCGTGATGGAAATCGCAAGTGCGTTCCTAGCATTAAAAGTGGCAATTTATGAATTTATGAAAGTTAAAATGGAACAAATGCACTCAAATGGATATGTTCACACTTGCGATTTAAATTACTACGACTTAAAAATTGTAGTCGCAACAAGAAATTGTTATGCACGCACTTGTGATTTTTAATCCACGATTTCTTAGCCGCAATGAATAATACACATAGCGTTAAATGTGAATGCACGCACATGCGACTTAAAAATCGAAGCGATTATAAAAATGAAACAAGTTCTATTTTTTCAAGCGATTTCTTTGTCGTTACTTATTTGTAGCAAATGCGTAGTGTGTTTTATTTTTTGCGATTAAATAATCGCGCTCAAAAAATCACAAGTGCATGCATGACGATAATTTGTAGCGACTTTTTAATTGCCTCGACAAAAAATCGCAAGTGCGTTCCTAGCCTAAGTCATTTTGGAAAATAATGAAGAACTGAAATGGAAGCTCGCGTAGAATTGGAAACTCAATACAACCAGACTCTTTGTTCAACTATTTTAGGGACCTGCTGTGTTCTGGAAGTCTTGGTTTAAGGTATGAATATGCATCTCCTTCTATATGTATCAATTGCTTTGATAAGAATGGCTATATAGAAACTCTTTTATCAAAATTCAACCCAATTTTCAACGAAGGAGTAGTACCGCAAAGTTATCTTGAAGATTTTTACGGGAGTCCCGACTGACCGTTTAACAAAGTGGGTGTACCTTAATGACAAGTTAAATCCCTGTCAGGCTGGATTTCCTTCATATATTTAGCCCTTTAGCTTATAAAGAACATTCATTTGCTAAGGAAAAAAAATCTATGCTTGTTTTATAAACTTTATTAAACTGGTATTTGATACCGTCAACAGAAAGATTGTGTTTTATAAGCTTGTAAATATTGGTGTATCAACCAAATTTATCAGTATTCGCAAAACTTATACAATGGTACTAGATCAACAGAGTGGAATGGGTCGAAGATTACTGAGTGGTTTGATTTGAACAAAGGCATAAAACAAGAATGCATTTTAAGCCCCCTTTATTTTTGGATGATGTTCCCGAAAATCTTCCAGCTGAAATCGAAAATGAATGAACACGAATTCCACAAGCAGATGATATTGACTTACTCGCTGAGGCTCTTTCTTTTTTTTAGTTAATGGTTAATCATCAATCTTCAAAACTGTCATCGAATCATCGATCTTCAAAAAATGTACATGTATGGCGCATCGCTAGGAATGAGAAATGGGTATATCAAAACGAAAATCTGGAGCCAGTAAGGGCTTAAAATTACTTGGGCATAAAATTTTCTTCGAATCTATTTTTTTAAAACACATTTTTCAATCAAGACAGCTGGGGCAAAATCTGTAATTATCAACACTTGGAAAAATGTATTGAATCGTAGATATTTGGACCATACTGACAAATTTTAGGTCTATCAAGATGGGGTGAGCTCAATTAATTGCTACACTGTTCGGGCTTTTGGAAATAAGTGTTACGATGAGATTAAGATTATTTCACCTACCAGCATGCTCACCAAATTATATGCTAGGATGGAATCGGCTAAGGTGATAATTGATTATCAATTTTTTGATTGATATTTTGACTATAGCTGTCTCTATCGCATCAATATAGATATTTAGAGAGAGCGATTTTCAAAACGACAATCAATTAATTTAGTGATCACTTTACTCTTACGTTATACGGAGCTGTTTTTGGAAACTGGATTGTCATCTTAAACATATGTATATCCTTTGCCTATGCATCTTAATTTCGTAAGAAACACTCGTAATTCGCAAGAACACTCTGGATAAAATATAATTTGCAAGGACGTGGAAAGCTTATTGGAATTGTCTGCTTAACAATTTTTCGGATGGAGTGAAAACTGAGCTCAAAGCAAAAGTACAGTCTTTATTTAAAGAATATGCTATTTAAATTGTTTGGGTTATTTTAAACAATTATCATTGAATACATTACATTACTTCATGTAATTTTGTCACTATAAAAGAATTCTTAGCGAAAATAGTTCACACAAGTTTCTTTAAGTTTTAAATTTAATGTTCGTTAATACAGTAAAATAAAAAAAGAAATAAAAATATTTTAAAACAAGAATTTAAAAACCATTTTTCATATCCATTGCATACCTACAGGAGCTTTTTAGTTGAGAATTTGTATACCACAATCCATCATATGAAAAATACAAAATTTTAATCTGCCATTTCAATTAATTAAATATAAAAAAAATAAAAAAAACATACATTAATCATTTTCAGGGTTCAAGAGCTGTAGACAATTTCCAAATAATTCATTTAAATAATTATTTTTTTTTTAATGTCTAAACGAGACCAACTCAAACTGTCAGCATGGAAGAGAAATCACCAAGATAACTTCTTGCAGTGGCAATTACCCATTAAGATGTCTCTATCTCAACTAATTGGATATATCTGATTGTTATAGGAAGAGTCTAAGCAGAGGAAGGACCTTGCTATTAATGTATTATTTTGAAGCAATAAATTAAGTTTACTTTCATACTGCCGAGGGTCAAAATAGTACAATTGGGTATGTCTATAAGGAAAGGAAGAAATTTATAGAGAGGGGGCGAGAAATTGATGGTTATAATATTTTATAGCCTTCGTTATAGAATTAATAAGATTAAATATTTTAAAGCCGAAAGCAAATGAATGTGAAGAAGACTGCTGATTTATTGTGATTTGTATTAAGACATGAAATTATTATCAAAATATTAATATTCCATTTCCTAACTTTCAGCTTTGAATGGGGAAATGAGCAAAGATTTATGTTTTAATCTTTTTTTTTTTAACTAATAACAAAGAACATCGATCAAATGAAGATTGTCAACGCTTGACAAAAAGTTATAGTAATTGCTAAAATTATTAATTCTGATAAATCTGTTCTTCAATTTTCTTATTGTTGAAGATTTTATTAGAATCAATCAACGTGAATTTTGAGCATTCATCATACTCAAATTGGTTTTTTACATTTTGCTAATTTTCTCAAACTGACAATAATATTGAAATGGGGAAATATTGTATGAAGATGAAAGAAAATTTAAAGTTTGTGAATACAGTGGAACAAATTCAGAACTAGAAGAATATGAGCCTAAGAGTATGCAACATGTATTTTAAATTTGTACTGAATAAAAACATTAATTTCATTAATTTAAAAAATTCCTTGCTGATAATAATATTAACATTAACATAAAAAAACAATAAAAACAATAAAGCTTTCGAATCCACAAAGTCGCGAGTAAGTTAAGAGTCCTTGGCTCAGGAATTCTAAGAAAATCTTGATGCCAAATGCTTTTCATTTACTATTTTTTTTTTAATTTCCTTTAAAATTGAAACATTTTCTATCTTAGGTTTTTTGCTGTTTATATTATGTTTTATCTTCAATACCTACTCAACAAATAAACAGTTTTAAGAAAAAGATTTTTCTATCTCACTGGAAAAAGTAAATTCAAACAAAAGTCCATTCAGTCAACGAGACGATGGTGAGAAAAATCTTTGTCAATTTAAATACATTAACATAAATTCAGGATTTTCTCAAAGGTTACCTTTGGATACAAATACCAAATGAAAATATCTTAATAGATATATAAATATGTATGTTCTAAAGGACTTATTATATATACCTACCGTTTGCTACTCTAAAGTCCTGTCCTAAGGAATTTCGATGTTTCTGTTTCTGTAGGAATTCCAGGAAAGGAAGAAATATTATTACCATCTTTTCATTATGGCAGATGATATTTTGGCTTACATATATCTTTTATTTTTATTTAATTCCACCAACAGCAAACGTGAAGAAGACAACTCACAGATGGAAAATGTTGGTTTCTGAAGTTAATTTATTATACAAGGACTGGCATTTCCATATCAAAAGCTTGAAATTACGATTTAATTAAATTGTTTGTTTCTTATAATTAGTAAGGAAAATAATGAAAATATTTTGACTTAAGAGGACTAAATCGAAACAAATTTAAGTCCTTTGAGTTAAATAAAAAATATGCTTGTGGAATTTATATAGGCTTAGAATTTTAAGTCATAATCTTAATAAGTAGTAGGCCACCTTTATGTAATGGATGTCATGGAAGACGGGTGGGTTCGCTTACCAAAAAATGTTCTTCAGAGGTACTGCCTTTAGCGAGTAAATGAGAAAATCCGCTCCAAGAGTATGTGTTATTGTGAAATATTATGCTTCTCATGTTAGCTATTCAGCTAACTATTGGGAAAAGGTTGAGAGTTGTAAGTCACTAGGTTAAGGTTCTCACGTTCTTTTCAAAGTCTTTTTATTCTACGAATAAAAGAACCAAAGTCAAATTTGTGCAAAATTATTACATAAGCTAGAATTCCAAACGTCACATTTAAAAAAAAAACTCCAGAAAAACTCAAGCCCCGGAGTTTTAAGCTCAATGTGAGCCATTTGTTTTTTAAATGCTTAACATAAATAAATAAAGATTTCCTCCAAAACTTAACTTTTTCGGATTTTTTGTTTGTAATGAAAAAGAGCTTTATAGAGCTTTACTGAGATTTACAATATTCTGTAGTCCACAAAACAATTTTTTTTTTCGAAAGTACAAATTCCTGACGTGAATTTCTGAGCGAAAAAACGTAAAATCAGTTTTTTAAATATACTCTGGTTTTCCTAAGTACCAAAGATGTGATCATATACCTTTTATGTTGAAAATAGAGCACAATTTCGAAAATCGATCTATCCTAGGGATATTCACTAAACATCGATGTATCGAATCCATTCGATGTTCACCATATGAGACATCGGATTGATCCGATGTTTTGCCTAGTAAATTTTCTATTCGATGTATCGATGTTTTTTTTTTTAAATCGAAAAACTATGACAAAGAACATAAAGACTTATTTTTATTAATTTCATTCAGGTCGGTGAATATGAGAATCGGCTCTTTTACGGGCAACTGAGCTGACTTTTTTCGAATTTGTAGAAATGATAACTAAGCAACCGAGATAACGCATACTTTTGCAAAAATAGCCGTGTTTTTTTTGGAAAAGTTGTCCTTAGTACAGTAGGATTTTGTATGAATAACAAATACAACATCCGCAGTAGGATCACTGCCAATACTCGAATAAACGTCAAATCTCTATCTGCAGCAGGATTTCACTTCTCCTTTTATCGGCAGTGATCCTACTGAGGATGTTGTATTTGTTATTCATATAAAATCCTACTGTACTACGGATAAATTTTCCAAAAAAAAACTCGGCTAATGTGTGCATCAGCTCTTTTTTGTCTTTAGTTCTTGTCTTTGATTAATTTTTTAGGTTTAGTCTTTCATTCCACTGTCCTGCCTGAACTGTACTGCTTCATATACTTGCTCTTACTCTCACTCATCTACAGTGTGATTTGTGAATCGAAATTTGCCTTTTTACGCTAATCTTAATCTAAAACAAATTAACTGATCAAATTTTTTTTGGAATTTTTAAGGAATAGATAATACTTTTGCTAGCGCATATTGTTAGTTTCCATTTGTTAAAGTGAAAAATCATTAAATAAAGTAGGTATTCGATGTTGAAAAAACATCGATGTTCTTAAGCGATGTATCGGAAGACATCGATGCCGGTTTCCGATGTCTAACATCGAATAAACACATCGATGTTTTTCTTAAATGGACACCCCTAATCTATCCTATTGGTTTTTGAAATATTAATAATTTGCTGATTTTGAAGCAGTTAAAAAGCTTTTCGTAATTTTTAATACTTCTAAAAAAGTGGTAGTTCGTCGAAAAAAACTAGACAAACATACCATTTTTTACATTTCGAAATGTCTAAGTATTTCTTGAAGCTAGTACGGTACTAAAAGAATAAAATAAGTTTTTGATGATTTTAAATACGAGTAAATAAGAGGCCATTATGGCTCGTACAGAGCCTAAACCTAATGACTTACAACTTTCTATCATTCCTGTGTGCGTGTTAGCAGGAATGTAGGGAACCTACAGTTTTCTGCCGATTCCGAACAGCTAATGAGAGGTTTTACATGACAAGAAATACTCTCAGAGTATTTGTCAATTCCTCACAAGAACCAGTACACCCCTAAAAACAGTTTTTGTAGCAGCTGAAAATCGAACCAATACACTAATTATAATGCACTAACCATTAGGTCGATGGGCAATATTGATAATTTAAACTTTAATAAAATGTTAGAAATATGATGTTAAATTCATTTAAAATTTAAAAAATCAGCATTTTAAGCTAGGATAATACCGAAACAATTTTAACTTGACTAAATTTCTTATCAATTACTTCAAAAACTTAGTTTGAACTTTGATTATTCATTTTTGTGATTATCATATTTTTTCGTATTTTGCTCGAAGAGACTTCAACAAACTATTACCACGTTTTTTAGGAAAAATTTAAGTGTTTCAAAAAGTTCATTTATCCAATGTTTCAATGTAACTCTCCAATTCGGGCACGTGCTGCTAAAACTCACTTGAATATTTTGATGAAGTGGATAGAATTTTAATCAAGACTTTAAAAATGAATAAATTACATTTATGGAGCACACTGTGATGCTTTTTCTTCGTGGCTGAGGTAAAACTCGTCGGCGTCCAGGGTTCTTCCCAAAGAAGCAACAAACTTGGGTTTGGAGGGTCTAAAGCTCCGAATGAAATAATTTATTTCAATACTGCAAAGCTTTCAATTAATTTATTTCGTGGTTTCGTATTTCTTACAGGGTATTTCATATACTTTTATTAACAATATCATTTCTTTTCTTAACATAAATAACACGGTATTATGTTTTCCCTAAAATAAATAACACGGTATTTCATATAAAGTGTCTCTAGCATGCAATTTAGGGAAATAAACGGGTGGAGCTCTAAAAAGAGAACCTTTGAGCTACCTTGAAGAGGAGATCAAAGGAAAGAAACGGTCGGGATTGGGAACCTTATCGGAAGCCCTGTGTCCCTAGCGCGCAACCTAGGGAAATAAACGGGAGGAACTCTAAAGAGAGAACCTGTCCAATGAGCTACCTTGAAGAGGAGTTCAAAGGAAAGAAACGGGTTGGTTTAGTAAATAATAATACTACTAATAATAACAATAATAAATATTCCTCCACTCTAGCTAATACTCCTAATAATACTAAAGCTTGCCCTACTCTTGCGAATACCCTACTCCTACTTAAGCCCGATCTTAAACTCTCTATACACTAGATTGGTATCCACACTGGACGAGAATAAAAGACGATTTTCTCATTTTCCCAACGTCCACTTATTAAATCTACGGTTAAGAGACAATGTGAATTACAAGAAATAAACGACAAAATTGTACGTGTTTCAAAGTGGGTATTGATCACATGACTCCAGATATACACTGGATACGTATAATATGATTATATGTAATATAAAGCGGTATGTAGGTGTCGTAGCGTTTTGCTCGGTAATGTGATTAAATTGTTCAGGAATTGTAACGCTTCGTTACAACACAATCATGTCTTTCATGTCTCTCATTATTTTAACGCTATTTTTACAAAAGAAGCGGATAATGCCCAAAAGAAGAGCATGCAGCAAAGCTATAGGTATTCCTCACAATACTCACTGTCATAGCTTTGGGGAACAGTGGGAAAAGGAACAGTCCTCCACTTCCTCTGCAAATGCCCTGTTCTAGACAAATTTAGAACACAATTATTAGGAAGGGAATTTTTTTGACGACATTGATAAACTTTCGAAGTGAAGATCAAACACTTAATCTTTTTTCTCAAAGCGACAAAATGGGTCTAGGTAGAACTTTGGTTACTTATGCGCTTGGGTTTTGACGGAGGTCTACAGCTACGGTGTGCTCTGGTAGGCCGGATAATCAGTCATTCGGAATTTTCAGTAGCAGTCAACAAGCTGCCTAGCTTGGCACAGTGAAGATGTTGTCGGATGAGTATGGTGGTCCGGCCGAGTGAGTGATCCAATTTCCGGCTTATTGCTCAAAATCAAACACAGAAGAAGATACATCAAAATCTACTAGATCCATATTTTTGAACTTAATCCCATCTGGATGACTCCGTGAGAATGGCCACAATTTCCCAAATCAATTGCATCCACTGGTTCATACAAGTAATGGTATCAAAATGGCGCACTTCAGCGCTGATTGCCACATCCCTAGATTGCCGGTGGTCGCCATTTATACCTACCTACCTTTTACAAAAATATAAATATCAGACAGTAATTGAACACTAATACTCAAGCTTAAAGGTACGAATTTGAATCAGTTATCAATTAATCTCGATTTTGGACGTTCTAGGGACTGCCGCAATGAATATGGAGTGCTTTACCTGGCCCTATTTTTCAACTCTGATATTCAGGATTTCAAAACCCCCCAAAGCTTTCTTTCTTTCCGTTTACCCACAATGTGTATTAAAGTCTTAAGGGCAGACAAAACCCCTTGTTAAAAACCTCTGTTCCAACTCCAAAAATACGTCCGATATGGTAAAATAAATATCGTAAAAACTCTTTTGCCACTTAAGCCGTCACTCGGATCAAAGGATACGATAAGAGAGCAAAACCATGTTCATATAAAATTTTTAAAAGCCCCTTAATCCTTTTTATTTTAAAGCAACATGTCTCCTTCGTAAATCCGGTTGGGTTTCTGCTATAGTTGTCCATCTTGTGTCGAAATACTTCCTAAATGAACTTTTTAAATGAAGACAAAAACCATTTTTGACTTCATTATAACGTTTATTCAGAATTCGTTTTTATCTGCTTCAAACGAGACAGAGAATCGATAACTATAGAAAAAAAGGAAAGGTCAGACAGAAAGTCTATATTGAATATATATGGAGTATTATGGACTTTCGAAAGTTCCCCGTTTCTCGTTCATTGGAAGTGTTTTTTTGTTTATTGGAAAAGTTGTCCGAATACAAAAGAGATACGTTTTACTCTCTAGCCCTTTGGTCACTACAAAAATATCCTTAAATCGAAGGTTATTCCTTTTTATAAACCGCTAGGAGATAGATATACAAACGTAGTATACAACTGTTATTGTTGCTTTACATATATAAAATCCTGATGGCAATGGAGTCTTTCTATCATTTTCTGTGGTAAGCCTCCAATATGTGGCATGATACGTGCTTTGATACAAAATTGATATAAATGGTTAACCTACGGGTCCTATGTACATATAGATGTATGTATGCAGAAAAAAAAAGGAAGGAATGTGGTTTTAGTCGACATATGAATTTTTTATAATCGTTTAATGGCATACAACCACTAATGGAGTTTAAAGGTTATATTACTTGGGAACGGATACTATAGAGTCTTAGGTAAGATGGGGTTTTAACATTTTCGAATAGATATACAAGTTCTTGTATGCAAATTGACATTTAATTTATTATTAACTGATGAATTTCGATCGAAATAGTCGTTCATTGCTTGTTTTACAAGTAAAGGTTAAGGAATTTAATCTTAACATCAGGTCAGGTTTGAGGGTGTTTCTATAAACATTAAATATTTAGTTGCAATTAAATTTTGTTTTGCCAGGACACCTGCCTGCTAAATAATTTACAAAAATGTTTTGTATATAAAAGTTAAATAAATTTGTTTTTAGTGATTTTTTTGGTATTCCAAGCCCCTAACACTTCGAAAAACTTTCCAACGGTTGTGCAGAGTGATGTTTTGGAAATGTCTTTAACTTGTTCTGAAAAAAAAAAAAGTTTTTGAGTGATGGACATTTTTTTTGGAACTTTTCAATTTTGTCTGTTAAGTGGAAAAGATAATATCAGTTAAGTGGCTGTCGCCAGTGTTGATACAAACTTGTGTCGGTTTTATCGCATTTTCTATGACTTCCCGCAAGATTTCCTGTGATAACTGTTCGCATTCATATCGAATATTCTCCTTAAGAGCTACGATTGTCTGAGGTTTGTTGGCATATATACGTGACTTCAAGTAGCCCCAAAGAAAGACATCTGAGATGGTTAAATCGGGCGATCATACTGGCCATGTCAAATTGCGAAAACAGGAGAATACGCGAACAGGAAACGCTTCCTTAACAATATCCTGATCATTCAATTCTTGCAGTAAGAAGTCGTTCATCATGGCTCTGTAGCCTTCGCCATTAAGAGTGACCGTATTGCCGATGGCGTCCTCAAAAAAATACGGCACAATCACTCCTCCCGCGTGAACGCCTTACCACACACTGTCTTTTAGTGTATGTAATGGCTCTCCGTGCATCACAGGTGGATTTTCAGTGCTCCAGAAACGAAGATTTTGTTAATTGACGTAACCACCTAAGCGGAAATGCGCCTCGTCACTTACTCGTATAATGATTTTCGATATTAAATCGTCCTCTTCATTATTGAGATTGAAGGTAGCTTAACAGTAATTCACACGTGATGGATGGTCAGCCATTAATTGATGAACTGTTTGCACTTTGTACGGGAACATATGTAATTCTTTCACTAAAATTTGCTGTAAGCTCCGTCTAGTGATGTCTAATTGCGTTACCTTTGTCTGGATGGGGTTTCTCCGTTCTCAGCAACATCGGCCAGCCACAGCCGCGATATTCTCGTCCGAACTACCAGTTTGGTGGCGATCACGCACAACATTTTTGTCTGAGGTTCCAGACTGTTCAAGTCGAGTAGCTAAGTGCCGGAATGTTTGCGCAGTTGGCGCGACAAGATTATGAAATCAACGTCGAAATTCATGCTGCGCTAACACCACCGACCCATTGTTGGTCACAAAAGTTTACACAATTATTCCACGCTTTTGCGGATTATAGCACTCTATTGCTTGTTTGTTTGTATTCTGCAGCTATCTAGTTTACAAATGTCAAAAGTAATTGAGACGCACAACGCCATTTGCAAAAATTTTAAGATCTTCCAATAGGGTGATTATTTTTGCTCCACCTTGTATATGGCCAGATGACTTCTGGTGGATGGATGGGGGCGGCCATGTGACGAACTCTTAGCAGATATAGGAAGTATTTTGCCTTGCCAAGTGAAAAATATTAATTTTCCAAATTTTAGCCAGCAATAGTGCTTAGTTGGTGGTAATAGCGAAGGCAAGATGCAAAGCAAACTGGAGCCAATTGATTTCGAATGGATAATCGTTGGAAATCATTGGTATGCTGACGATCAGTACGCCTTCGTCTTTGAGTTTTCTAGTTTCTACCGATGATTGTTGTCTCGATTAAATTTGGTGACAATTTTTGTTTCATCAATCAAATTCCGTCGCACAATTCTTGTACGTTTATGTTGCGAATAAACATCAACGGTTAATCAACTTTCAATGTTCAAAACTTCAGTTGAATACTTGACGACTCAGTCTTTTTTGCGCAACTCTGTCGATCGATTTGTATTTGAATGTTTCGCTAGGCAGTTTCAATTGAATTTGCTCATTGATTTGCGCTTTTCGGTGCCAAAATCATACGTTAGCATTGGCTATCTAGATTTTTGTAGTTGGTTACTAGACTCGAAACACCTGAATATTCAGTTACATTTGAAAGAAGTTCGGCTAAAATAACAACTCATTCGTAGGTGATCAATAGAAATTTTGTCATTTCCGATGTCAAAAAGTTTTTTTGAGATGGTTTGAACAGACTGGTCTTGCCACAAATGCTCACGCTTCCAAAGCGGTGAAGATAACATGTATGCGCTCAGCTAATCTACAAACAATGATCGCGGAAATCACCAGCAATAAAAATAGAAGCGCCTTTCCATTGGCTAATTGGTTCCTCGAAAATCACCCAGAGGCTGGGTGAGAGCTAACAGCGATTTCTTATAGGCCAACTTGTATTTGTTCCAAATTATAATTTTTCACGTTTTAAGGATTGTGACTTTGCCTGAGTTTTCGTGATGTTGGAAGGGAATGTAGTCGAATCGACCGGTTCAGTAAACAATCAACCAATATCACCCATACGTCAACGAAACGTAAGATCTGCCGAAAATATAGCTGCTGTCCGTAAGACTCTTTTGGAGGCCACTTTTTCTTCCTTAACTTCACGCCCGCGCTGTGTTGAAACATTTAAAGGGTAATCATAATCCCTTGAGCGCGTGTAGATTATAAAAAAAAAACTTCAACTGACTAAGGAGCTCAGAGATTCCGAAATTAGATAACGCCATGTGTTTGCTAACTGGGCCCTCGAGCAGTTGGATGTTGATGCTAATTTTGTTCGAAAATTCATATTCAGTGTCGAGGATGAATGGTTTCGTCACCAAGTGAAATTGTCTAATTCTAGACGATCACTATTCACACGAGATCCACCGCATTGAAATGCATCTAGAGAATGTCACTGTTTAGTGTACATTTTGGGCTGACATCATCATCGGTCCATATTTTTTTAAAAACGACACGTTTGACAGACAATCACCGTCAATGGCTAATGCTATTGGTCAATAAAAGCCATTTTCTTTTGGCATGAATTGAATGATATGGACACCGACGACATGTGGCTTCAATAGGATGGTCGTACATACCACACATACCGTGTTACAACGGACATTTTACACGAGCTATTATCTCACTCGGAGGAGTTGTGAATTGGTCATCGAGATCGTGCGATTCGAACCCGTTAGACTTCTTTGTGTGTGGTTTTCTTAAGTTATCGGTCTATGTCCATAAAACACAATCCAAATTCAACCAGATTTATGCCGCATAATTATGGAAAACTTGACATTTCGGAGGGCGCCATCCAGTATAGCGAGGGCGAAAATTTGAAAGATATTATAAAGATATTGTATTTCATACCTATGTACATAATAGGATGCATGAGTCTTTCAAAAAGACAGAAAATTTCAATGATAGCTCACTCATAGTTTGGTTTAGTCATATTAAAAGATAGAGTCGTCTTGAGAGAAAACCCATTACATTGAATAATACTTTAAGGAAACAGGTTTTTTTTTATTTTTTTTTTGTATCGAAACCCAGAGGGAGGTCAAATATTTAGGAATTACACTAGATAGCAAACTCCTGTAGAACAAGCATGTCGAAATAACTGTCGGGAAAGCCACAAAGGACCTTATGATATGCAAGAGACTTGCAGGGAAATCATGGGGCTGCAAACCAAACATCATAAGATGGATGTACACCATGATGATAAGACCCATTATTACCTATGGGGCGATTGCATGGCATAAAAGAACCGAACTAAACACAACTAGGATATCACTAGAAAAATTGCAAATGCTTGCATGTATATGCATAACAGGGGCAATGAGAACTTGCCCTGCAGCAGCGATGGAAACCATCCTTCATTTAACGTCACTACACGTGGCCATTGAAAATGCTGCTAAGGGAGCCATAATGAGGTTTGTCAAGGAGGGTATTGGGTAAAATTATTGGTAACAGGGAAAAAGACTCGATACTCAGATCCGCAGTAACAAACCTTAAACGTAAACTACAGTCTTAAAGAAAATGTCATCAAATGGTACACTGATGGATCGAGAACAGCTGAAGGGACTGGTGCTGGAGTTTTTGGGCCTAGAAGTAAACTCTCCTTGCCGATGGGACAGTCCACTAGCATATTCCAGGCAGAAGTAAATGCTATAGGCATATGTGCTGGAAGAAACCTCGATAGGAAATATAAAAACCAAAACATTGCCATCATGTCAGACAGTCAGGCTGCAATAAAAACATTAAGCTCCTACGCCATTGTTTCCAAACTTGCTTGGGAGTGCATGATAAAGCTTAATGAACTGGGCAAGAATAACACTGTCACACTTCATTGGGTACCAGGCCACGTTGGTGTTCAGGACAACGAAGAGTCAGATTTCTTAGCAAAAATAGGTGCATCGACACCCTTTACAAGGCCAGAGCCCTACTGCGGAATAGGAGAAAACGTGATCAAAAACAAAATCAAAAGAGAAGAGGAGAAAAATCACGGGGCTTCTCACAGGCCACTGTAGGTTGAGAAGACACCTCAACATCCTTGGCCTGGAGAACAACGTGACTTACAGATTCTGCAACACTCACGAAGAGACACCTGACCACATACTGGAGAAATGTGATGCACTCGTGCATCAAAGACATAGGTATCTGGACAAGCACCACATAAAAGAGAGTGAATTATCCTCTCTTAAAATACTCCAAGTACTTCGATTCCTCAAAGGAACAAACTTGGAGGAAGAACTGTGATAATGAGCTACCCTCACCCAGTTCTTGATGGGGGGCACAATAGATCTTTAGTAGGTCGCAGTGTTTTTATACCCCAATTTATTCATTCATTCAACAGGGTAAAGGGAACAAGTTGGGGTAGCATAAGTTCTTTAGAATTTTCAAACTTAACACGGCTTGCTGTGGGCTACAGATTTTATATATTGCAGCTCTTTGATCAATTTCCTCGTATTGATTAATGGAAGTTTGCTCTTCAACGTTATTTTAATTTCAGGGAAATATTTTCTTATTTGAAATTATTATGAAATAAAATTTCTTTAGAATATTGATGCTTAAAAAAAAAAACAGTTTTTTAGATATTAAAAAAAATTAAAGACAAAGGTATGATTTATGATTTTCTTGCGATAAATTAATGAATATTTTGTATTCCTTGGAAAATCGAACTTGGAATTTCATTTAAACTTGACATAACGATGAAAGAATACCCGGAATAAAGCAAGTCCCGGTATTCTGTCAATCTGTATAGATAATTTAACTGCAACCTAAAACACTAAATCGATTTATGACAAACTTGGAACTTTTAAGAATTTAAAGTAATTCTCTAGAAGAATAATCGAAGTTTTAGTTCTTTTTCATACAGCCATTAAGAATGCCTATTTATCTTGAAAACCTCTCAAACGATTTTCATAAGAAATTGTGTGTACTTTGTTTGTTATTCACCTCAGATTTCGTATTAGAGTGAACTTGGAGCAAAATGCGAAACTGCGTTCAGAGCTTCATCATAACTCTTTAGTTGTAAGTTAAGGTATTGTAAACCATGTCATGTTGTGAAAAATAAACTGGTAGTTTTTTTCCCAATGCTGTCAATTTCATTAAATTGTATTCTGTCAAAGTTTAAATAAAAAAAATTTAGAAATTAACAGTTTTGTTAAGTACCTAAGTCAAAGTTTAAATTTAGAAGAAATAGAATTGATAGAAATTGCCAGTTTTGGGAAGTCAAAGTTTAAATAGAAAAAATTGGTAGATACTGACAATTTTGGTATTTCAAACTGACAGTTTTGGTATACGTCAAATTTTGGATTAAAATAAATTTGATAGAAACTGACAGTTTTGATAATATAACGAACATTAAGCTGTCCCGTCGTTGTAAAGAGAAAAAAAAAATTCTCGAATTTTGTATCGAAATTTTTTTTATCGAAAGTTGCGTATTAACGAGTAGATTCCCAATATGTACTTACTTATAGGTACTTACTCACTTGATTTGGACATAACTTTTAACTTTAAAATTAAATTAAATTAAGCCGCGGTAGATGCTCAAAGGTTATTTTTAAATCTAAAAGTAAGTACATACTCGGAATCTACTCGTTAATATGCAACTTTTGATACCCCTTCCGATAAAAAATTCGAGAATTTTTGTTTCTTCTTACAGCGCAGCGATTGGATAGCCTACCGACCGAACATACCCAAGATTGTAATTTGATTTTTGCTAAAATATTGGTTGAAAGTAGTCTAAATAACAGGTAGCGAAAAACTCAAAGAATGTATTGTGTTCGAGAAAAAAAAACCGACTTTTAAATTCAAAATGTTAAAATTATTTCGCAGAACCTATCTCCATTTGTCAATTAATTAGGCTTGAGATGAGAATGATTTTTTTTTCTCTCCCTCGTGCAACACTGAATTTAATTTAAATTTAAAAATAAATTTATGACGATATGGGCTATGCTCATTTATTATTAAAATTTATAACTTCCAAAGAATGAAATAAATAATTTGTATATGTCAAGGAAAAAAGCTAATTTCAAATATTTATTATTCCCTTTTCTTTTCATGTTTATTCTTGGCGGCGGAATTCCTGTCACATTACAATCATCATTTACGATGTTTCTATTTTTCTTGCATCTCTCTGCCATCCAACAATGATGATAATGATGATACTGATGATGATTGCCATTTTGTCAGGCATGAAATTAAAACGTTACGTGATAGTCATATTGGCGGCAATAAAGAGAAACTCACTGTCGAATGGATTTCACAGTCAATAGCTGAAATACGCAAGGAGCTAAGCGAGCTACAGGGTGTAGCTAGCAAGGCATCCAAGGACGTTAGCCAACGTACGCAGAATTTTGAAGATTTGGCAACAATCAAAAGTGATTTCCATCAATTCAAATTGGAATTGGAGGCACTTAAGGAGCGTCAACAAACAACCGAAGTATTTGTTAAGGAGTTACGTGAGGATGCGATACAGCGCGAGGAGGATATGCGAAGGATATTGTTAAATCGTGACCAAAGTGATGATGTAAGTTTTTCTTTTTTTTTTGTTTAATATGTTTATTGTAAAAATTTGAATTTCCTTTTCCTTTAGACCTTTCTGAATATTTCCTTTCTCAATAAAAATAAGCTCTAATTATTTACGACGAGGATATATGGTTATTCTCGTACAAATTGTTTAACCATCAAAATTCAAATGTATGCCCATAGTACTATTAACACACATCCTTCGGAATAATATTATCCTGCTTCTCTTCTCTTTAATATTTATACGATTATACCCATTTATTTTTACGATATTATAGCTCCACCCTAACCAACCATTTTTTTTTTTGTTCGATATTGAACCAAAATGATCTTAGTACCTATCTACCTATATATTTATATTCAGTTTAAGTGCCGTTAGATTTGATGGGGAAAATTGTATCTTTATTGGCTTGGGGTTGTTGTTTTTTTTTGTAATAAAATGAATACAAGTATGAAGTTAAGCGTTAGCAAGAAAAATAAAATATCTAAACATCACAATACGTAGTTTTGAAGAAAAAAATTCACAAATAGGTCGAAAATGCTTACTTTTATGGTTCAAGGCAGTAAAGTGGTTTAGTAAGCATCGAAGAAATAGGTTTTAGGAAAAGAAATTGTCCAAGAAAGTCGAAACTAGTATATTCAATATTTTTCTAAAATGTTTTCCTTAAATGTTGTTCTGTTCGTAATATCACTCAAGATTGCTTAGAAAATTTTAATAAAATCAGTTGAGTTATTCAAGAGAAATAAAGTCATATACACCAAATATTGCAAGTTGTGCAAAAACTATCTTTACATTGTGTCAAATGAGGCAGCTAGTATAGTGGCAAAGTAACACCAAGCCAACTTCTTTAAAAAGATCAGTTGCCAAATTTTTCGTAATTGCAGGAATTAAGGGGAAAACACGGTACAGATGCTCACCGAAGAGGCATTTAAGCAAGTTGGCAAAATAGATATTGAGACTTTGATATTCTGTTCCGGAAGATCGTTTAAGTAGTCAAAATGATTGAGTACTCATTCAGACCATAACTGGTAAGTTAATGGCTGTTTCCATTTCCTCTTGGCTGACTTAACTATAAGACAGTGAAAATTGAGAGGAATGCTTGGATGCATATTCTCCTGTTGGCCAGTGTCCCTGTCCAGTACATGTACAATACTGGATATGTCGTTTACGGTCAAATCCTTCTGGATATAATGCATATTGGGTCAAACTTTCCTAATTGCTCATATTTTTTTTGACCAGTTTTTCCTTTGTTTTTTTCCCCAAGTGAAAACACAGTTTACTGTACAGCGACTTGAAATCCGAATTAGAGTGACTTTGAGGTAGCTCCCGGAAATTACGACAGAATTTATTTCTGGAAAAAACGCCTAAAAATGTTGTTTGCTCAAAATTCGAAAAAGGGCCAGAAATTATTTTGGAAAATAAGTCAGAAATGTTGGAAATTGGGCCAGCTAGGTACGGAAAAAGACCCAGAAAGCAAATTGAAAACTAGGCCAGAAAATCAATTTATTCTGGTCTAATTTGCAAATTCGATTTTGGAAAAAGACCAGAAAATGTTTTTTTTTATTTTCAAAGAAGACACTCTTAATGTGATGAAGTAAAAAGAAACAAACAACAGTCACCCGGGGTGGCGCTCTACTGCACACAGCGCTTGGGGGGCCGATGACGTTCCGGGTTTTCTAGGTCAACAGTGCCTTGGGTGGTCCGCGGGTTTTCAGGATTTTAACTCCCTCTCCGGGGCTCAAACCCGCTTACAGAACTCCGTTGGTTCGCTTAGGGTATATTCAGTCGTCAGGCAGGCACTTCACCTGTAGCAGCAGTTTTCTTGGGCAACAGTCCATAACTGTTAGTTGCTTACTCCAATTTATGTAAAATACAGTTTTCTGGAAAAAAGGAAAAAACGTCGGAAATTTGATTTCTGTTTTTACCAATCTTCATTTTTAGAAATGGAAAAAAAGCCAAAAAGAAAAAAATTCTGGAAAGATCTGATCTGTTGTCCTAAGAAAAAATGCCAGAATTCGTATGAAACATTTTCTGGCGTTTTTTTCCGAAAAAAATTCTGGCGTAATTTCTTCTGGCTTAATTTTCGAGTGTCCTTTGTGGTTAATATTAGGGCTCGTGAGCTAATCCCGACTTTGGTGGGTCAATTCAGAGGATTATGTAGACGATTAAAAAACTTCAACAGTTCGCTGATTTCCATATTCGGGTCAGGTTTAGTAATTGCATTATAGGTTAGTATATTGAAAGCTTCCCTAATTGCCAGTTATTCAATTTGAAAGGAAGTGGCCTAGTAGATTCCTCAACCAACAATACGATCCATCTTTGAATCAAAAGCTCATCATCATCCGAATTCCCTCTGGTCGGAAATATATGTATATTTGAAAACATTTCCTTGGTCATAAAACTTTGTTATAATGCTTGTGATTCTAGATTTTGGTAAAACCAAACATTTTCAAAGTCATAAAAAGCTGCAAGATGCTTAATATTTAATGTTAAAATCGGTTGGTAAAATGAGAATCTGTTAATCAATATCGCTGATCATCTATGGTATCATGACTAAAGACCTTCCCAAGTTAAATAAAGTAATATGCTTTGTTAAGTGCGATCCACCAGTTCAGTTAAGTGAGGTTCCATATCTGATAGCCCGCACACAGGAATAGCTGAAAGTTCTAAGTCATTAAGTCCTGGTTTTCTTCGAGCTGTTGCACCACCAAATTTATTTATTTTTCATTATTCTAGGCTTAGTTGCCAAATCTTGTCTAGGTATTTCTTCTTGAAGCTCTATTTTAATAGGATTTCGACATCTTGAACTACTCTGTGATATGTCATTTTCTGAGAATTACAAGATTTATTTTACTCTCGGCGCTTACTTCTCGAATTTATTTCTTGAATCAAATCCCAAAATTTCATTGAGATAATGAAAAATTTCCGAAACATAGTTATTTTTTAAATAAAACCAATCCAATAATTGGATTCATTAACTCAAAGGACAGTCGTTTTCGTTGAGTCAATATAATTATTATTATTATTATAATTTTATTACATTGTAAGTAAATTACAAGATAAATGATACAGGTATTAGCACTAGCATACGGGGCTATCGGCTAAGGCAATATAATTATTTTATTTATTCAACTTAAAAAAACATAAATAAAATATTTCATTGAGTATATGTCATTTATTTTTATTAAGAGGCTTTTGTTAATTTATGCTTTTTTCGTTACGTCAATGAATTTTTTCGTTTAATTAAGGAATTGATTCGTTGTTACATTTGTACTATCAAATTATTTTTTTTATCAAATTCACACATGATCTTTGTCAAAAATTTGAATGAAAAAAACAAAACATTAACAACTTGTTAACACTGTGGCACACAAGCTAATCGACAGTCCAATATATGCTAATAATTAGCCTCAAAAAGTTATTTTCATTTTAATTTCGTTAATTTATAGATTCCTCAACCAGAATCAAGTGTGAACTAAAACCAGCATGTCAATTTGCATATGTAGGTATCGTTTTTTACTTGCGACTTATAGGTACTATAAGACATTACGATAATAGCGAAGACCAAAAAAGTGGGTCTCGCAATTCTGTCTGTCTGTCTGTTCGACTACAGCTAAACGGCTCGGCCGATTTTCTTTAAACTTGGTAGATATAGGTTTTATTTTTTTCTCCCCGGATGTTTTTTGATTTGATTTTTTAAGATAAAAAATAACGGTACCTGAATACGATTTTTTTTCGAAATTTTATAAATATTTTTTTTTCTCAAAAACTGTACCACAGATTTAAAAAAAAAAATTCAAGAAATTTCATTTAGTTAAAGCTACCTAATGGTTGAAAAAAAAATTTCCAAAAAATTGCTATTTTTGGTACCCCCCTTGGAACCATTTTTTTGATTTTTGATTTTCTCGAAAACGGTACAACGGATTTTGATCATTTTTTTCTGCTAAAGGTCCCCAATAGTTTGAATATTATTGTGAATTCAAGTTTTCATAAAATAAATTTTTGGGTTTTTAAAAAATATTTCAAATTTTTTTTGAAAACTCAATATTTCGAAAAGCCCATGCTAGATTTTTTTAAAACTTGATAAATAAAAGTTGCTTAATATAATCTACAAGAAATGAGAAAACAAATTTATTTTAGCTAAAAATAACGGTACCCTCCATACAAAAGTTAAAAAATGGTTTTCGAAAATCGTATTTTTCTCGAAAACGGTTCCGAGAATTTTGTTTACATTTTTTTTTCTTTCGATTAATTTTTAAGATTTTATTTTACCTTTTGTTTTTCTTCATTTGATTCAATTAATTTTTACCTTTTGTTTTTCTTCATTTAATTCAATAAAAACGCATTCTTTTCTTTTTATTTTTTATCTGTATATATATTTCGAGGTCTTATTTGCCTCATCATCAGTAGCAAAATTATTTTATAGAAAATTATTTGATAACAATCTGTTTTTTAATATTAGACATTGAATCAAATGAAGAAAAACAAAAGGTAAAATAAAATATAAAAGTTAATTCAGCAAAACAAAAAATCATAATAAAAATAAATTTTTAAGATCTATAATTTAATAAAAAAAAATTTGAAATCTCGACTGACTGTATAGAACGATTTTTTCGAATTTTGAATTTTTCATTATCGGCATTAGGGATTTTAATGAAATTTTTTATAGACAAGCTTCTAAAAAGTTTAAGAAACATTGCATTTCAAAACTTAAAAAAAAATATTTTTTTGAATTAAAAAAAAAAAATCTAGTTTTTTTTTTGGAAAATTTTATATCTCAAAAACGGATCAATATTTTTTTTGTAGATTTTATTGTTATTCGTACATTAATAAACACTTTAAATTGGCATTCTAAAATTTTTTTCTTAAAAATGTTTTAAAAATTTTGTATTTTTTTAAGAAACCACTACAACGAATTATAATTTTGTTCTTGCATAAACAAATTTTTTCTTAAAACACATTAGCTCCAACTGCTAAAGGAGTTGTTTTAGTTATTTAGAAAATGAATTTTATCCTTAAGAACAGTTTTCTCTTTTTTTTTTTGAAATTCTTAGTCGTTTACATAGGAGCAAGTTCGTGCGACCCAGTAGTGCATTTTATTTTTTGATGGATTAGTTATTTTACATAAAATAACGAAGAATTTTCATGACGTATTGAAGGATCTTCTGCTTTAAGTCAACTTAAAGTAAACACATAATAGCTGCCATTAAAACAAACACAAACAAATCTCTTCAGGACAAAGGGGAAAAAAATTTCAATACACTTTGATTGCGACAATATTTTAAATAAAGTGTTTCATTGGGCCAATGATTTTTCCGCTGAACCAATGAAAACTTTATTCATGTAAGAAATCTCATAATTTTACGAAGTATTTTCAATGCATTTATAGTTTGAATTAATTTACTTACTTAATTAACTTAATTTTCCTGTCATTCTTGACATAATGTCAAATCTGTAATCTTTCAATCTCTGTCCTTAATTTTTAAGACCAAGAGTTTCGTTTTCTTTGAACTTCATCTCATTTGTAATGTCGTACGTTGTTCATAAACTCCCATTGCGAGTTCTGAACATTCAAGTTCAGATTGTTATCAAAAGAGTCCTTATGGAAATTGAGCTGCGTTAAAACTTCGAAACAAAAAACGCCGCTACAGTGCTTACAAATTTTCATTATATTCCTCAGTTAGTCTCAGCGGAGAAATTCAGTAAGACTTTAAAAAGAATGTTTGAAATTTGTTCTTACCAGGTTCATCTTCTGAAAATGTCAATCATGCTATTAAATTTTTGAAAACTAAAACAAAAAACAAAAGAATATCTCCCGGTTTCCAGTTATTATGGAGGAGTAGAATATGCGATAATGTGCTCTGAAAATTATATTATAAATGTCAGGAATAATGAAAAAATGATTTTTTTGTACACGACAGGAATTTTTGCTTTAATTTATTTAAAAGGCTGTAGTATCAAATTACTGTATCGTCAATCTAAAAGTTCATACACATACATACATATATATATTATGTATAATGATGATCTCTGTAGCTCGTCTCTTGCACACAATTTGAGGATGTTCCAAAAATCATTTCACTGAACCTTTACTGAATATTGAAAAAGTTCAATTTCCTTGTTTATTATCCTGCGAGGAAAACAGGTCTTTTTTATCCTTTTACTTTCGTTAACTTACTTTCATATATATAACTATGTAGGTGCATATACAAATAATTTTTCGCGAAACTGTTGGCAGCTAAGAGGAGGAAAAAAATTGTTGAATTTTATGTAAATTTGTTATTTCCTCTGTACGAGTCCTTTTTCTTATTCTTACCTACTTACATTATTTTTAAGGGGAGAGATTCGTGAGAAAATGTAAACGACTGCCTTACGTGACGATAACATCTTTAGTTTTCAGTTTTCACAAAAAAAAAAATAACGGGACGAAATTCTTCACAAACTAGAAAGCTTTAGAGTTTACAGACCCAACGAAGCTCCTTCGTCCGTCCTTAAAGCAAGGAGGTTCATTTTTTCTGTTAGTGTTTTCTCACATTGAAAATGTTTGTTTACATTTTCATTTCCTTTCTTCTAACCCACCCTTTTCTATTAACTTCTTGCTCAATTGACGTTCAATGATTTTACAATTTCTGTGTTAATGTCTTATGCTATCCAGGAACATATGCATGTATAGGAATAGGTACTTACTTATTTTAAAACAAGAAATCTTCTCTTCCTTCGTAAGGACACAATATTGTGTAGTGTCTCCGATTAAATCAAGATTCTATGACAGAGACTTGTGCAAAAATGTCTTTAATTTTCTTTGTGTGTTTAGGAATATTTTAAAGAAAAAAATTGATTGGAGGGCTGTAAAGTTGAAGTATTGATAGGATTTTTGTTCTGATTTGCTTGAGCCATTTTTGATGAGATGATTTTGACACGTCAAAATTAACAATGCTGTCAAAGTATTACCTACTAACATTGTTAAAAATTCGTTTTTTTTTTTAAATCGATATTGTTATTTGGGATGACTGATTTTAAGTGTACTCAATATAAGGATCCTTTTTCAAAATTATCTTGCGTCAAGGAATTGTTGAAAAGACCACCCGATAACAAGTTTATGGAAATGTAATAAGTGCTCATATCTCCTAAGTCCATAAATGTATCTTAACATGTCATTGAATGCTACAAGAGGATTAGAGGAGTGTTTTAAGAAGTCTTAATTTGGTATTAATAGGAGTTACAGTTGAAATAGCCAAAACTTACGCAACCCACCGTAAATTCTTCCAATAGTACTCGTATTGTTAACTTGATTTTAAGGCGAAAGAGAAATGTTGATTCATAAATCAAGACTCATCACAGAACGCACGAACTTGTAAGAGATACACCGGTGGGTGGTAAGAGTAATCTGGTTCTTAGATATCGCGATCAATTGGGACTTAGGTAGGTTGAGGGTTAGGCCATTGTTAAGGGACCAATCGTAGATTTCTTGAAGGTCCTTTTTCATTCCACAAATTAGATCCTCTTGTAAATGAATTGGACGAGACACATAAATTTGCACATCGTCAGCATTCAAATGAATTGACACATTGGAACAAACATTTGGTAGCTCGTTGATAAAAAGGCAAAATAAAATCGGTCCCAATAAAGAGCCTTGTGGAACTCCCATCCGCAGATTAATACATTCGGAAATCAATTGATTAACTTTTACCCTCTGGCACCTATTAACTTAAATAGTTTTTAATAAGATTCACCGCTCTATCATGAAAGCCAAAGTAGCACTTCAATGTAATGGTTAACTCTGTCAAAGGCCTTTGTCAGGTCAGGTCATATTGAGCTCGTATATCATCAAGCACCTTGACTATTGCAGTTTGTCAACTGTGATGAGCGAAGAATTCAGATTGAAATGGGGACAAGAAATTAAACCTATCAAGTTGACTAGAGATCTGAGCCACTAGAAAAGACAGACAGGTTAGGAAACTAATCGATCGGAAATCTGAGCAAGAAGTTGGATTAGTTTCTTTCGCAACGGGGATAATCTCAGCTAATTTCCAGCAATAGGAAAATGATGAGGATGCAGTACAAAAATTTATCAGCTGAGTGAATGATGGTAAAATATGACACAAACCCATTTTTTTGAAGCTTAACGGCACCCCAGCTTCTCCAACAGCATCAGACTTAATTGATTTTAAGCTTTCAAATACCTCATGTCTTGTGCAAAATCTTCCGTGGCTTATTTTGGACGAAACGTCCAATTTTCCAAAACTAAGCCTGAATTCGACCAATGGCATAGATTATGTTGATTTTCAGGGCAATGGCGGTTTATTAGCACAGACCTATGACTTAAGAAAACCCTAAAAGAACAAGTCTAATGGGGGGTCAAATCGCACGATATCGGTGGCCAACTCACGTAGCTTCCGTGTGATAAAACCTTGTTTGGAAAACGTTGCGGCACTGGCTGTGTGGCACGAAGCTCCGTCCTGTTGGAACCACATGTCATCAGTGTCCATATTGTCCGATTTGGTCCAAGATAAATTGGTTATCATCGACTGATACTGCCCGCCGTTGACGAAGATGGCCTGGCTATCATCGTTTTCAAACAAGTAAGGATGATGCCGCCAGCTAGAGACTTCTCTGGTTGCCTTGTAATTTGGTGGGTTTCGTGTGTGGATTGTGTTCCTTCCAAATTCGTCAACTTGTTGCGGAACCTATTCACCCGTAAATCTGTCTCAGCGCCAAATATTTTTTGTCGGGCAAGGCACGCGAAATGTTGCTGAAACAGGAGACACAAATATTCTATTCATGAAATAATTTTATCAGCTATAACTCTCCATGTTGACTTGACAAGTAGGCAATTTGACAGATGTAGTTTCAACAATATGGCCGCAATCACTCATCAAAGTTTGGAAACTCCCATTGAAAAATTCTATACAGCTCAAAATATATTGTTTTGCTCCCTTGCATTGGGCGCCACTTCTGATGTTTTTTTAAATTATGACAAAAATCAACTAGAAAACATTGGCAAGGTCCAAAACATGGCACGTAATGATTTCGTAAATATACCCGGAATAGCCTTTTACATGTTTTGAAAATAATACCATAATAAATAGCGTGAAGTCCTCAAAGCACCCGGGACCCGAAGTTGGACTATGTATCTTACTACAATTTGACAGGAATAGCTGTAGCAGTGGCAGTAAAGTGCATGTAGTCAGTTGGATAGAGCACAGGATAATAATATAGTTGCAGGTATCTACCTAATAATTGAGAAATAGAGGTGGGTGATAAAATTCACAAGAATGCATAAAGGCTATTTGATGTAAATGTGCATGTTCGTTTTTCTGTCATTTACTCTTCACACTGTTACCTTCATTCTCTATCAAGATCATGTCATTTTTGGGTTAGGGAGTGTTTTTAAAATTCCATTCCAGAGTAAAAACTATACCTAAATATATAATTTTTAATTCCAACCAAAAAGCTTTCAAATGGGTATACGTTGCAAAATGTTTTTTCCCTAGGTAAACATACACAAACATGCATACCTACATTTTTGTGGTTTCGCCCCGTATTAATTAAGACTTGGAATTTTTAGGGTGGGTGGTTGGACTGAAGATGGTTGAAGTGTAGCGTGGCGCATCGAAGTGCCAAGCCAAAGCCATTACACTTCAGCAACCATGGCCAAATGCCAAAAGCACAAGTTGAATGTGCCAGCCAATATAACTATACATTTACACACAAGACTTCAGCAGACCGGTGGCGCGGTTATGGCTGGTTTTGGTGAGGGTGGTGGGTAGTGGAACTAGAATAGAGCATGGAAAGAACCGAGTTAACTATATGCCTTAGGGGGTTAAAATACTGTTTGGAGGTGGGATTTGTGGTTATTGTTTATTATACTTTACTGTAGCATGAAGCAGACAAAAATAGCAAGAACAAAAAAATACACGAATAACTGGATTACAGTAAATAAGAAAACAGACTACAAGGATCCAACTTAAAACGTAAGCATATACATAACAATAGTGAAGAAAAACAAAGCCCGGGGAAGACGAAAGTTATTATTCTTCAAAAAAAAAGTGGCTTAAGAATTGTTATGTTCTCTCTCAACAGAACAGTCAAACGGAGGCAGTCCTGGTTGTTAGGTAAAGCATTATTCTCCAAGGGTGGAATCTTCATTTTTTTTTCGTTTTTGTTTTTTGGTTTTATTTTGTCCCCAAGAAGACACGTTAAAAGACACTAAATATTAACGACGCTACTTTATTGTTTATTGTAATACAGCCGTTACTACAGAACACTTGCGATGGTAGAAGCAACCACAGCCACAAATCAAGTTCCCCTATATAGATGGAGCAGATCGCAGGACACCACTTCATCCGATGGAAACGGGACATTAGAATCATAAAGATAATTATAATTACTTTCGTGTGGATTATAAGGAATTCCTTTGGGGGAGAACACATTCCTGCTTGGGCCACTTATTGCTCGTATTTTTTTTATAGCATACTTATGGGATTATGTGTTGTATTTTTTATGACTTTAGTATGGGAAATTGATTTTTTGTTAAGCTTAGTTGTTCTATAAATTGTTTAAAGTTTGGCAAAATTTGTTTATGAGTTGTTTTGCTAAGACGATGAAGTTTACTTGAACAACATCTGGTTTGTGAATTAAAGAGAACTTAGCAAGGTTCTTTATAGTTAGAGTTTTTTGTTTGTTGGGCGCCATTTAACGATAAAGTAGAAAAACAAAAAAGAAATACAAAGGGATACTATGGTTTTGAATTTAGATTGGTTCATTATTCTACTCAGGGTCAAGTCGAAATAGCATGAATCATTAATGGACGTGACATTCCTGATAACGGTTGATGCAATTAATATAAATTATGTATCTTTCAAAAGCCTTATGTTTTTACTGTCCTTCCAGAAACTATATCATGTGATGTTTCGAGAACTTAAAACATATGAAAATAAGGCACAAATTTCAATGCCAAAAAATAATATTTAATTTTATTTATTTTTAAATATTTAATACAAAAATAAAATAAGGATGTACATAAATCGAGCTTAGATACATTCTTAGTATGCAGGTATATACATGTATCTATAAATGATAATAAAAATGGATTTTAACAGAACTGCAATTTAAAATTCAGAAAACGCTCAACTGACCCTGTGATCTTTCGCCTTAACATCCTGAGGAATAATAATTAAAAATCAAGACAATCAGTGGAAACAAATACAAAATCCAACGTCTTCACTTTATGTAATCAGAATCTTTCCAATTGTGTATTTACAAATTTCAAAAAAGGGTTTTTCTAAACACCTATACAAATACCAAAGTGTGAAAAGCAAAACTCAAATCTTAGCTCTTGCAAATTATTTCTTTTGTCTTTATAAATATTTATTTTGAATTTTATTTATTAATTAATGTCTTTGATTGTTATTTCTCCTCCTTTTGTTATTTTCTCATTTAACAAAAATCAATGAACAAACAGAGCGCATCCTTTGAGTCCTTCTCATCCTTTTTTCTTATTATTTATTCTCCTTCGTCTAAAAGTGGTAAAGGTTTATAGAAATAAAATTTAATTTATCAATGTTAAAGCTCAAAGACAAAAGCAAAACCGTTCCTTGAGAATCTAATCCTTGAATCGAAATTTTGCTGTCGGTTTGGAAATTTTATTTAGCTTTTTTTTCTACCCAAATATTAGTTATTAAAAATTTTTGTTCATCGATTTAGTGATATTTACATAGTTTTAATTCATCGCTGGATTTTTGTTGTATAAAATTTTATTTAGGTGGAGGAAATAATAAGTGCAGAAAGAGCAACTACAGTCAGATTAAACATTTTAACCGTTAATATTTAAAACAAAAAAATCTATGAACGCAAACATAATGTGATAGTTAGTGCCGCATCTTTCAAAACAAGCAACTGTCAAATGTAGTGGATAGTTTAGGCAGAGTGACAATCTTAGGCTAATTGTGAAATAATTGCGCGGAAAAACTTAAACTGTCATGGCTTACGGCTCAGAGAGGAAAGTATTACAAAATCTCAGTTTTCTAAGGACATTCAAAGCAGAAGAAAAAATATTTTGAAAGTGGGCGTAAAGTGGGCGGATTTGACTAAAAGTTTTCTGCTAACAAAAAACTGAACATTTCAATAAAATCGGCCTTTCAGTTTTAGGAATAAGCTCAACTACAACTCGTTTAAATAACTCGACAATTATCAATCGTATGTAAAAACGTATCATGACCAAAGTTGTAGGAAATACAATATCCAACAAATTTTGTCACACTCATTTTTAGTCTCAACTTCAAAATGATCGAATTATTTAATAATAAAGATATTTGCTTAAAGTTCACGATGGCGCCCAACGCAGGAATCTCGAAAAGTAGAATTTACACGTGACGATCGCTAGAGATGCCCAATCATTTTTATAAATTTCGTCATTTGGGCCATTTGTCATTTATTCTAATTTGGATAATCTTGGATTGGAAATACCTAACGTGTTACAATAAAGTAAGAATTAGACATAGGAAAACTTGGGTTATTCATATTCCGAGTTACTTCGAAAAAGTAATTTAGATTTCTTTTAGGTAGGAAGTTAGAAATGGCGACCACTGGCAGTTTAGCCCTGTGACTCAATCAGCTCTGAAGTGCATCATTTTGATACCATAACTGCAGGGGATGGAATTAATATGAGAAATTATGCTTCGATTAAGTTCAAGAATTTAGTAGGTTTTGATGCCTCCTATTGTATGTTTGGTTTTGCGCAATCATCCAGAAATTGTATCACTTACTCAGCTAGACCACCAAACTCATCCGACAACATCTACACTACAGCTTGTTGAGTAGTACTGAAACAGTAGCTAATCCGATTTAATGACCATCCGGCCCCCGCACCCTAAACCTCCGTCAAAGTTCTCAGTCCGCTAGATCAAGATATAAGAAGTCAAACCGAGGGCACGGCTGGCACAGTAATCGAAGTTCGTCCTAGAGCAATTTCTTCTCATTAGGGAAAGAAATCAAGTCTTTGATCTTAATTTCTGTTATTTGTCGTCAAAAAATGCCCTTCCTAACGATTGTGCTCTGAATTTGGCCAGAGCAGAGCAAGTTCTGAGGAAATGGAGGACTGTCCGCTTCTCCCGCTGGTCCCCACAGCTATGACAGTGAGTGTTGCGACTTGCGAGGAATGCCTAGCTTCGCTTCATGCTCTCTTATTGGTCAGTGTCCGCTACAAGTAGTTACGATTCTGGCTATGTCTTGCCTGGGTTTGCATATCAGATCAAGTAATGGGGATTTATTTTAGGTGAGCCTCATACAGTTTGATTCGGTACGAAAAATTGAGAAAAATTTGCCTTTTTCCGCAAGTGAATTATGAAGCGCTAATCCTTGCCTGGCCAGCTGGTCCGACCGTTCATTCCCATAGATGCAACAATGACCTGTAACTCAGATAAGAGTGACTGACTTTGAGGCATTGCAGGCCCAATTTGAAGGATGATGTACGAGAATTGACGGCTTTAACAGCCGCCTGACTGTCTGTGATAATAGCCGTATTCCGTTTCTGGTTTGAATCTTGTTTGAATACCTTGCATGCTTGCCTGATAGCAAGTAATTTAGCTTGAAAAACAAAAGAAAAGTCGGGTAGCATAAGCGACCTAGATATATCTGAAGTCAGAGAGAATATATACCTGAACCAGCACTACACTCCATCTTTGCGCCATCAGTAAAGATAGTTGTGTCGAAGTCTTCATCATCCCAGTCGTTTCTTTATGCGAAAATAACCTTAAAATCTTCACTGGTGAATATTTTAGAGGTGCAGTAGTCAGTGAGAGTCGAAAACATCTCTATCAATCAACTCCTTAATATTGCTGTGGCCATAAGGTTTGGGGATTAAAGAGTTCGATTTCTTTAGTCTTAATACACTGCAAGATACTAGATACTAAATGTGCAAATGGAATGGTAAAAGGTACATAAAAGCGCTTAAGCTGGGTAACATCTTAGAACTCCTATTGTGCCGACGCGAGTCGATGTTATATGCTTTGGTAAGCCCGGGGCACCGAACAATTGAACCAGATATAAGGATCGGTCGCACCACGGCTGTGTATGTCCACAAAATCATCTTAGATTGAAGACTCCACTTTTTACCAAAAAGTTTTACTACAGGCGTACAAAGCTATGCAGACCTGCTTAACCCTTTCTTTAATATTCAGTTTCCAGTTCAACTATGGGTCTAGGATAACACCTAGACATTTTGCACTGGGAGAGAATAAAAGTGTTTGGCAGTTGAGTCGGAAGAGCCAAGGGATTTGGTAACATTAAGATTATTTTGATGAAGAAGAAAATTGCTTCTGAGGTAAAAACTAAATTTTTTAATGAAACAGATCTATTTGGATGATTCAAGGGGTCTACATGAAACTAAATAGGTATTTTTTTTCATATAAGTTGTCGAAATTGAACCATTTGTACCTAACTGGTGATTTAATTTATGCCGCTAAACTTGCTACATGGTAATACTCGTGTCTCTAGGAAAGATAATCAGTTCTTTGGATGTACTATCGAGTATAGAGATTCTTTCTTTAACCGCACTACACGCATGTGGAATGTCTTAGGCGGCTCTATTTATCTCTCCCATTGCAATATTCAGAAATTTAAAACCATAGTTCATCGGTATTAATTATTTGAACTTAAATTAATTGGGCAGTAATAACGCCTTGAGTTCGGGCAAATTAAAAAAAAAATAAAATGCACGACTGGGCCGCACGAACTTGCTCCTATGTAATGCACTAGGAATTTTAAAAACGAATGTTATTAGAGAAAACTGTTCATAAGGATAAAATTAATTTTTAAATTCTTTTAGTAGTAAGAGAAAAAAACAAAATGCTATCCAACTATGAATTTATGCAAGAACAAAAATTATAAGTCGTTGTAGTGGTTTCTTTAAATAAAAAACTTTTATATACAAACCTTTTAAAAGCTTTTTAAGAAAAAATTTAGGTACGCCAATTTAAAGTTTTTATTATTGTTCGAATAAAAATTAAATTTACTAAAAGAAATATTAACCCGTTTCGGAGATATCAAATTTTCAAAAAAAGAAAAAATAGATTTAGTTTTTTTCAAAAATTCAAAAAATATTTATTTTAATGTTTTGAAATGCAATGTGTTTTAGACTTTTTAGAAGCTTCTCTATAAAAATTTTCATTAAGATCCGTTATGTGGATAATGAGAAATTCAAAATTCGGAAAAAATGGTTCTATGGTAGGTACAAGCTGTAATATCTTAATTTCAAAATTTTTTTTATTAAATTAAAGATCGTAAAAATTAATTGAAAGGAACAAGCTTAATTTCAATTTTTTTATTAAATTAAAGATCATAAGAATTAATTGAAAGAAAAAAAATTTTATCAAAATTCTAGGCGCCGTTTTCGAGAAAAATACGATTTTTGAAAACCATTTTTTTAAATTTTTTAGCATATGTATGGTAGGTACCTTTATTTTTAGGTAAAATACAAATTTTTTTCTCACATTTTGTAGATTATATTAAAAAACTTTTATTTATCAAGTTTAAAAAAAAAATCTAGCATGGGGTTTTCGAAATATTGAGTTTTGAAAAAAAAATTTTGAAGTTTTTTTTAAAAATCCAAAAATTTTTTTTTGAAAATTTGAGTACACAATTCTATTTATAATTTTGGGGAGCTTTAGCAAAAAAAATGATCAAAATCGGTTAAACCGTTTTTGAGAAATCAAAAACAAAAAAAATGGTTCCATGCGGGGTACCCTCAATAACCATTTTCGGAAAATTTTTTTCAACCAATACCTAGATTTAATTAAATGAAATTTTTCTGTATTTTTATTTTTAAAATCTGTCACAGTTTTTGAGAAAAAATAAAATGTTTATAAAATTTCGAAAAAAATTCGTAGGGGGGTACCGTTATTTTTGGTCTTAAAAAAAAAAAGAAAAAAACCTGTGGGGGGGGAAAAATTAAAAATGATATCTACCAAGTTTAAAGAAAATCGGCCGAGCCGTTTAGCCTGTAGTCGAACAGACAGACAGACAGACAGACAGACAGACAGACAGACAGACAGACAGACAGACAGACAGAATTGCGAGACCCACTTTTTTAGTCTTCGCTATCATCGTAATGTCAACTTTGATCAAAATCTCGAGTTCGATTTTTTTTACGAATGCATAACTTGCCTTATAGTATGTACCTTTAAGTCACAAGTAAAAATAATAATGAATAAGTATGTTTCAATGCAACTTGAAACCCAAGCTTTTTTTAAGGGAATGCAATAATCGGAGAAAAATTGGTCTGGCAAATTAGTGGACTGCTAAGGAGGTGTTTTTTTTTTGCATTTAACCCCCTAGGTGTTATCCAGCCAGTTGAGCCTGGAGGTATAAAGAATTTACTCGAATTCACAATGAGTCAGTCAGACAATATATCCACTCTCTATAGGTTCCATTGCTAGTCCTGTCTGTATGTCATTGAATCTCAAAAATAATATGCACTGAGATCAATTTAAAGCAACAAAGTTCGATATTTTCATCTCTCAAATAAAGAAGAAAGTGAAGAATGCCCTAGAATAATGTATTATTATAAAATTAAAATACTCTCACACACTATTACTGCGAAGAAATGAAACCGACCTACTTACTTAAAAACAGTTTTTCAAGATCGAACAACACATTAATAGGTACTTATGCCCACAAGGCTATGAAGAACGCAGACTTTTTATATCACTTGAAACTACAAAAAAACAACATCGACTACCGACACATCCAGCAGATGTAACCAAAATTCCAGAGATCCCACCAAAAACCTGCTTGATTACTACAAAAAAAAAGGTTTCACGGAAAAAAACCTGCAGGGAAGCAAAAAAGGTAAAAACCGCGCCGAGGAGTTCCCTCTCTCTGTGGTTGGTAGAAACACACAACCCAACATTCGTGTCTTCTTGATGGTTAATCTTGCAGATGTTTCCTGCTTCTTTTCTTCCCAATCCCTACCGAACAACGACATCAACTTATATCACTTCTGGTAGTTTAATGAAATCAACCACCAACAAAATTCCAGCCAGATGATAGCAGATGGATGGATCCTACAGCCGAATGGCCCCTTCTCTTTAATTTCGATCAGAGGCAGAAATTCCGAAATTCACAAATCGTTAAAGGTTTTTCTGTGTTTTTTTTTTCTGTTTTCACAATCAAGTGAACAGAACAGGTGTTTCATATTTTGTTTTTCCATTCGAATTATTTTTTTCTTGGAATTCATTTCATGCCAGAAGGAGTAGAAGGTACGATACAAAAATTCCATTAAAAAGAAGCAAACAAACAAAAATATAATTAAAGACCAGATTCGCAAATTTACAAAGTCGTGTGCGCAAATTGTCCTGGGTTGGGCTGGATCCCTGCGATGATGATGGCAGGAAATAAATATTAATTTGTTCGGGTCTTTTGCTTGGATAAATGATTTTGCTTGGATTTCAAATTTAATAGAGATTGGTTGCTAATATCAATTAAATTAAAAAATTTTGATACAAAAGAAAGAAAGTGGCATATTGATATAGTCTAGTCATTTTCATCGAACTTTATACATGTTTTACAACTTCGTACTTCCCAATAAAACACGCCTCTTATTATTTCAGCAAAAAGTACTCATTTCGTAGCTCTCAAACCAATTTTCACAAATTTAGAGCACAACGAAAGTGAATTTAATGCGGACTTGACGAATTGCACTTTCACTTCATGAATGTTGATAATTTGATGAAAAATAGAGTTCAGCCCCGGCGGAGTATACTCACTTTTAAGAACGACCGCAGATGTGGCATCCAATTTTTGTAAAGCTTTGTTCCTGTTTAAGGGCATTTGAATATAATGATAACCTGAACGAGTATCATTTTTCGAAGCAATGCATACCTTCAAGGCATAGGTAGATAATTTTTCGAGTGTGGGATTTCTTCCACAGGTCAGCTTTTTCTTTTCAAAATAAGATTAGAGTCCAGTTTGTGTTTTTAGTTATTTTTTTCGTGAAATATTTCATTAGGGAGTTTGAGATTCGTTATGGTACCATATAGAGAGATTAAATCTAAATTGTTGACCACGAGCTCTTGTCAAGGTTGTTTAAATCTTGTCACGAAGTATTGAATTAATTTTCCACGAATAACATCCATAATATTAATTTCATCCAAAAACTGCCTTAAGTATTTTTGACAAGGATTATCTTTTTTTCAAAATGTGTGTATGATATGTTGTCATAATTTTACTTGCGACTTTAAGGCGAGTTATGCATTCGTAAAAAAATCGAACTCGAGATTTTGATCAAAGTTTACATTACGATGATAACGACGACCAAAAAAGGGGTCTCTCAATTCTGTCTGTCTATCTTGTCCGTCTGTCTGTCGATTTGACCACAGCCTAAATGGATTGCCGATTTTATTTAAACTTGGTAGATATCATTTTTAAAGTTTCCCCCCCCCCCACGTTTTTTTCTTTTTTTTTAAAGACCAAAAATAACGGTACCTGCCATTAAAATGTTTTTAGAAATTTTATAAATACTTGTTTTTTTTTTTAAACTGTTCGACAGATTTTTTTTTCAAAAAAATTCAAAAAATTCATTTGTTTAAGGCTGGGTAAAGGTTGGAAAAAATTCCGAAATGCGGTTATAAATGGGTCCCATTGGCAGCATTTTTTTTTTGTTTTTGATTTTCTCAAAAACGGTACAACCGATTTTGGTCATTTTGTTTATGCTAAGGCTCCCCAAAAATTTGAAAAGTATTGTGAATTCAAAATATAAAACTTCAAATTTTTTTTCAAAACTCAATATTTTGAAAACCCCATGCTAGATTTTTTTTTAAACTTGATAAATAAAAGTTTCTCAATAAAATCTACAAGATGTGAGAAGAAAATTTTATTTTACCTAAAAATAAAGGTACCCAACATACAAATGTTAAAAAGTGGTTTTCTAAAATCGTATTTTTCTCGGAAACGGCGCGCCTAGAATTCTTTCGATTAATTTTTACGATATATAATTTAATAACAAAAATTTGAAATTAAGATATTACTGACTGCACCCACTATAGAATATTTTTTTCGAATTTAGAATTTCTTACTATCGACATAATGGATTTTAATGAAATTTTGTGTAGAGAAGCTTCTAAAATCTTTGAAAAAAAAACATTAAATTTCAAAACTTATAAAAAAATTATTTTTTGAATTTTTGAAATTGAAATTTTTGAATTTTTGAAGAAAAAAATCATTTTTTTTTGGAAAATTCAATATCTGTAAAATGGCTCTAAATTTTTTTTTTGGAAATTTAATTTTTATACGTACAGTAATAGAGACTAAGTTGGCGTACCAATTTTTTTTTCAAAGAAAAGTTTTAAAAATTTTTTATCTAAAAGCTTATTTTTTTTAAGAAACGTCTTATAATTTTTGTTCTTGTATAAATTCATATTTGTATAACATTTCTTATTGCTAAAAGAGTTTAAAAATGGAATTTTAAAATTTAAAATTCCTAGTCTATTAAACAGGACCAAGATCGTGCGATCCAGTCTTGCATTTTATTTGTATTTAACGAGTAATAACATATTCCATTTTTTAGATATTAATGAAACCAAATAATTGTCAATCACTTGTTAAATTAAAAAAAAAGTCATGATTTGAAAACGGAGGAACTATTTTTTTTTGTCAAAATCAAAAACATAAGAAGCATTTATGCATAGCTGGGCATTAACTCGTTAATCCGTTAATCGTTAATTAACGAAGTTAAAATTTTGATTAACGGATTAACTTTTAAGTTAACTTTTAAAAATGTTAACGGACACGTTAAATCCGTTAATCCACGTTAAGTCCGTTAATCGTTAATACAATGACTAGTATTTACCGCGCGGCGCGAAAAACAGATTCAGAAAAGTATGAGACAAGTGCCGTGCGGCGCGTGCCGCGGGTGAAACAAAAACAGCTAGGTACGTATTATATTTTTACGGCGCATGCGAGTGAGAAAACTGCGAAGAGATTCGTTTCGTGTGATCATTTCATTATGCCGGTCGTCCACTATGTGCGCGATAAGTTCAACCAACTTCGTTCAACTTTTTATATAACTCTTTCGTTGGATAAACGAATTTACAACCTCTTACACTAGTGCAGCAACTTACGTAATTCACGTTGAGCAACTAAAGTTGAACAGAATGCGTTTGGAACCCCGCACACCTAGTTGATCAACTCTTAAAACTTATTCCAGTGTTGAATAGCTCCGTACACCTAGTTGACCAACTTACTCAAATGTTGAATAACCTCGTACACTAGTTGATAAACTTGTTCGATTTTGACAGAAAACATTTTTTTTCGAGTTGATCAACTGCGTTTTCGATATTGTTGCTCAACCAGTTGATGAACGAGTTGATACCTTCGTGCACTTAACCAAGGATCACTCGTTGGAGAACGCGGTGAACGCACCACGATAAACAAAAAACTCAAACGTCAAACCTGAAATAATTTTGACTTCAGTTCGGTACATACATTTATTGTCGACGCACGCCTTCGCTTTAAAATATTCTTAAATTTGTTCCGTATGAGTATGATTTCCTCTAAGAAAAAAAAAGTGGCTGCCGCATTAATAATATTAGAAAATGAACGACAAAGGAAGAAAAAACAGCCAAGACGATTTTGGGTAGATGATTTTTTCTTGAGTCGCGAAGATCGATTGATCCCACCGCGCCCCTAAATTCGAATTCAAAGTTTAGGCAATTGCATTTTCGAGGAATTTTGAGAACAAGCCAATTCCCTGGCATCTCGATTTTTATAAGAGGGGCTCTTAATGTCACATATATTTGGCTTTTCCTCAATTGCTGAAATCATTTGCAAAATTAATTCCGTGGTCCATTCTGATTTTTTATCACCTTCCATGACGAAAAACCAAAATAAGCTACAGTTTGCAAGTTGCAACAACTGCAAGTTCATGGCAATGTAATAGTTCAACCACGTAGACACATTTCACTGCAGCCAACGCAACGCAACACAATATTACGTCAAGAAATCCCAAAGAAAATTAAAAAGTTGATCAACGCGTTGAACAAATAATGTGCAACACATTATCTTGAAAATGTTGCTCAACGTGTTGATCGAACATTTTCAAGGAGCAACACGAGCTCGTAGTCTCGTACACTACCCGTACACTGGTTGCGCATTTCGTTGAGCAAAGGCCAACAACTAGATCCAACCCGTTGGTTGAAAAGAATTGAAGGCACCGTACATTAGAGTTGAATTCGAAATTTGTGCGTTGATCGCCTAGTGGACGACCGGCATTACTTAGCGCCGGTGCTCAGAGTAAAAAAATATAAAAAATGTAATTTTTATCACATGTTAACGGATTAACGATTAACGTTAACTTGCGTTAATTCTTCCGAAATTTAACTCTTTAACGTTTAACGAAGCTAACTTTTTTAGTAGCGGATTAACGATTAACGAAGTTAACTTTTTGATTAACGGTGCCCAGCTATGCATTTATGTATAAAATTTCCATCACCTCATGAAATTTCAGATTTGAAACTCAACTTTTAAAAATATCAAAATGTCTTCTAAAAATTCTCAAAAAAGTTCTCCGAAAATGAGGAAAATATTTTTTAATTTCTTTCATAATAATCTGGTATTTTGCGATTGACAACTACCTACGAATTTATAAATATTAAAGTTCCATATTTATAATAAATTTATTATTAAAAGGAAGGGCGTTGAATTGTAATGCCGGAGGTCTGGATTTTTTTTGTCGGTGGAAATCTTCAAAAGACACCTGGTAATATTCGGTAGATACCATGTAGTGTGAAACTCTTACCGCACGAAAACCACCGGGATCAGGATCAATCTATGAAAGATCGACAATGTTTTTCTTTCTTATTTTAAAATCACAGGGAGAAGTTTTAAACTAATAATACTTTCCCAATGCTTTTAGACCATCAGCTCATGAGGTTTTATTCTTACATTTAAGACGGTTGGGTAAACCGACCAATCATTGGCACCTTAAGGTTACTCACCACTTATTCGGCTTATATAACTTATGGGAATCAAGAAACGACAGTTTTTTTTAATTTTTTTTTATTTTTAATTATATTTTTGTTTAGTGAAAAACATTAAATACATTATTTTTTGTTAAAATTAATAAATAATTAATAAAAAGTAAAACAATGTCCTTTTACCAATGATTGGCACCATTTTCCAATCATTGGCACTGAACAAACCAATGATTGGCACATTGATTTTGTTTAATTTTTAAAGTTTATTAAAACCAATAAAAACAAAATAAACAAATAGTATAACTCAATTATATAATTTAATAAATAAAAGGTAATTTATTTTTATAATTATATTTAAGTCTTTTAAGTTACATTATGTTTAAATTAAGGCCGAGATTAGATAAGATTTTTATTGATTGATAAAAAAGTGTTTTATCAACCTAAGGAAAATTGATACAAAATTATGAAAATCTATAACTTTTTCATTTACCAATGATTGGCACAGTGCCAATAGCCAATGATTGGCACTTTTTCTAATGATTGGCATGGCATCCAAAGATTGGTATAGTGCCAATCAACCCAGTGATTGGCACCTCATCCAATGATTGGCATGTGCCAATAAATGGAAATTTGATGGATTTACATTCCTATAGTTGACACCCCTTATAAAAACTATATTTTTAATAAAATATTAAAATAAAAAGAACTAACCTCTTTGTTATAGTTATTTTTTTTATAATAACTGCACTTGACAATGGTTTTCCTCTTAAATTTATTATTAAATTACACTACAATGTCATCACTTTCCTTACGGTTTTCACAAGTTTCACATTAAATTTGGCGCGAACTTAATTCTAAATTTTTAACAGCGTTTTTTTAATTGCTACTAACTTCAGATGCCAAAAGAAATGATGCCAAATTATCAGAAATAGACTAAGGCTAATATTTTTAAAAAGATTTTATTAGAAAACTTTTAAATGTTATTAATACGAGTAATTTAAACTGTAAGTGCCAATCATTGGGGGGGTGCCAACAATTGGGCAGTTTACCCTATGACTTCGCAGTCGCTGATTGTTTGATACTTTTTACTATTTGTAAAGTTTATATGCATCGATTTTGTTTCGTTTAATTTGATACGCCATCGTTGTGTCCAATCTCTTACTTTATCAACTGCATTTGTACTTTTTCCGTAGCCTTCGTAACAGATTTATCAGGCACCAATATTGTCGGGCAGTGTCGTCAGCAAAGATGGCCATGATATGAGGGTTGGTCCTAACTTCCTTGGGGTACACCAGCTTCAATTTTCTTTAGTTCCGAGTAAATTTGGTCGTGCCGTACTCTAAAGAATCAATTCGTAACGTAGTGATGCCTGGGAAGGTCCCATATGCAGTTTTTACTCAAGTCTCAAATAATACCAAACCTCATTAAAGTCTTGAGCAACATCTTAGAATAGAACTGAACATACTTCTTTCTCTTCAAGTGGTTTTTCTACAACATCCGTAATTCGATGCACTTGCTCTATCCAATCTTGATAGATCCAATTGAATTGATCTGATTGTTTGGGACTAGTCTTGTTTCTTCTTTGACTTTGGTAAGACTCTTCAGTATCAGTTTCTCGAAAAGTTTTGTTATGGTTTTTGGTTTGTGATGTAGGATAGATGTTACTTCTATTAGTAGCTTACCTTGCTTTGTATTAAACCTAATAAATGGGGGTATTGCCCATTTATTTGGTATAACAATGACTTCTGCTGTGGAACATAAAATCTAAGCTTAAGGCGTGCCTTTATTATAAATTGGAGACAGATTTCTTTCAAAACCTGAACCAGTTATTAGATCGTACTCTGATGATATTTTGTTAGATAACTTATGTTGACATCTGAAAAAAAAAAAAAATGGGTAATTCCTCTTGCAATGAATTTATAAACGTCTCTTTTCATGAAAATAAATTAAAAAGGATATATGTATAAGGGAAAGGAATAAAGATTGTAGAAGCAGGTTATTGGATTGATGTTTATTTTTCGGTTTCTGTTTCTCTTTCTCTTCCAAGGCTGTAGATAAATATGTATTTACAACTAGAATTAGAAGAATTTCAATGATATCATATTAAGGCCATGTTGTGATGAAAGGAGAATAATTAATTTAATGTTGTTTTAATGGTTATGGGATTTAAGAACCAAAAATTTATAGTCCATGTCATAATTAAAATAAAGTAGAAAACAGTACTAACACCAAGGGTGCAAAAGAACGTAATCTTTAATCAATGCAATACTTAGAAATCAAAGTCAAAGTTCAAGTTCAAGTGTCAAAGTTTTTCAAATCCAGAAATCTCACCATAACTTCAAAACTGCTGCTGTACAGGACCATGGTCCTGCCAGTACTCACATATGGATACGAGACTTGGCTGCTTAGCAAAAGGCACTCCGACCTCTTAGCTGCGTTCGAGAGAAAAGTCTTAAGGAGAATTGTTGGCCCCATATGTGAGGAAGGAGGATTCCGGAGACGGTACAATCATGAATTGTACGCAATCTACTTAGAAGCAGATATCGTGACAAAAATTAAGCTCGGTAGACTCCGGTGGGCAGGGCACTTAGTTCGCATGAGCGAAGAGGAACCTGCTCGGAAAGTTCTTTGTGGTACATTCTATGGTAGACGACAGCGTGGTAGACCATGCTTGCGCTGGAGAGATGGCGTAGACCAGGACGCCCGAAGCCTTGGGATGCGCAACTGGATGGCGTCGAGACCGGGATAGGTGGAGAGACTTGTTGAAAGAGGCCATGACCGGAACCCGGTTGTCGAGCCGATGATGATGATGAATACTTAGAAATCATTCATTTAATTCAATTGAAAGATTCCATTCATTGGGTTTATTTTGAGACTTTGAATTGCAATAATGCAATCACAATTCATTTGAAATTAAAAAATATTGCAATCAAAGCCATTACCCATTTATTTTAGAGCAATATTTTGAGAACACATGCATTCATTGCACTTTTACTTGCGACTTATAGGTACTAAAAGGCAAGTTATGTATTCGTAAAAAAAATCGAACTCGAGATTTTGATCAAAGTTGACATTACGATGATAGCGAAGACCAAAAAAGTGGGTCTCGCAATTCTGTCTGTCTGTCGGTTCGACTACAGCCTAAACGGCTCGGCCGATTTTCTTCAAACTTGGTAGATATGGGTTTTAATTTTTCCCCCCGGACGTTTTTTTCTGTTTTTTTTTTTTTTTTTTTAAGATCAAAAATAACGGTACCTGCCATACGATTTTTTTTTTCGAAATTTTATAAATATTTTTTTTTTCTCAAAAACTGTTCGACAGAATTTTTTAAAAAAAATTTGAAAAATTTCATTTGGTTAAAACTAGCTAATGGTTGAAAAAAATTTTACAAAAAAATTGTTATTTTTGGTAGCCCCCCTAGGTCCATTTTTTTTTTGTTTTTGATTTTCTTGAAAACGGTACAACCGATTTAAATCTATTTTTTTTATTCAAAAGCTCCTCCAAAGTTTGAATATTATTACATATTGAAATTTTCAATTTTTAATTTTTTGGATTTTTAAAAAAAAAATCAAATTTTTTTTTTGGAAACTCAATACTTCGAAAACCCCATGCTCGATTATTTTCAAACTTGACAAATAAAAAATTCTTAACATAATCTACAAGATTTAAGAAAAAAATTTTGTTTTATCTAAAACTAACGGTACCTTCCATACAAATTTTAAAAAATGGTTTTCGAAAATCGTACTTTTCTCGAAAACGGTTCCGAGAATTTTGCTAAAATTTTTTTCTTTTGATCAATCTTTACGATCTATAATTTAATAAAAAAAAATTTGAAATCTTGATATTACTGACTATACCTACCATAGAACGTTTTTTTCGTGCATTTTATTTGTATTCCCTGGAGTATTTTGCGTTATTGACATTCTTTTGTATTCTTACTATTCTTTTGTAAAGCAAAAGAACGTAAAGAATAAACGCATTCTTTCAAGATTGCATTCAATTGATTTAGTGTAAAATGAATAAGGAAAAATTAATTTCAGTGCATTAAATGTCAAATTAATGGTGACTGCATAGTTTTAAGTGGAAGACTCAAAGTGCAGCCAATGAGGGTAAACCTTTGGTTGAAGTCATTACCGATTACATTCACAAAAGAAGACATTCTTTTACAATCCTGATTAAATACAATGGACTTCAAGTAATTGCATATGCTGATGACCACGCATTATTAGCGAAAGGTAAATTTCCCTACACAATTAGCAAGCAAACAGAGAACGCCTTATCAGTAGGGAATACATGGACTCAGGACTGCGGTCTAGGGGTTAACCCGCAAAACCCGCATTCGCTTTCAAGTCCTTTCCTGTAAGATAGTATTAGGAATTATCTTTTAATTGTACTAAATATTCAACTTTTATAGATTAATACTTGAAAACACAAAAAAGGATTTGATTTTGAAATTTCAGTGAATTAGCTATAATTTAACAGAAATATATTGTCAGGATGTATATTCAAGTTGTAATAGCTTGAAATCATAATAATCATAAATAATTTCGTTGGAAATAATAATGGGTGTTAATATTCAACTTAAATTTTATTATCTTTGTTGTAAGCATGGTGTTAGCAACATGGTTTTGTGTACTTAATTTAAATAGGAGCATTAAATTGGTCGGTAAGTAGATACTCTCATTTAAGTGGCGTTGCTATTAAATTAATTTTAGACAAAATTTCAGAATTATAAAAGTTTTAATAGCATAAGAGCTCAAAAACCCAATTACTATGAATGAATTAGCAAACAAACTTCTGAATGACTGGATGATGTATTCTTGTAAAAAACATAATTTACTTAATTATTTGATTATTCTTAAAAAATAAAAATCAGTGACTCGTGTTTGTAATAGTGAATTAGAAAATATGTGTTTTGTTGTTGTAATCCCAAAAAAACATATTTTTGAATTTTGTTTAGTGTATTATGAATTACTAACGTCATGCTAGAAATATTCCAGAGAAAGCCAGAAATATTATCAAACGCTTCCAACTTTTTTTTGAAAAATATTTATTTTTCTTTTCATACATACCTTATTGATGTTTCTCGTATTACAAATAGACATTTTTTAGATATCTAAGAAAAATTAGAAAAAAAACTTGCTTCCGTGCCATTTTAGGTTTCTAAGGAAATACTTTTTCAAAAAGAGATCGAAATAGTTATTTTAAAGATAGCAAGTTGAATGAAAAATAGCCGAGCCGTTTAGAATGTAGTTGAATTGACAGACAAAATTGCGAGACCCACTTTTTCGTCTTCCCTATCATCGTAATTGTAGTACCCCTTGGCATAATGGTCAGCGCAAGGTCTCGAGTTCGATTCTCAGCCGCTGTAAGAAAGTTTTTTTCAGGGGTACTGCCTCTTGCGAGGAATTGACAAATTCTCCAAGAGAATCTCTTGTCAAGGGAAGTGCTGCTCATAAGCCGTTCGGAATCGGCAGAAAATTGTAGGTCCCCTCTGTTCCTGGTAACACGCACCCAGGAATGGTTGAGAGTTGTAAGTCACTAAAGTCCTGGTTCACTCCGAGCTGTTGCACCACCAAATTTATTTATTTAATTTTTATCATCGTAATGTCAAGTCCAATCAAAATCTCGAGATCAATTTTTTGAACGAATGCTTTACTTGCCAAATAGTAACTAAACGAGTATGTTGCAATCAAACATAGCAATAGATTACTAAAAATGTCAATGTTTACGAAACTACTTACTACACTGAAAATAAATTCCTAAGTAATATTGACACAAACGTTTTGTTGACCTTTAACAAAACAATTTTATCCTTTCGATTAAATTTTTGTCAAAACGAAAGAATGATTTTGTTGATTTCACAAAATTTTTATAATTCAGCATGAGTTTTTGTCAGTTTAACAAAATATGCACTACAAATAATATTGTCAGTTTAACAAACCAAGTTTTGTTAATATACTCGTAACAAAATAAAACAGAGATTTTTGTCACATTGACAAACTTTTCTGTGATTTTAACAAAATGTTTGTTGTATCTACAAAAAATCTGTTTTGTAAATGTTTGTCAATATCACAAAGTTTTTGTTAATTTTTTGTTTGTCAATTCAACAAAAAATGAAAACATTTTTGTTAAAATGACAAATATTTTGTTTTGGGGTTGAATTATTTTGTAATATTGATAAAATAATATTATCAGATAGCTAAAACTATTTTGTAAGGAAACCAAAAAATTCTGCGGGTATATTTTTTTGATCATGACATTTCTTTTGTGTATAATATGGTTCACATATGGTTTTTGTAAAAAAATCGATGTAAGATTACTTGAACTTAACAAAAATTGCGTATTGTCCATACGCCCTCACAGATGGTTACATTGTGCGATCGTAGGAACGAAACGCCAATCTTTGTGGACTTAAATCCCAAAAAAAAATATTTTGACGAAATTAATTTAATGGATTTAACAAAAGAAATTTGTGAAATTGACAAAATATTTTGTTGAATTGGCAAAATATTTTGTTAATTTAACAATATATAACAAAAAAGTTTTGTTAATTAAAAAAACAATTTTGTAAATTTAACAAAAAAAAATTGTTAATCCGATAATGATAAAAAAAACAAATTTTTAACATTAACAAAAAAATTGTCAATATGACAAATTAATTTTGTAAATTCTACGAAATTTTGTCATATTGACAAAATATTTTTGTTATTTCAACAAATTAATCTGTTAGCATAACAAAATAATTTTGTGGATACAACAAAATATTTTTTGTTGCCTCAACAAAATTCTATAATTTTTGTCAATTTGATAAAACTTTTTGTTGGACGTATATTGACAAAATTTTTGTCAGATCAACCTACAATTTTATCATATATACCTAGATTTTATTTTCAGTGTATAGTTTAATGTTTCAGAAGTAATTTTTGTTAATATTATTGTGTTAGAAACCCTTTTTTTTTCGCTTTTCACCGAATACTTATTTTCTGCTGAGATATACTATCTATGTATGTACAGTACATATACATATCTTTATTTGTCAGCAAAACTAAAAAACAAAAATGCTTATAAAAAATTTAAGTTTCTGATGTTATGCGGGAAAAAGTTCCGAAACGCATAAATATTAAAGGATTTTTGTTTTTCTTTTGTTTTTTATTTTATTTTGTTATTTTTTCATCAAGGTTTTCTCATTCATATTTGATCCTTCCATAGGACATCTTATATAATATGGCCAGAATTTCTCAAAACAAATAAATAGCAATGGATAAATAAAATATAAATGTATACTTGTATCTATTCGTATAAAGATACTCATGATTAAGACTTGCTTCTGTAGGCAAAATTTTTCGTATTTTTAACCTAAAAATACATTGGTTTTCTTCTTATATAAATTTTCGTAAGAATATTAAATGTCTCGAAAATACTAAAACAAACATTCATACAAACCCTTGTTCATCAAATAAAAAAAAAAAGGTTATGAAGGTCCTTTGTCGAAGATTTATCTTTTTTACACTCTGTTTTGTTTTTTGTTCAAATAATAAAGCAGTGTGTTTTGGATTGGATGAAAACAACGACATCCTTCCTTCGCAACGGGACACAGATTTCACTGTAAACAGTACATAACATAAAGTAATCAACAGATGAGCTAAATAATAAATTTCGGATATACATTATTACATTACATTAGTACGTTTTTAGCAAAATGTCCATGGCTGCCACAAAAATAACACCTGGAGAATCGCAATTTGCAAACCAAGTACATATTAAATATAATACATACATACATACTCGTAAATGTGTAATTTTAGAAACGCGAACTTCAAATCAGCAAAACTTGCAAGGACAGAAGATAACTTATCTAGAAGAAGCCAGCGAAGAGGAGGTATTTGATATTCTTAACTAAATAAACATCAAAAAAGTTCCTGGAGCAGACAACATTAGACCTGTTGATCACAAAATGTACCCCGAAATTTTGGCCGTGGTTGTACAAAAAATAATCAATCGTAGCATCGCACAAGGTGGCGTACCAAAAACTGATAAGAAATCAATTTTTTGTCCTATTTACAAGGGAGGCATAGGAATCAAAGTCGAAAACTAAAGACCAATCGCAACACTGTGAACCTTAGCAGAAGTCATTGTGAAACGACTAAACATATTAATAAATGGACACCAGTTTTTCTCCTCATACCATTTCGGGTTACAGAAAAGCAAAAGTTCAGAAAAACTGCTAGAAGAGTTCTTAAATACAGACCGAGGAGAGTACACAGCAATTTTTGGGTGTGATTGATAACAAAAAATAATTAGCGTAATTAGATTGTGATAACAATAACAACTATGCCAAAATGTTGAGTTAAGCCGACTGATTGAAAATATCGAGGTCCAAGAAGTTTTGCAGACAGCCTTCTGCCTGCAAGACGCGATAAGAAGAGGGTACTTCTTGCATGAAAAAGGCCGTCTCCAAAACGTCTTTGACTTCTATATTTGCAATCAGGGCACTTAGCTCTTCATTTTGAATTTATGGCAAATTTTCTATCACAATTTTTAAGACTATGGAAAGAACTGCATATCTGATGCACTTTTATGCACTATTGCTCCCACTAGAGCATGCAAGACGTTCACATTTTTAAATAACTACTTAAGGCCTATCTAATTATGCTAATTATTTTTTGTTATCAATCACACCCAAAAGTTGCTGTGGGCTCTTAGTCTTATACATTTACGGTAGGGCTTAATCGAAATCACCAGATCTTAGTCTTATTCGTTGAGTTCAGAAAATCCTTTGACATTCTTAGTCAGGACAACAGAATTGGTGTAGTATTTGTGTTTAAAGTCAAGGTATCAATGACCTTGAATCCAGAGAGATCTACCGTGTATGGTGTTTCACAAGGCTCAAAAGTTTGACCTAGTTTGTTTATTCTGTAAATTATTGCTAAACACGAACACATTAAATCAACTGTAGAATTGATCCAAGATCATCTAGACAGTGTATCGAAGTGGGTTTTTGACGATGGACTTGTTATAATTGCTACCAAAATATAAAATTATTGCTCACACGCCACTCACGGAAACGACCACTGCTAATGTGCCAATCACTGAGAATGTGACGGGTTAGAACTTTGATCAAAATCGTTTCAGCGGTTTTTGAAGAGATAAAGAAAAAATTTGAGTTAATCCTCTAAGGAGTCACATAAAAATGGTCTGTATTAAATTTGAAGAAAATAAGTCTACCAACTATGACTCTAAAATAAATAAAAATAAATTTGATGGTGCAACAGTTCGGAGTGAACGCGGACCTAGTGACTTACAACTCTCAACCATTCCTGGGTGCGTGTTACCAGGAACAGAGGGGACCTACAATTTTCTGCCGATTCCGAACGGCTTATGAGCAGCACTTTCCATGACAAAAGATACTCTTGGAGAATTTGTCAATTCCTAGCAAGAGGCAGTACCCCTGAAAAAAACTTTCCTGCAGCGGCTGAGAATCGAACTCGAGACCTTCCGTATGACAGTCCAACGCACTAACCATTATGCCAAGGGGTACTATGACTGTGACTCTAGCTTGATGAAAGGTGGACATTCAAATAGTGGCAATTCGAATGAGCACACGCATAAACGCATAACGGATGATATGACAAAGTCTACTTTCTTGGATTTCTTCATGTTTGTAGTCTCAAGTTTGAATTAAACCTTGATTTTTTACGAACTCATTATTTGACCTAAGGAGTTAGTCAAATTTGTTTGACAATTTACATAAACGATAAGGTCAATTTTTCAAATTTTGAGATTTCTCTTATTTCACTTTTGTGGTCTTTGGACTCTTCAGATACATAATTAAGCGTCAACGTCAACTCGACTTACACAAAAAATATAAGAACTTTCTACTTAAAATGGCATTGATTATGTTGGCTTCCAGTGCAGTGGTGGTTTGTGGTTTGTTGCCGCAGACCTGTTGACTTAAGAACACCTCACAAGAAGAAGTCTAAAGAGCTCAAATCACAAGATCTCGTTGGCCAATTCACTTCGCATACGCTTGAGATAACCATTTTGGGAAAATGTTCGTCCAAAATGTCCATTGTGATATGGGCTCTGTGGCACGAAGGGCTGTCCTGTTGAAATCACATATCGTCGGTGTCCATATCATCCAATTCGGGCTAAAAGAAATTGGTAAGCATCGACCGATATTACTCGCCGTTGATGGTGATGGCCTGGCCAACGTGTCGTTCTCTACGGAGCTCGTTCACTATGGATCGATGATACCGTCAGCCCAAAATACACAGCAAACTGTGACAACCTTTGGGTGCCTTGCAATTCGGTGGATGTCATCTGGTTTGAGATCGTCCCAAATTCGATAATTCTGCTTGTTGATCAACTCACTCATCCAGAAATAGGCCTCGTCGCTAATTATGATTTTTCGACCGAAATTGGGCTCAACTTCCAACTACTCGACAGCCCAGTTAGCTACTCGTAACACACGTCGCAGTCTATGGTCGCGTTTACTCTGAGCTTTTGAGTCAGTTGAAGTTTGTACGGGAGTAACACTCAGTCATGACGCAAAATGTTGGCAAGTTGTGTTCTGCGAAAGGCCGAGTTCTTGTACGAGGTGTGGAATCCACTGTCTCTCACAGCCAGCGGCGATATTTTCATTGACATATGAGTGTTGGGGGATAGTTTATAGAACCTGACGACTCGAATTTTTCTACCACACCGCGAATAGTCCTCTCGGAAGGAAGAAGCCTGCGAAATATTGCTTGAGCAGAAGACCCACTTTCATAAAACAATTAAATTATTTGTAAATGTTGTTGAACGCAGTTACTTTCGATATTGACATTTAATGAATGACAGTCAGAATGACAGTTATTTCAACAATTTGGTCGCAGTCACTTGTCAAAGTTCATAACTTCCTATTGCAAAACCCTTTACATGAAGAGTGCTGTGCTATTGTCAGAGTTCTATTTCAACTGCTTGCTTTATTTACGTCAACTCTCATCACACAAAAAGTTAAGAGCTGTGACCGTTTATTAAGAAGTTAGTAAAAAATAATCCCTTTTCTTTTGAAGAACTTTAAGTCCTCAATAGTGTCCTTTTCAAAACATAACTTAGAACAATCAAAAAAAGAATTATATTTTATAAATTCATAATTGAATTGACTTAAGAAAAAAAAAGCCCTAAATTGGGTTGTGGGTAGGTCGTAAATATCCTATTCCCTACAATAATATTTCCTCTAATTAATTCATTAGTCCCTCTATTCTATTACCTTGCTATTTTCTTTTTTTTTCTAAAAACAAAATTGTTAGGTTAAGAAATTTGTGAAGCCTTTAGTGACCCAATTCATAACAGCCAACTTACCAGCCAACCAACCAAGCTTTTCCTTATTTCCGGTTGAATGACTTTTCGTATTTTGCCTCCTTTTTTGTCTGTGGTTCTTTTTTTTTATGTTACTGCTACTTGCCACTATTACAACCACACCTTTATAAATCCTTCTCTATGTTTGTATGTTTCTGTATTTCAATATAATATTTTGCAGGAGATTTTATGGAATAGAATTAAATCCTTTGTGGCAAGTGTGTCGACAGGAATGACAAATGGAATTGATTAAATGGCCTTTTTTCTACTTCAACTTGTTTTCTTTCTGATACCCTTACCTTTCTTTCTACACAAACATATGCACTTAGTAATATTTATGTATTTGTGTACATACGAGCAGTTATACCAAGTTGAATCAGAGTTTTATTTGTGGGAAAATATTACCTTTTTTTTTAGCCAAAACAATAAATTCTTAACGGAACTCGAGTATATAGGTAGAGATAAGCTATACATATGATTTTTGTTAGGGAATTTAATTCCTATGTTATTTGTTTTGTGTCTCATGTTATAATTTTATTAGAAGTAATTGTGCTTTGTAATCCATGGATACTTCCAATTGTTGGACAAAGGCTTGAAAAGGGTTTGACATATTGCTTGAATTGAAGTAGAAAGTCATTGTGTGAGGTCTTGTCAGTGATGCCAATTTAGTTATTTTTTTTTTGTTTACAAAATGGATTTAGGTAGGCGCATGTTGCAAGCGATTTATTTAAAAGGATTAGAATTCAATTAGAATTATGATTTGTGTTTGTATTTTTGAAGAAACCGTTTTTTAGTCGCCCAGCGCAATTTTCCCTTGGCATTTTAATTTGCAAACATTCAAGACTAATGTTCATTGCCACCTCCTTTCTCTCCCTCCCTTATTTCCTTATTTATAGTACTATGTTTAACATTATAAGGATCTTTCAATAAACACTTGAGCTCATGCGAATTGTAAACAAAAGTAAAAAAAAATATTAAGAAAAATGATGTTATTAATGAATATAATAATATGGATATAATTTAGACAATCATTCCAGAAATAGAAAATTATAAAAAAAAACATTTCATACAATAAAACAATAGACAATCCAAAATTTTAATGAGATTTCTATGTTAAAATTACCTCGAGCAAAATTCGAACAAAATTTGTATATCATTTAACGAAAAATACGAAAATAGTAAAATTTTATAAAAAAAAAACATCGAAATCTTGTAGTTGTGTGTATGTTTTATGATTTTACAGATATTTTTATAAACAATGTTCTAGGAAAATAGCTAGTTGCAATCCTCCTTTTAAACAATTCAACCGTGATCCTTGCGCTTCAGGGACATAGGACGTACTGTTTAATTTTGAGATTAATTCTTAAGCCGTATTACACGAATGATTTACCCGGCTATATATATTCCTCCCATTACGATACACACATACACACATGCTTAAGACCAGTATGCATAGGTATTTCTTTTTAAATCCCCTCCCACTTTCCTAAAGGCTAGCACTGGGCTCAAACATTTTGAGGATAGTCATAATCGCTTAAGTGTGCTTAAAATATGTACGTAAAAAAAATATACATACATTTTTTGTCGAAAATTAAATAGCCTAACTTAATACTTATCGAGCTCCATGTGTTGTGGACGTACAGTCGAATGGAAACACAGACCAACGGACGCAGAGACGTACAGACGCTCGTGTGCAGGACCGATGGATTGAACGATCACCTTCCAAGGGTATAGCAAAACTTGTGTTAATTTTGAAGACATACAGATCCGGACTGCTTACTGATTATTCTGCTAATCATCAGCATAAATTATCCTACTGAATTTAACTGTCGAAACAAAGTCAATAATAGTAGCATTAAATAGTAGTGGACTAAACTTACTACCTTGAGGTACACGTTCATAAAATCAGAAATGATTCTTTAAAAAAAAAACTTGGCTTGATCTGATCCACTGCACGAAATCTGAAGGAAAACGATGTGATGAAAGACTGTATAAACCAAAACTTATAGTCAATTTATCAATTTCATTACATTCACCTAAATTTCTTTTCTCAATAGTTTTAGCTTGCAATAGACTGTGGTGATAGCTGATGATGATAAAATTCTATAAAATAATTTGCGTTTTTACGACCACTTAACATGGAGGTAGGGTTAACTGATATTCTTCAAATTCGAAATATTTTTGAAAATATTATTTTCAAAATCTTAAGAAAATCGGTTTACCCGTTCAGGTTCTAGCTCTAATTTAATACTCCTCTATATGAATTTCAGAAAATCACAATATCGAGTTTCATGAAACCTTACAACTTGAAACTAAATTAAAAATTAAAAAAAAAAAAATTGTTTTATTATTTAAAAATTACGGTACACTTAGAATGCAAATGATTAATCATTAGTCAGTCTTTGGCTTGTTTATCTGCCGCTACAAAAAAAAAAAATTTTCATTGGTATACTGCCTCTTACGATAAATTCTCCAAGAGTATCTCTTTGTCATTAAATGTGCTGCCCATTAGGCCTTCGGAATTGGCAGACAATTCTAAGTTCTTTCCATTCCTGCAAACACGAAATGGTTGAGAGATGTAGCACTAGGTTTAAGCTCTTTTCTCTATGGTCGCTAATTTTTTTTGTAAAATGTTTAAAATAAAATGCACGACTTTTGTGTTTTTTTTTTCCAAAAATTCAAAAAATATATTTTTTTTTTAAGTTTTGAAATGCAATGTTTTTTTAAACTATTTAAAAGCTTCTCTATAAGAAATTGATAATGAGAAATTCCAAATTCGAAACAATGGTTCTATGGTACAGTCAGTAATATATTAATTTCAAAATTTTTTTCTATTAAAATATAGATCGTAAAAATTAAACGAAAAATAAAAAAAATAAAAATTCTGGGAACCGTTTTCGGGAAAAATACGATTTTCGAAGACCATTTTTTACATTTGTGTGGTGGATACCGTTATTTTTTGGTAAAACAATTTTTTTTTCTCAAATCTTATAAATTATATTAAGAAACTTATATATTTATCAAGTTTGAAAAAATTGAACATAGGGTTTTTGAAATATTGAGTTTCCAAAAAAAAAATGTTGAAACTTTTTTTAAACATTCAAAATTTGAATATGTAATAATATTTAAGATTTTGATAAGTTTTAGCATAAGAAAATGATTTAAATCGGTTGCACCGTTTTTGAGAGAATCAAAGACAAATAAAAATGATTCCAGGGGGGCTACCAAAAATAACAATTTTTGGAAAAAAAATTTTCAACCATTACCTAGATTTAACTAAATGAAATTTTATAATTTTTTTTTTTAAATTCTGTGGGACAGTTTTTGAGAAAAAAAAATTGTTATAAAATTTCGATTCGTATGGCAATTACCGTTATTTTTGGTCTTAAAAAATGAAAAGAACGTGTGGGGGAAAAAATTAAAAATACTATCTACCAAGTTTAAAGCAAATCGACTGAGCCATTTAGGCTGTAGTCGAAAAGTAGGGTTGCTTAAACATCGATAGTCAGCGCTTTCGATAGTATCGATAGTTTTAAGTTAAAACTATCGATACTATCGATAGTATCGATAGTATTTTTCATTTAAAAAGCCCTAGCAGTTGGTGCGTAACATCCATACGAATACGAATCTGTACCAGTCCATGTAATGTAAGATTAATTGGTATATATAGATTATATCCCTTGTGTTCCATTAGGAAGTAAATTTACCAGCATCAGCCTCATGTAATGTTAATAGTATGTACTTGAAATTCTGGTGCAATCGGAAACCTACGGTAAAATTCTCCACCATCCAGCTCGGGACTTAAAATAACGCACTTTACTTACACTTCACTTTATTTTTTTCTAAGAAAATGACAGATTTCATATGGATTTAGAAAGTTACTAAAAGTTAAAGTAGCCAGTTTTTGATTTTAACTTTAGTAAAATGTTAAGAGATAGTAAAATGATAAAATCGTTCAAAATTAATAAAATTCTTAGTAACTTACCAAAATGGCTTTAACATATTACTAAAACGTTTAAAATTTTGCGCCATTGTTTTTAATAATAACCGTGTTGTGCAGATTTGTAACTTTAAGCTTACTTCTAAATTCAGACCATGGCTAGTCCAGCACAAGTGTTAGTTAATGACAATGGCGGACAATTTTATACAGCCTATTATTAAAGTATTAGTATGATACTATACGTAATAATTTGCTATCTTTTAAGTAGATTGCTAACTCCTTCTTAATTTTAAACATTTTCTAAATAGACTGAAGCAATTTTCTTAATAAATTGCTTCTGAACACACCTAAAACAATGACAATTAGGGCAAAACACTAAGTAAACAGACCTTTTGTAGAGTTTGTATATAGCACGATACTAAAAAGTTAAAATAGGTATTCGATGAATTTAACTTTAATAAAAAGGTAGAGAAAGTACGACTATATTCGATTAAAATTTGCAAAATATTTATTTTAACCCATATTCATACTAAAACTAAAATTTTGCGCCAATGTGTTTTATTACTTATTTTTATCACAATACTTGTTCATTGTTGTGAAATTTAGAGTCAGGTCATTATATTGTCAGCTATTACACGTTGACTGAAGAATCATGACTCTTTTTGAAATTAAATGAGTGAGAAGGTGAGATCCGATCTCCTTTCTCACTCACATCTCGTATGAATGCTTATTATGGGTTTCACCACTAATAAATCTGTAAGATGAAAAACAATCGATGGTTTTTTAAAACTATCGATGTAGGCGATAGTTTTTTACTATCGATACTATCGATAGACTATCGATGTTTAAGCAACCCTATCGAAAAGACAGACAGACAGAATTGTGGGACCCACATTTTACGTCTTCGCTATCATCGTAATGTCAACTTTGATCAAAATCTCGAGTCCAATTTTTTTACGAATGCATAAATTACCTTATAGTATCTATAAGTCGCAAGTAAAAAACATGACATATCATAACTAATAAAAATTGTTTATGTATTTTGAAGAAACTTCAATTAATTTATTTATAAATATAAGAAGCACGATCGTTTGGAAAACAGTGAAGGGTTGAAAAAGAGATACCAACAAACGATACAAAAAATAGAAACAAGCTAAGGATTCCAGATTCGTGTAGTACGGCTAAGGAAATATTCTCCTTACTCGACAATAAGACAAAAAATGGACTCAAGGATCAAATAAAGATCATTCCTAGAAGTTCGAGTATGACGGTGGAATTGTTTAAGGGGACATAAATAATCAGACAATTTGGACTTTGACGTAATTATTAAACATTAATATTAAAATACCGTAAAAATTAGTCTAAGCAAGTCTGAATGTATTTTTATGTGCAAGGAGTCTTGCCTAGACCAAAACTAGGCCATTTTTTTGAACTAAACATTTATTGGTGTGCCTTGGGACTACACAAGTATTCCGTATGTTTTTATTTCAACTCAATTACTTTTCAAGGAAAATACCACTATAATTTTAAATCATAATAAAGTAGATCTCCGTTATATTCAATGCATATAGCACATGAAATTTAATTTAGTTTTTGAAAACTTATTCAGGTTGCTTTAACTTGGAGCTATTAACAAGCTTCCTGTTTTTTTTTAAATAAATGTATAACTTCTTGTTGAATACATATTTACATACATATTTCCTGTCTTTGCTTTAATTCTTATGTTGAATTCCTTTTTAAAGGACTTATCCATTTGTACAACAAGAAAAATTCAAAAACTCAAAAAAGCAAACAAAATAGTCTTTAATATGAAAAAATGGAGAATTTTTATTAAAACAAATAAAAACTTAACACAATTTTGAAACGAAAACTGAATCCACTGGCTTTACAGTGGTGTGCAAGCTGTAAGGGATGTAGCTGATGTATCCATCACACGAGACGATGAACAAAAGTGCAATGAGCGAGCGTAATTGCGGAGGGTTGTGTCAGAGATTTCATTGCTGTACAGTGGCTCCCTCTGACTCTGGCCACTCCATAAAATGAGCTATGATAATAGATATACTTCGCCAGGATACACACATACACATACATCTACCGTTCTTGCTGCTTGGAAGCTTTTAATTAATATTGACGGGGACTTTTGAAGAAGCATCAAGGCATGTGAGCATGTAATTTGCTGGCAAAATGCACATCGTTTTCATACATGTATATTTGTTAAAAAAAAAATTAAAATTAATGTATATGTACGTAAGTATAGGTTGGTAGACATACAAGTGAAAGCCAGAATGTGTGAAATTGTTAAATTGTGGTCGGAATGAAGTAGGTCTTCGGCAACAAACAGCCAAGTCAAGCCTGCTTCCCTACTGGGTGCACAAAATGAGATTTACATTTATATACATAAGTATAAGAGCCGGGTATGTACTTAATCAATGTTGGTATTTTTCCTCAGCGCATAAGTAAGTCCTTTAAGTTTTTTTTTTTTTTGGAAAGTTGAAACGTTAAGAATTTAAAATAATAATAAATTTTTTTAATTGCATGGAGATGTTTATGAACATTTTGCAGCAACTTATGGCATGGGTCGTACTTACAATAATTTATTTGCTTGTTTTTTTTTTCTTTTTGGTTTCAAGAGATTTCGTTATGTGGTTTTTTTTTTGTATGGAAATGATAGATGTTTGTTGATATTTGTGTTTGTGGATGTAAGGTAGACTGTTAATGGCAGGGTTCTGAAATTTAAAGGTTTAATTTTTTAAACGTGTAAGCTGTAAACTAACAAAGTGTTAATCTGTGAAATAACCAAAGTGACAATAAGACTTTTTTTTATATAAATATATCTTTGCCATTAAATATTTCTGTTTATTTACATATTTCGTAATATTTAAAAAAAATATTGTAATATAAAATAGGGAAAATAAGAAAACAAAACATTCATCCGTTATCTATCTAAAAAGTCGACACTCAGTCGTATGTTTCTTTTCACATGATTCCATTTTGACCTAAACCCGTACAAGTATATATTTTAATAAATTCTAATACTGGTGATCCATAGAAGGGGTGACAATTTAGAGTAGCCAAATCATTATTTAAAAAAGAAGAAATTTAGAGAGAGAGAAAATGGAGTGAATTCAATTAAAGGTTTACGCGACTTTAACTACAAAGTGCGTTTCGCTACGTTGGTTGCCTAGTTAAAAAGACATTTTTTTTTTTAGAAAAAAGAAGTTTTCGTAAGATTTTCAATTTTTTAAATAACTTTGCATTATGGTAAGCGCGTTGGACTGTCATGCAGAAGATATTGAGGGGTGTAGTGTCTCTTGGTAGGAATTGAAAAATAATCTAAGAGTATCTATTTCTTGTCATGAAAAGTGCTGCTCACTAGCCGTCCGCAATCGGTAGAAAATTGTAGGTCGTTTCCATTCCTGGTATGAACACACGAATTGTTGAGTCTTGAAAGCTATTAGACCCTAGTTCTCTTCGAGCTGTTGCACCACCAAATTTATTTATAATACATAAATTTGCCTTTTGTTTAGGTCGTTCTAGCTAAGAATTGGGCTTACATTCCTGGTTGCCAGTCGCTACCACCTAAAAAATTATCAATCAATCAATTATCCCAAAATTTAAGATTACGAGTACTTCTATTTGAGATGAAACACACAAAAGAGTAGAATAGAATTTTAAATCAGTAGTCAATGGTTCTCCACGAACTGTGTATGCGCTCAAAAAAGAAGAACACTTGTATATTCTTAACTTATATTTTTCAAAAATTTCAGTTTAATTTTTTTTTTAAATAGTCCATTGAATTAACGATTTATAGGTTTTGGAAAACCGCACTAACAAGTTTTATTAAATTTCTTATATATTATATTAAAAACAATAATAATAAAACTCCTGTTCAGATTTTTGTCAAAGGATCCAGAAAATAAGGTTTTTAAATTTTACTAACAAATCAAAGGACACGGTAGTTCCCAGCCAAGTTCTGGCACTACACCCTTTTTACAGGAACGAACTCAGGCGATTTTTGACCTCTCCCTATCTTCAGTACCAATGAAGTCAGAAACTTAAAATTCCGAATATTTGCTTAGCTAGTCAGGAAGAAGCGCCTCACCAAATTTCAATTTTCTAGCATAACCGGTTCCTGAGATATAAGGCCTCAAAATCACAAAAACCGTAACCGACTGACTCACTGACAGATCATCAAAATTATGGAGCACTTCCCGACATCGTAGAATCTTGTAATTTTGCACAAGGTCTTGTCATGCAAGTAGAGGAAAAAATTTGAGGTTTTCCGTTCACGGGCGTGGTATCTGCCCACTTTCTCCGAATTGGTTTTATTATTTAATGATTACTGACTAAAATTTGATGAGCTTACTTGGCAAGTTTTTTGTATGCCCAATTTGAAAGGTTTTAAAAACTTGACCAGTCAACCCATCAAATTTTAGTCAGTAATATTATTAAATAATAAAATTTCTCTATTACATTGTAGCTGTTTCAATATTATTCAACTTTAAATATTCGGTATTAAACCTTCATTAAGTAAGAACTTGGCGTACTTTTAGATCTCAGTACTTTTCACGGCTGACGTGTTACACAGAGGTTTTTGTATACAAGAACTTGGCTCTTTTTTTTAACATTTATGTTTTTGGTCCGATATGCCATTTATGTGGAATATTTTCCTGTTAATGACGTAACCTATACATTTTGAAATTTTTTTTTTTTCAAATAATTTTAAGTTTTAAATTAAAAACCAAATAATAAAAGGAAACACCATTTGTCTTAGTATCTACTTTTGACTTCAACGTTTTCTAGTTAAGTTTTTATTGTTGTCATTTTTCAGTTTAACCAATATCGACAATCTTCAAAGCCGTATTATAGGATTAAGCCATAAGAGCAGCATCTTGGGATCTTCTTTTTCTTTATTTGGAGAGATTTTCTCTTCTCGCAGTTGGGAACGGTATTCAGGACTTTTTCGAAAAAAATTGCCCTCTCTATTTTTGAAAAAAAACTCACAATTTTTTTTCTAAAATGTTATGTTTTTGAGTAGTATGGTTTTCTGAGAATTTAAAGTTTCAACACATTGTTAGGGCTCGTGATGTACAACTCGCAATTACGTCTTTGTTAAAAATGTTAGCAGGAATGAAGGGGGCCTACAAAATTCTGCTGATTCCGAACTGCCAATCACTGGCATTTTTCATGCTAAGATAGTACTTTTTACTTCTTCGCAAGGAGCAGTACACTTCTGAAAATTTGTTTGCAACGGCTAAGAACCTTAACCTAGTGATTTACAAAACTTAATCATTCATACCGGAATGGAGGGGACTTGCAATTTTCTTCCAAGTTCGATTACAAGCAGTTTTGATGAAACACACTTTTGTTGACAAGAGATAATCTTAGAGGATATGTAGCTTCCTTGCAAAATTTATTACCCCTGAATGACTTTTTAAGGAAACAGCGGCTAAAGCATACTTTTAGCATAACAATCCAATGCACTTTACATTACACTAAGGAACAAGGTATAATTAAGGAGGGTTTACATAATGGGATCCGATAATTTTTTTCAAAATTGGTTTGTCACCTTTTTTCTACGAGGCTGATTCAGATGAACCAAATGAATAATATTCACTAATTTTGGTAGTAAAGGGTGTCTCTTTTAAAGAGGTGGATAACCTTAAATTGCCAACACTGTTTTCTGTGACAGTAGATTTGAAAGTGCTCTGTTTTGAGGCAATCCTTCATGAATAGACTCACGTTGAAGCAATTTTATGAAAATTGTTAAAATTTATTTTGAAAAACAAGTTTCAATTCGAGAAACGAATTGGCCGTTACGTGCGTTTCATGGTGCTCATAATAGTTCATCAGAGCGAATATTTCGAGAATCTATTGATCGTATGCACAAGGGAATTACTCTTAACGATATTACGCATCTCGTCAGACCTTATACAATGCGCACAGAATAAGTTATATCTTATTTGAAGTGTACGCCTGTTAACTACCAACATTCGTAGCGATATTACTGAAATACAGAGTGACTTACTGCGAAAAGTGTGAAAATTGGACCTCCAGATTTTTACATGCACCCTCCAGGTGCAGCAGCCAAAGGCCCGAAATAATTTTGAAGCATTAATGACAAACAAAAATTCTTTCAAATAATGACCATTTCATCGGTATTAAAAATAATTTGTCTGTATTTTATATCAAATTAAAGTTCTTTGTCTCTAAAAAACACCCTTAACTTGTACCTACTTATATTCGAGTCTTCATTCGAACTTATTTTAAAATTGTGAAATCACCGCAATTTGTGTTTAGCTCAGCATCCGGTCATAGGCTGACTTTACTGCAATTTCAATTCATCTATAAATCAAAATTGTAAGAATATTCCTACATTGAAATGGCGCCCAAGTGAAACCTGAAATGCAAGTTCTTGAAAGCGTCTTGTTTAATATTATATTAATTTCCTAGAATTAATTAATTATTAATTAATTAATAAATCCTTTATTTTAATTAATGTAAAGTTTTTGATTTGTTACTGACCCGGAAATAAAAAGAAAAACAAAACTCCAAGATCAACACCGAAACAACTTTAGGTTTACCTGGGTTATTTTTAAACAAAATCCTTGTCACTCGCAGGTTTGCTAAATGATTGAAGGAGATTGAAAGGCTTAAATTAATTGATAACTTTTTCCCTTTTTTATCCTTCGACCCTTTATAATAAGGAACACATTCTACGCACCTGTGTCTTGATTTTAAGTTCTTATAAACTTTATCCAGCACTATTGGGGCTTCATAGTAGAAAGATGCTGATGCTGATGTGTGAAATAGATACTCTTTAATCCACCACTATATCATATGGTCAGGGTCAACTCAATTTTCTTCTACACCTCAATAAGCAATTAATTAAATCATTGTCAAGCGTTCCTAAAACAAAAAAAAAAAAACCCATAATCTTTGACTCAACCCGACCTCAAATAAATCCTTCCCAATAGGTACATCAATTGCTAATAAATCTTAACCCCCGACATTGATGTAGGGATCGAATAAGGAGAAACCCATCATTGGCAGACAAAGTAAAAAAGAAAAATTGAGTTCAATAGGCAGGCATAACAACTTTCTGGACCACCATCCTCACTACTTGATGAGAAAATACCGTCCAGGGTATTATGTTTCGAAACTTTTAAAGTCTCAACGAGAATCCATTTTGGAATGTTCTTTTTTCTTCTAAATATCAGTATATCTTTTCAGGCTTCCTTGGTGGACTTATCCCCGAAGGCACTTTGTTGTGAAAAGTTTTTGCTTCTTTTGCGATTTTATACTAATTTTTTTTCTCTATTTTTTTTGTTTTACCATCAACTTTGACATTGCAATAAATATCTTTATCACATTTGGCCGTTGCTGCTGTCTTTCGTCCTTTTTCCTGGGTTAAGGATGACTTTATCAAATTACAATTTTGCGCTTTTCTCTTGCGCGTATAATTTTTTTACTTGGTGCACTTTGGATATTTTTTTGTGTGTTTCTTGTTAGTTCTTTGGTCAGACGAAGAAGATGAAATTGCATAATTTGTGTGTTTGTGCAAGAGCCATGATATTGTCTCATCTGTTTAAGTTGCAAAGATTCTATTATCTAGAAAATATTCACTCTCGAAGAAAAAAAATCCCTAAGTAATGGTTTTTTATTGAAAAAGTTTTTGCATTTTCTATGCAGCCGGGCGATGGGTTTAATTTTTTTTTCGCTTGCGGATAAAGTTTTTTTTTTATAAGCTTCCGCGAAACAATAGTCACTACTGAAGTTTTTTGAATTAGCTAACACCATGGAGAGTACTTTATTGCAACAAATTTTTTTTTCTTCGAAAAAGTGTAGTTTTCAAAGAGAAAATTTTAATGACAATCGAAATAAAAAGAAGTAATCTTTGTTGGTGGATAGGAATATTGCAATAGCATAACAAGCCAGTAAGGACATTTGCAAATTTTCTTTTATAGAAAAAAAATTGGTGACAGCTGCGGAAACGACAGGAGACACTTAAAATATTTTGAAAAACTCTTCATAGATGAGTGCAGTCTGAATTGAAAGATAGAATTGTTAAGAACAATAAATGGCGCCCAACAGTTTTAAAATAAGCAAACAATTTCCAACTCACCATATGGTAGATCTAAGAAATTAAATTATGTAAACTATTCCCTTGCGCCTTTCACGGACCACACTCACTGACTGTTAAAGAAACTTTGGTTTTACCAAAAATAGAAATCGGAAAATCAATCAAAAGTGGGGGTAAGATGGGGCCAATATTGGAGTTGGGATACTCGAGTTAGGTATTTTATACGTTTTAGACAAAAAACAGAATTTAAAATGGAGTGAGGTACAATGATTAAAAATACTGTTCTATCGAATGTGCTAAATTAAATAAAATGCAAGATTGGGTCGCACGAACTGGCTCCTATATGTAATAGACTAGGAATTTTAAAAACGATTTTTTTTAGAGAAAACTGTTCATTATAATTTTTTTTTTCCAAAAACTCAAAAAAATATTTTTTTTTTAAAGTTTTGAAATGCATCTCTACAAAAAATGTCATTAAAATCCGTTATGTCGATAATGAGTAATTCAAAATTTGAAAAATGGTTCTATGGTAGGTACAAGCTGTAATATCTTAATTTCAAAATTTTTTTTATAATATTAAAAATCGTTAAAATTAATTGAAACAAAAAATTTTTATCAAAATTCTAGGCGCCGCGCCGTTTTCGAAAAAACTACGATTTTTGAAAACCATTTTTTAACATTTGTATGATGGGTACCTTTATTTTTAAGTAAAATAATTTTTTTCCAAACATCTTGTAGATTATGTTGAGAAACTTTTATTTTTAAGTTTAAAAAAAATCTAGCATAAGGTTTTTGAAATATTGAGTTTTGAAAAAAGAATTTTGAATTTTTTTTTTAAAATCCAAAAAACATTTTTTTGAAAATTTTAATACACAATTCTATTTATGATTTTGGGGAGCTTTGGCAAAAAAAAATTATCAAAATGGGTGTTACCGTTTTTGAGAAAATCAAGAATAAAAAAAACTGTTGTTTGGGGGGTACTCTCAATAACCATTTTTCGGATAATTTTTTTCAACTAGTACCTAGCTTGAAATAAATGAAATTTTTTTGTATCTGTTTTTTTTTTTAATCTGTCGAACAGTTTTTGCGAAAAAAATTACAAAAATTCGAAAAAATATCGTATGGCAGGTACCGTTATTTTTGGTCTTAAAAAAAAAGAAAAAAACGTGTGGGGGCAAAAAATTAAAAATGATATCTACCAAGTTTCAGGAAAATCGAACGAGCCGTTTAAGCTGTAGTCGAAAAGACAGACAGAATTGTGGGACCCACTTTTTTCGTCTTCGATATCATCGTAATGTCAACTTTGATCAAAATCTCGAGTTTGATTTTTTTGACGAATGCATAACTTGCCTTATAGTGCCTATAAGTCGCAAGTAAAAAGGTTTTGTCCTGAAAAACGTATTGTTTGGTCTTGTAGGCTTTGAAATTGTTTTCTTCTAGTTTTATATTTTCTTGTATCATTTATTGAAAATTGAATGGGTTGCAACAGACTTCCTTCCCAGCCTAATAAACAACTTTTTTATAGTAACGGGTGATTTTTTAAGAGCTTGAGAACTTTTAAAAAAAAAAAAAACGCATAAAATTTGCAAAATCTCATCGATTCTTTATTTGAAACGTTAGATTGGTCCATGACATTTACTTTTTGAAGATAATTTCATTTAAATGTTGACCGCGGCTGCGTCTTAGGTGGTCCATTCGGAAAGTCCAATTTTGGGTAACTTTTTCGAGCATTTCGGCCGGAATAGCCCGAATTTCTTCGGAAATGTTGTCTTCCAAAGCTGGAATAGTTGCTGGCTTATTTGTGTAGACTTTAGACTTGACGTAGCCCCACAAAAAATAGTCTAAAGGCGTCAAATCGCATGATCTTGGTGGCCAACTTACCGGTCCATTCCTTGAGATGAATTGTTCTCCGAAGTTTTCCCTCAAAATGGCCATAGAATCGCGAGCTGTGTGGCATGTAGCGCCATCTTGTTGAAACCACATGTCAACCAAGTTCAGTTCTTCCATTTTTGGCAACAAAAAGTTTGTTAGCATTGAACGATAGCGATCGCCATTCACCGTAACGTTGCGTCCAACAGCATCTTTGAAAAAATACGGTCCAATGATTCCACCAGCGTACAAACCACACCAAACAGTGCATTTTTCGGGATGCATGGGCAGTTCTTGAACGGCTTCTGGTTGCTCTTCACTCCAAATGCGGCAATTTTGCTTATTTACGTAGCCATTCAACCAGAAATGAGCCTCATCGCTGAACAAAATTTGTCGATAAAAAAGCGGATTTTCTGCCAACTTTTCTAGGGCCCATTCACTGAAAATTCGACGTTGTGGCAGATCGTTCGGCTTCAGTTCTTGCACGAGCTGTATTTTATACGGTTTTACACCAAGATCTTTGCGTAAAATCTTCCATGTGGTCGAATAACACAAACCCAATTGCTGCGAACGGCGACGAATCGACATTTCACGGTCTTCAGCAACACTCTCAGAAACAGACGCAATATTCTCTTCTGTACGCACTGTACGCATTCGTGTGGTTGGTTTAATGTCCAATAAAGTAAACTGAGTGCGAAACTTGGTCACAATCGCATTAATTGTTTGCTCACTTGGTCGATTATGTAGACCATAAATCGGACGTAAAGCGCGAAACACATTTCGAACCGAACACTGATTTTGGTAATAAAATTCAATGATTTGCAAGCGTTGCTCGTTAGTAAGTCTATTCATGATGAAATGTCAAAGCATACTGAGCATCTTTCTCTTTGACACCATGTCTGAAATCCCGCGTGATCTGTCAAATACTAATGCATGAAAATCCTAACCTCAAAAAAATCACCCGTTAGTTTATATTTTTCCATTAGTGTAGCTTAAGGAGTGCTAGATTATTTCAAACAAGCAAGATCCCGTAACGCTTCCAAACAGTAATAGAATTATTTTCTGCCAAAACACCCTTCATAACATTATTTATATATCGGTGGTAGTATGCTTTAAGGAGTTCTAGTTTATCTCAAACTCGCAAGATTTCGGAACGCTTCCAATAATAATGAAACGATTATCTGGCAAGTCGGGAAGATCTAGAATTCACACTGTTTTGATGCATTTTGTATTTCAATTGTCAGATTATCAATTGAAATAATATCCAAACCCTCAAATGAAGACTTACAGACTTTGTTTTTTATTTCTTCTTATTTTGAAACTTTTGTTTCCTAAAACATATTTCACATATATATTAGCTTCACAAATAAAAGTACTAATTTCTAGAATTTATTAAATAAACGTTAAACAAAAAATGGCGCCCAATGCTAGACTACACAAATTATTTTTTTGTTTTTTTCTAATGTGATATTATCCGCATTTGATCAAGAAGAATAACATTAGATATTATTGTTCAAACTTAAACTTAAGGTTCCCTTGATGATATAAATTAAATTATAAAATGGCGCCCAACGTAGGCTTTTTTCTATAGACTTTTTTGCATTTCTATATATTGCATCTGATGAACGTAGTGACACAAAAAAAACCAGTGACACTCTATATTGATAATCTTTAAATGTTTGTTCCATTTTTCGAACTTTAAGGATGATTCTTGAGTTCTCTTATCTTAAATATTTTTCCAAAAGAACTATACAAAACTTAAAATAGCACCCATCGTCTATTGCCTGTGTTCATACTCAACTAAAATTTAATTCATTACTAATCAACAACAAATGTACGAAAATAAACACTTTTCTCAACAACTAGGTATGATAGAGCAACACATTATTGTATAATGAACACATTCATTAATTCAAATATAAAATGGTCTGCATATCAAATGCCAGTTATTTCTGTTTACATGTATAGTTTGAAATATACATACATATCAATTACATGCAAACATCTTTCCTCACAAGCACTGAACAAGTACTTAAGATACAAAAACACACGTGAGCATAAAGTGAATTACATTTTTTTTTTTTTATTTTTTGCCAAGCACAGGATACAAGCTTCATTAGGGTGAGTGCGTCAAAAGGATATACGCCTTTCATTTCCAGACTTTTTATTGAAATTATTTTTGTTACTTCGCATTTTATTCAACTTGGGTGTGCTTTATTTTTCCTCTAATTTGTTTTGCTTATGGCATTTGAAGGATCAAGTTGAATCACATCCTTAATGAGACAGTGTGTGCAGGGCAAAAATACTATTTTCTGGTGCTTGTGTTTTTACCAGATACATACGAGTATAGTAGGCACAACATTGTGAAAAGGATCTGAGGAAAAAATAATTCAAGTACTGTTTTTTAATGTGTACTATTCATATTTTATGTACCTATTTGTATATCCTTGAAAAGGTTTTCTCGTATAGTTAAAAATTCATGCGAACATCGACGCATTATTAAGTTTAAGGCGGAAAATGGGGGTTAAGGGTTTTTCATTTAGTGTGGCACTAATCCGCGCTTCGTTTACTTAATTTAATCCGCAACGGGATTTTCTTGTACAATCCTGTACATATTAATTAGTTTTAATTTTTCATTAGGATGTATTCATTCAATCCTTCAGATAAACTCTCCATTCAAGCTTCTGTAATAGTCATTGATTGAAAGAGCTGAAACAAAAAAGGTAGATTGAGTTTGTGCTATAGAAAACCACTGTCTCAGAATAAGATTCATCCAACTTTTCCACCAACCAACGCCAGGAACACAAGTAGACAAATTAATCCACATACGAGTATATCCATAAGCACATGAGTTTATAATGGGGTTTTCTTTTTGCAGTAAAGAGTTTTAAAATAAATAAAAAATACCATGAATATGGTGGAGATGGCTTGATTGAAAAATTTACTTTATGCCCTTAGTACTTAGATAGCTATATGGACGTCACGCAAGTCTTGAAGAAATCTATTTTTGATAAACAATTTTTCGACCAAAAAGGATCGAATTTCGGTATTATCGGGCGTTGAATTTCGCGAACTGATTCACGATTTTCGGTTAATATCTTGATATTAAAGTTTGAAGAACATTTTGTTAATAATAAAGCTAAAAACCTGATGTCATAAAATTATTTTTTATTTATTTGATTTCATCATCACAGGTTCAAATTTCAACAGTCCTATCGTTGGGCGCCACTTAAAATGATTTATTGAATTGAAGATACAATGTGACCGTGGGGGTAGTGAATTCAGTTGTTTTGTATTTAAACCTTAATTTAGCTCCTTTCTTCGAAGTTATATTTTTTGTTTAAGGAATTTTGTTTTAAATAAAAGATCTATACACGAGTATCACTGAAATAAATCAATCAAGTAGTAGAGTGAATAAAGTAAATATGATCTTGTTGAACGCTTGATTGAAAATAGCTTTAAGTCGTCTGAAGTTGGTAATCTTTTAGTTAATAATATTTGGACGCTATACTTTTTCCTGCGTCCTTAAGAATTTTTGTTGGGATTAGTGCAAACACTATTCGATTTGGTGATTGTCCTTAAGCTGACAGAGACTTTTACATTGACATTTACATCTTTTGTTTTATGTCTATGTTAATCTCAAATTCAATTTTTTCTAAACACACATTTAAGCCAGGAATCTATTTGTGAATATATTCTTCTGAGTGTTCTTGGAAATTCGACCCTAAATTCAGATACAAATTGTACACAATTAAACAAAAGCTTCACAATCTTTAACGTATTTATGCTTAAACTAATGTTGAAAATGGCGCCCAACACAAGACCATTTATTTAATTTACCACGAAATCTCAACTATTTGATTTCAATGTAATGTCCAAGCTTAACATAATTTAAGCAATATCCATTATATGTATATGTGTATAGACAATCAGATGGCAAATTCACTTAAAATGCAATTTTGTTTCAGCAATTTTCACAAAGCAAGTACAAAAGAGAAGCAGCCCTGTTAAATCCTGAAATAATTAATGATTTCCTGTGATGTGTGTGCAAAATTGCTGTCCATCCCATCGATTTGTAATCGCTGCAATTTATGTTCCAAGGCAAAAACACACATAGTAGCAATTCCCAAAAATAATAGAATTAATTGCTTTTCTCATTTCATTTATTGATTTTTTGATTTTTTGTTTCCTTCATTCCAATTTCAGACAAACACCAACAGTGTCATTCAATTGAATACCGATTCCGAAGCAGATCACAAACGTCGCCATCATCGCATCCAACGTCAGCAATTGCACGAACTCGAACTAGCACAACGAGATGTAAAACGCCAACTAAACGAATTGCAATACCATCGCATCGGCGAACGTGTACGTAATTTAGAAATCGAACAGCACCGTATTGCTGGCGCCAATTTCAATCTCAGTCGGCAAATCGCCGGTCTGGACAAATTGCACACCTCCATGCTGGAATTATTGGAAGACGTCGAAGGCGTGCACAACAAAATGGACAAAACTCTACCGGATGTGCGGCGAGAGATCTCCAAATTGGAATTCACCACAGCACAATTAAGCTCCGAACAGAGTTTGATTCGTGAGGAGGGTCAGAATGTGGCACGCAGCGTTCAGGCGATGGCTGTGAGTGTGAGTGCGCTCCAAGAGGAACGTGATTCATTCAAGAATATGCAAACCAATGTTGACACCTTGCGGAAAGATGTTGAACGTCTACAGAGCATAACGGAAGTTCAAAAGTCAATTGTCCATCGAAGAATCGAAAAGGTAAGAAACAAAAATTCCCACTTCTTATTATGTCCAAAACAAAAAATGTAAATATCCTTTTTCCCTTCGACTTGTATTGAAAAAATGAACACCTAGTTCTGTTTCCCCGGTAATGGTGGATTGTCCACCATTGTTTATGTAGACTGAGTCCTATTTGAGACGCGCGGTAGGGCCTGGTCAGGAACTGGTTCCCTTTATGAATACGAAATGATTTCGGTTCAAAAGGATTACAAAAGAAAATCTGAAAGCATGACTGCTGCATGATTGTGGTTGACGTTTTCAAATTTCAACAGAAAACAAGCATTCGGACATGTTCTGACATATTTATGTGCCCTACCCACACATCCGCAGAATGTTAAGTGCAATATGCCAGTGTTGTAGCTGACATCTTTTTTATGTTTTTTTGTTGTTGTTTTCGTATGATATATATGTGGGGATTTCATTTGACAGCGAATCGCTTTGGCTTTTAGGAGATATAAAAAAAAAAACGAAAAAAAAATATTTGATTCAGCTGCTAGCAGAGATAAAATTCCGGGAAAACTTATGATGAGTGTGTTGAGTGCTGCACATTCCTTTACACATCCTAAATACAGATTATGCTATGACAATTTTGCAAGGAAAACAAGTAGACGAACTTTTCAAAGAAAAGAGATTATTTTCGAATCAGATTTTGGTTCTTTTTTTAAACCGTCAGTCCTTGAAACATGTATGTTAGATGTTTTTATATTGTTCGAAAATTGTCTTTTTCTGACAATCCGAAGATTGGGTTTCCTTTTTTTTTATTTTGTTTAGGAAGCTTAAAAAATATCTCTGTTCATTTGCTCGATTGTTGGGCTTTGATAGAAGGATTTTATGAAAGTTTTTCAGTTTAATAGAAGTTCATCCTCTTTCATGACAAATAAATGTAAAAGGATTAGGAAAAATTCGATTCGACAAAAGTGGTCTTAGTTCCCAGGTAATTTTACACTTAGTTAGTTTCTTTGAGGAACATTTTTAAGTCAGTTTATTTGAAAATGGCGCCCAACGTATGGTGCACGATTAAATTTTAAATGAGTATCGGTATTTATCAAAGAAATATATTGCTAAGATTGCAAGTGGAATATATTTTAATAACTTTACAGGCACAAAACTATAAAGATTAAGTCGGTAACAATAGTTCTACAATTTTCTAATAAGTTAAAAAAATTTGTTGGTATAATTATTGTAAGTTCAACCTCATAGTTATGTCGTAAAGATGTTACACCTTTTAACCTAATTACACTTTTTACCACCCAGAGAAGACAGAACGCCGAAATTCTACTTTAATTACTATTTCGGATGAAATAGCCAGTAAGTATTGCATACCTCAAGGCACCCATGAAAAGATGCAAAAGAAGACACACACTGATGGTTGGCGACGCCGACGTCAGCAAATAAATTTCGTTCGTCATTTTCACAATCCACGTTTGGTTTTGGCCGCCAAGTGGACAAGTAAGAGTTGGAAATTCATCGAAAGTCAGATTCTTCTTGCCACAGTGTACTTTTGTACCAATCTAGTGTACAAGGTAAAGAGCATCTCAATAAGAAGCACACTGCTGGTGGCATATACCAGGAAGTAGCTTCGAAACCTTTTGGCTCCCGCCGTTAAAATACCGCTCCCGCTCTCCTCCTCCACTAAGACTAGGGACTCTATCCCAATCTTCGCTGTCTTAACCTCCACCACTCAGACTACGGTCTCTATCCCAATCTTCGCTGTCTTAACCTTCACCACTCAGACTATGGACTCGATCCCAATCTTCGCTGTCTGAATTTCTTCTCCTCCGCCGCCGTAGTTAAGACTGGGACTCTATCACAATCTTCGCTGTCTTAACCTCCACCACTCAGACTACGGACTCTATCCCAATCTTCGCTGTCTGAATCTCCTCGCCGCCACCGTAGTTAAGACTAGGGACTCTATCCAAAACTTCGCTTTCTAAGCGTCCGCCGCCGTAGCTAAGACTAATCTATCCCAATCTTCACTGTCTTAACCTCCACTACTCAAAATAGGGACTCTATCCCAATCTTCGCTGTCTGAGTCTCCTCTCCGATACCGCCATTAGTATATATGAAATACTTTGTTATCTTATTGCAAGGCCGTGAATATTGGTAAATACTTTGCTAGCTTATTGTAAGATCGTAAACATTGTAAAGTTATATAAAATATTTTGTTAACCTACTTATACACATTGAATAAATACAAATTGGAACTGGAGCTTTGAACTCTCTATTGGCCGAGTCTTACTGCTTTCTTCGGTAGACCCTGGACCCCGCTGACCTACCTCATCTGGAAACAAAAAAAGCATCACAATGTATCTGAAAAGTCATAAGCACCAAGAACAAATAGTAGCGGGGCTTCAGCTCTTATGTTATGTTATGTTATGTTATGTTATGTTAATTCTTTGAAAGCGCTTTTTAATAGTTGATGAATAGTATGGAAATATAGGGCTTCAATCTAGAATCAGGCGGATGGGTTCTTCAGGCCATATTTAAATAATCCTACCTTCTGAATATGAATCTAGCCATTTTAGTTCTATAACTGAGTGTGTGAGGTATACAAATTCCATAGATTTGTACGAACTAAGACTTATTCTTGATCTTTTCAAAACCGCTTTGCCTTGAAAGTTCTTACATAGCCTCTCAAACTAAAACAGTTTCTCTTTTCCTATTTGGACTGCAAAGATGTATTTCATCCTTTCCCAAATCATTGAAATTATTGTAATTGTGTCTTTCAGGGTCGTCCCTGATAAAAGCCAATGTTTTTTCATCACTTCTGAATGTAGACTCTGCGACTTTTTCGGAAAAACTACATTCAGTGATGACTTCATCTTCATTTTCTTAAGCCAAATATGTGAGTCTGTTTGTTGTTCGCAAATTCAATAGAAATGCTTGAAATGGAAATAATTCTAAATATCACCCGCTATTCTTGGAATTTGTTCCCATGCTAATACAGCTTTGTCAATGTGTACATCAACAATTGTAGAATCTCTATTATACTCTAACACTAAAAAGGATACTTATTTACTGCTCGTTATAAGTTCAAATGTGATGTTTTTCTGCAATAGTTAATAATTTCATAAATGGCGCCCAACGCTATTTTAGAAATTAAGATAAAAGTAAGGAATTAATTTTCCTAGTGCATACTGACGTTTTACTCAGTAAAACTTTTCAAAATTTCAAAACTTAACGCTTCTTTTTTAAACTCGAAAAGGCCGATCATAAAAAGTGTAAAAAAAAATAAATAATTTGAAAATCTATCATGAACTTTGTTGAAACACACTTTATTTTGAGTATCCCAAAGTAAACTAGTTAGTTTACGTTGGATCATCATGCCCGGGAGTCTTCTTGCGAACAGTTCCCAGCCTATGCTACCCCAAACCATTAAGCATTTTGTTCATGGGTACTATGGAAAAAAGTTCAAATCCTTCAATAGCATCAGAAAAAGTACTAATCGCCTTAGCCCTTTGGAACCTTCAAAAACTATGCATCCCCTTAATTTCTACAATAATTCGCCCACAAGAATGGGTTAGAATCATAAGGTACTTGCCATTTTTTTTTTTCAAGGGCTGCTCCGCCAACAAATTTGTATTAGTTTTAGTATTAAGTTTATCAATTTTAAGAAAGGAGGTATTTATTTTCAGAACTCAATATCTGTATATGACTGAGAGTTTATTTTATATCAGGAAATTTGTAAAATAAAATATATGAATATTATGCATAGTTTGAATTTTCAAAATCTGACACAAAGAAAATTTTGAACAAATCAAACACTTGTTTAAACCATTAAATGGCGAACAAGAGAAGACTAAATTAGTTGCTAAAAGTCAAATATTAAATCATATTAATATAATAAAATACAAGATATCAAAAAGAAAAAGTGGCGCCCAACTGTAAGCTTATGGATTTTGTTTTAATTTTCTTGTTCAAAAATGAATACAGAAGGGCTTATGTTGATTTATTTTAAAATGTGGTATGTATTTTTATGTATTTTCCATCTGATACTCAACTTCTAAAAAAAAGATAAATCTTCTATAATTGATTTTCGTTTTAATTAAACTAAACAGTTGAAAATTCACTACACAACGTTTACAAAACTGCACAAAGGAATAAATCCTAGCTTAACAGAAAAAAAACTACAAACTAAAACAACATACCATGTACGACATAGACAACCAATCAATCTAATGCAAAGTGTGCGTGTGTGTGTGCTTTGCAACTTCCTCAATTTGGCAAAATTGATTTTTATTTTTTTCAAAACCTGATTCTTTGCATATTGCCAAAATTGTTTTTTGTGTTTTTTTTTTAATTTTAATTTTATCAAGAGGCACATGTTTTCCATGAATCAAAATCATTAAACAAAAAAGCAGACAAATTCAAGGCAGAAACGTGCCAAATGACCGAAATACCTCTGGACACGTTGCCATTCCCAATCAAGATCCCCTCCCTAACAAGCACCTAATGCTCTACGAGTATACACTACACGGTCGCACACAATAAATTCGATGGAAACGTATCTCTACCTATGTCGAACGATCGAAGCGTATTTCCATCGACATATTGAAAATGTATCCGACGGGATAAATAAGTAAAATTCCAAATAAAAGCTCTGTTTACCTTCCCATGCCTTTCCCGGGGAAAGAAATAAAAAAAACGTAATAAATTATTGAAAAGCCCCTCCGGAGGCCCGGCTACGCAGTCTCTAGGCGAAATCAAATATTGAAGTAGGCTTCTACTCCTCCTCTGAGACGACCATTTCAGCCATTTCAGCCATTTTTTATTTTTTTTCCTTATTTAAGAACAAATCGACTGAATTGAATTTTAATGAACAAATCGTTTTTTTGCTTTGTTTGTGTCATTGCAGATGGAAATGGAAGCCAAACGGAAAGCAATGCTTGCCTTGGATCTGCAGAGAGTGAACAAGGCCGATGCCAATATTGTGATGGCCGACTACAATGTCAACAAAAGCAGCATCAGCACCAGCAGCAGAAATGACAACAACCGTCAGCCAGCTTCCGAGAATATTGAAATGGCCGCACAGAATTTAGTTGAGAAATTGGAATCTGTCGAATTGCAGTACGAATCGATAATCAACAAATTGCCAAACGATTGCAGTCAAGTTGAAAGAGGTTCGGGCTCTGCTGGGTCGTCTGGGCTATATTTGATTGCGCCCGCGGGTCAAAACAAGCCGGTCATGGCCCACTGCAGCGGCGATGGCTGGACGACAATACAGCGCCGCTTTGATGGCAGCGTTGACTTCAATCGGTCGTGGGAGGCGTACGCCGGCGGTTTTGGGTCACCATCTGGGGAGTACTGGATTGGAAATGAGATGCTTCATCATCTGACCGCTGACAATTGCACGGAACTGAAAATCGTAATGCAGGATATCTATGACAATACGTGGTATGCACAATATAAGAACTTCTACATATCGCCACGTGACGATGGCTATCGGTTGCACATCAAGGGCTACAGTGGCAATGCTTCTGATGCGCTCGATTACCAGAATGAGATGCAGTTCTCGGCGATAGATGTCGATAGGGACATCTCGAACACACACTGTGCTGCTAACTATGAGGGTGGGTGGTGGTTCTCCCATTGTCAGCATGCCAATCTAAATGGTAGATATAATTTGGGTTTGACATGGTTTGACGCGTCCCGCAATGAGTGGATTGCTGTGAAATCAAGTCAAATGTTAATTACAAAGCGTCAGAGTTGCAGCGTCGATACCGTCCGGCCGTCCAGTCAGAGCCGTCACAAAAGTCCAACACTTTCGGCAGATGCGACGGCGGCACTAGGGTCATCTGTGACGTCGTCGTTGTCGTCGACGACACCACTCACAGCTGCGGCGGTATCGACGAGTAACAGCAATGACGGAAATTCGTTGACAATAGTTAGTGGTAGGCGGACTGTTGTGTTGGAATCACCACAAACGGCAGTAATCACTAATGCCGAACTTACTTAAGTAAGAACCACCACAACCATCGCATCTGTAGTTTGAAGCGCAGTGTTTTTTATTTCATTATTTATTTTCTGTTCTTGTATTGAACTTTAAAAATACGCACACATTCAGCCAAAAAAAAAAACTCCTCATATCATTTCATAAAACATTTTGCACAAAATTAAAAAAAAAATCACAAAAAAATTTAAACCTGTAAATAGATTTTCATATGAAAATGGGAAAAATTGAAATCGTATAAGAATTGGTAGTTAATTATTTATGTTTTAATTGAATAGGGTATATTTATGATTCAAATTAATGTAACTTGTACACAAAACGTATAACGATATTTTATAATGATATTTTTAATTGAGTAAATGATGGAATGAATGGCATTCAGTGAGTATTTGTATTTTGTATGTTTTTTTTTTTGTTTTTTGTGAAAGCAGATACATTTTAATTAAAATACGTTTTACTATAAATATTTCCAACTTACAATATTTACTTTAATCTTATTTTAGAAAAAAACATTGTTTTCATTTATTTTCGTTTGGGCGCCATTCTATTTTTTTTTTATAAGTTATGTACTATTGCGTTATACTTTCACATTAGTAAATGAAAATTCACATCACATTTATTTAATTAATTAAAAACAGATTTGTTGAAATTCTAATAATACATGACATTTAAGACAAACATGTCACGGGCCGGCATTGGGCGCCATTTCTAATTAATTTGTTTGCATACAAAAAGTTGTAATATGTTGATGGCGTTCGTTTCTTTGATTTAATTTAATAAAATGTCGATAATTTCCAAACTTAGAATGTTAAGATGTTCAGATGAAAATTGGTATCTTGGAACGCACGGGTCTTAAGGGCCTGAGCAACAAAAAAAAAATCATTCAATTAGTATTAAAAACAAACCAAATATATTGACTTCTTCCAATAGACAAAGACTTGGCTTGTGGGAAAAAAGGCATTGGTTCACTTGCTTACTTAGTTATCGTAGTTATCCGGTTGAAACAAAGCAGCTTTCCATCCTTTACGATTCTGAGCACACTCCTTCCAGTCATCCAGAGCAAGACTTTTGTGATTTGCGATGACTTTTTTTTAAAACCGAAGCTGAGAGCTGACATTTGGAGGCTCTTGATTGGAGCATTCTTGTCTCCAATAAAACAGGACCGAACTGCTTATAGTACTCAAACTTTGATCTTACTTTTAGGAAATTATAATTTGTGCGGTTTGTCATAACGTCTTGGTTATTAAAGAGGCGGAATACAACAAATGTTTCAAAACATGAGTCAAATATGAATAAATTGAAACTATTTTATGAAGCTGTTTATGATTCGCGTTGGGCGCCAGTTAATTAACTCTATACTAGAAATTTTATGAACTATAATTTAATTTTTAGAGTCATACATATGCCCGACTGTTGCTTTTGAAATGAATTTCTCATAAGACTCTGTCAAAGCCGAGACTACGACAACAATAATTTAGGAACCACTTTAAAAAGCTGTAAGGTTCATAATTTAGATGCTCAATTTAGTTTACGTTAGTTTAAAACTCAAAATTAAATTTAGATTTCAAAAAAGACTATTAACTTAGGTTAATCATGTCACATATTCTCTTGCTTTAAGTTAATATAAAACAAGTCTTTTATTTTATTCTTAAATAGCTCTAAATTACGGAACGAGCCAGGGTTTGAAGCAACAAGCTGCTTCTAGCAGGCATGATAGTTATCTAATAATCTCCAGTTTACTAAGCTAAGCTAGTAAAGGTCCTGTTCCACTTGTGCTTGCAATCTGAGTAGTGGTCTTCCTCTACTACGTTGACTGTTCCACGACGTTGGATTCAAATAATTGACAAGTTTGTCTTTAATAAAGAATTTGTATACTTTTTTTATATGAATTTGATTTGATTGTTGTGTGCTCGCATTGGGCGCCATTTACATATTGTTACTCTTTCTAGTTGACTACTTTTGAATCTTAATACATGTTTGACAAAATTAAAAGAAAATTAATCATGATTGTATGTTTTCATTTTTTGCTATCATTCATCTATCATAAAAAGCTATTAGCAATCAAAAGCAATTTTGTGAAAGATAATCAAACAAAAAAACACTTAGAGCTCAGTACCATTTTTACTTTTTCTTAACATCGCCATTTTCGGTTTTTTTTTTATCGGGAAGTTATTGAAATAGTTAAAATTTTGGAGCCAGTTTTACTTTTTTTATGAAACTTTAACAAATCAATTTATTACCATTTTAATGAAGACTCTTTTTATTTTAAATATTGGCTGTGACGTCAGACAACAAAATAGCATCCGTCCTCTCAAAAACGCACCACAAAACTGCTCATTGACTTGATTCCCTAAAATGTAATCTGCTTCACATATTTCATAAATCATTTTTTTTTCTCATTTAGAATTATTTTTTTTAAATGAATTAAAAAAAACACATTACCTTAATTTTGTTAGTCATAGTTATGTAGGTGTTTTAATTATTTCTTAAGTCAATAATTTATGAACGTTTTTCAAAAAAAAAAAATATAAATAAAAAAAATAAATGTACATGTTCAATATATAAAAGTAGTTGATAAGACCAGGTGTAAGATCTCCAGACAAATAAATAGAATAAATTATGTTATAAAAAAAAAAAAACAAAATCAGTACATGTAAGCTATAACTATATCAATATGACCTAAATAAGCTCCTAGTTACTCCACATTTAATCATGTCGTCGCTTAAATTATTTATACATACTAAACAATAAACTTAAAACATTAAACTTGTCACTTGTAATTGAAAAGGTTGAAATAAAGTTAAAGAAATATAACAAAACAAAAAATCGGTTAAGTTTATAATTTTTGTTAAAAAAAACCTTTATAGTAAGAAATGCCAAAGAAAGGAAAAAAAATATATGGAAATTGGTCAATACACATCAGTAATTGTACAAATAAAAGAATTCCCCATATCTATCACACAGTTTTAGTTCATAAGATTAATTAAAATAGTACTATTAAAATTTCTATGTATAAATTAAATAATATTTATATTTTTGTTTTTATCTTTCTTTTAATAGAGGATAGTAATTTTTTATGTAAAGTATAGTGAAAGCCGCTTATAGTATATGTGAATAATTTTTAAGAGTCGAGAAAAAAGTAAATAATGTAAAATAAGATAAAAACAAAACCAAAAAAAAATCTATTAAACAATAATAAAAATTATATGAAACAAAGTTTTTGGAAATAATTGATCTTTTTATTTCTCTTACCTGCAAGATTTTCAGCTTCAGAGAATGTTACACTGATTTCAAATGGCATACACAACTACTCATAGATTGGCAATTAGTTCAAATATTGTGAATAGATCTGATTGGAATGCCTCCAATTTAAATGGGTTTAGCGTCACAATAACACCGGCAAAACAATTCTTTGGCGTTGCTGTTATGCAAAACGGTGGTATGATTAGATTGACATCTAACTGACGTTTAATCTTTTTTCGGGGGATTACCAGACACGGAATTGGCAAAGGGAGTTATGTGATTAAAAATCCATGTTACGGTTGTGAAATTTTGCTAGAGCAACAATTGGACAGACATGATGCAATCCTTGAAGAAAATGTTTCCAAATCGAATAATAGTGCTTAGCTTCTATTAACACTGTTAATGCGAAATTATAATGAGATAAGTTTCGGTGATGGCAAATAAGTAAAAGACTTTAAGTATTTTAATAAAAACTCAAGCAGATCTTCTTTTAACAAAGGTTACTTTAATAATGTGTACTTGACACCCGGAAATTAATAGATTCATATGGTATTGTGACATTTACAATGATTAATTGGTATAAATATAAATATAGAAATACAGGGTGCCTTGTTGTATGAAGTCAACTAGTTACTTTGCAACATTCTCCCCACCTTGAGAAGACAATGGCTGATCAATAGGAAGACGTCTTACTTTGGTTGCTGCTCTCTGTGTTTCACCATTTGCTGTTTTGACTGTTATAGCTCTGACGACTCCATCCTTACCCGGTTGTACACTTACGACTCGACCAAATCGCCACTTCAAAGGAGGTAAGTTTTCGTCCTCAAGTACCACAACGTCACCAATGCTTAAAGAACTGCCATGTTTCGTCCACTTCACTCGGCGCTGTAAACTCTGGAGGTACTCAATCGACCATCGGTTCCAAAATTGTTGCAAGTACCACTGTAACTTTTGATAACGTTGTAGTCGGTTTACATTTGTGAGTTGGAGATCTGGTTCAGGAATGGCATTCAAAGCTGTACCTATGATGAAATGTCCAGGTGTTAAAGCTGGCATGTCAGTCGAACTTTCAGGAACTGGTGTGATAGGCCTAGAATTAAGGATAGACTCAATTTGAATGATTAAAGTGTTAAATTCAAAAAAATTTAGTTTAACGCTTTGCAAAACTCTTTTGAGGTGAAACTTAGCAGATTTGACAGCAGCTTCCCATAAGCCACCATAATGTGGAGAACGTGCAGGTATTGTTTTCCATGTTATGCCCATTGAGGAGCAGGTATTTAAGATGTTGTTCATATGCGGCTGGTTCTGGAACAATTTGTACAATGCATTCAGCTCGTTTTTAGCGCCGACAAAATTAGTAGCATTATCGCTGTATATATAACAGAACATAAACCACGACGACCAATGAATCGTTTAAGTGCCGCCAAAAATGCTGCTGTTGTTAGATCTTCGACTAATTCTAAATGAATTGCCTTTGTTGAAAAGCAAACAAAAACTGAAATATAGCCTTTCGTTGATATAATCCCCCGACGATTGAAGTATATTTGAAACGGACCGCAGAAGTCAATGCCTATGACACTAAAGGGCCTAGTTTCTTGAACACGTAGTTCGGGTAGATCACCCATAAAAGGTTGTTGTTTAATTGGACTAGCTCGAAAACAGGTGATGCAGTTATGAAAGATTGATCGGCAAATTGTTTTTCCATGAATAGGCCAGAATGTTTGCCTAACGATGCTCAGCAAAGTTTGAGGACCAGCGTGATGGTTTTTTATATGTAGGTGTCGTAGAATGGCGTATGTAAAAACGTGCTTTTTTGGTAGCAAAATTGGATGCTTGCTATTATAATCCAACGCAGAAAATTTCAAACGTCCGCCAACTCGCAATAAACCTATATCGTCAATAAAAGGTGCAAGGGATTGAATGTGACTCTTTGGTGGAAGAACCCTTGCTCTTTGTAACGTAAGTATCTCAGCAGTGAATGATGTCCTTTGAACCATTTTTACAACTGTAGTTAGGGATTGTCTAATCTCTTCAGCTGTTAATGGTCCCAACAAGCGAAGATGCTTATCCTTTTGTTTGCAGTTGTTTCTAAAGCGTAAAATATAGCCAATAACATGCAGTAGCGAAGTATAATTATTGTGATACTTAATTTTAGTGATAAAATCAGTTTCATTTTGTATAAAATTACTGTGAAGAACAATTTTGATTCTTTTCCTTTCCAATTTATTTTCATCGCTTTCCAAATTAAAGTCGAATTTTGGCCAATTTGTTAAAGGTAAGGACAAAAATGGTGGCCCATGAAACCAAAGTTCTGATTCAAATAGGTCTGATGGATACGAACCTCGAGAGAGTATGTCTGCAGGATTTATTTTCGTCGGAATGTGTCGCCACTGGCTAAATGTGGAGTTTTCGTGTATGATCGATACCCTATTTGCAATAAAGGTCTGCCAATTGCTTGGTTCTTCTTTAATCCAGCTTAGGACGATGGTTGAATCTGTCCAAAATGTAATGTTTTCGAAGTTAATGAAGTTGAAAATAGCTTGAACGCGTTTAACAAGTTGTGCCATAATGACCGCTGCACAAAGTTCAAGTTTTGGAAGAGAACATTTTTTAGTTGGTGCAACCTTCGATTTTGCGCATAATAAACTGACCTTTATTTCGTTTGCGTGGTTAATAGATCTAATATAAACGCATGATCCATACGCGCTTTCTGAACTATCAGAAAACGCATGAATTTCATAGAGAGAATCCTTTGAAAAAGCAAGACGATCTACTTCCAAATCATTTAACTTCTGTAATTGATTTCTAAAATTAATCCATCGCTCTTGGTATTCTTGAGGAAGAGGATCGTCCCAATCTAATTTTAAATGCCACAGCTGTTGCATATATATCTTTGCTAATACAATGATTGGATTGATTAGCCCAAGAGGATCAAAAAATTGAGCAATCTCTGATAAAACAGTCCTCTTCGTGATAAACTTGTGAATATTAGTGTTTATTTCATATAAGAATCTGTCAGTTGAGGGGTTCCATAATATTCCTAAAGCCTTTATTGCATCAGAGCTTCTTATTTTGAACAAAGTTTCTCGATCTTCATCAGGAATTTCCTTTAATAAATCAGCGTGATTTGCACACCACTTTTTTAGGTTAAATCCACCCTTAGATAGAATTGCCGACAGTTGTTTTTGTAATTCGAGTGCTTGCTCTAATGAATTGGCGCCAGACAACACGTCATCAACATAAAAATCTGAGTTGATTGACTTCGAAGCCATCGGAAAATTAAAACCTTCATCGATAGACAACTGCTGAAGCGCTCGAGTAGAGAGGAATGCAGCCGGTGCTGTACCGTAGGTCACAGTAGTGAGTTGGTACATTTGAATTGGTTCACTTTCGTTTGATCTCCAAAGAATACAATGATATTTTCGGTCATCTGGATGTAAAACCACCTGGCGATACATTTTCGTGATGTCAGAAGTGAATACATATGAGTGAAACCTGAATCGCAATATTACTGTGAATAGATCAGGCTGAATAACCGGACCCACCATCAAAAGTTCATTTAGTGAAACTCCAGAGCTTGTCTTTGATGAAGCGTCAAAGACTACTCGAAGCTTGGTGGTTGAGCTTGACATTTTAAACACGCAATGATGGGGTATAATGTAATGAGGCTGGTGAAAATTAAAATGTTCAATTCGTTCCATGTGTGATAGTTCAATAAATTCATTCATAAATTGAGTATATTGTATTTTAAGCTCTTTATTTTTATAAAATTTTCTCTCAAGACTCAGAAATCTTTTTAGGGCAATGTCATAAGAGCTTCCTAAATAGAGTGGAGATTTTTTGAAGGGCAGCCTCACTTGATATCGTCCAGATTGTAAACGAATAACGTTTGAGCAGAAATGTGATTCACACTCCGTTTCTTCCTTTGATAGTATGGGATCTGAACACTCAAAATTTTCAATCTCCCAAAAGCTCTTTAATGTGCTGTTGAGCATATCTTCATGATTGGCATGATCAGTAATTTGTAATTGATTGCATTGGCTGATGCTGTTTGGTGTTGATGAGGTTGGCAACCGTCCAGCTACAACCCAGCCTAGCAGTGTATTAATAAGTGTAGGTAGATTTGGACCAAGCCTGATCTTTCCTACTTCCAAAATATCGTAAAAAATGTCAACTCCTAAGAGCATATCAACCCGTTGCGGGTAATTGAAAAGATTATCTGAGAGCCGAATGTGACTTGGAATATTCCAATCGTCCACATTGACCTTGACCTCAGGTTGCGTCCCCGTTATCTGACTCATGATTAAAGTCTCCAGAGTTGTGGAAAATGTAGTAAACAACGACTTTATTGTAATGGAACATTTATATTTTGAATTGTCTAAACTATTGTTTACGCACATAAAATCTGTTGGTGCAAATCGTCGTTTAATTCCAGCAATACGAATAATGCGCTCGGAAACCATGTTAAGCTGAGAGCCACCAACAAGTAAAACGCGACACGGGATGTATTGATTTGTTTTGCTGATAATGTAAACAATAGCTGTACCCAATAAGTTGTTTTCCCCTGAATTGTTGTGGAAAGAGTAGATATGATTTGAGACAGGTAAAGTATGTGAGTTAGCCTCATTGTTTGGTGAAGTGTTCCGATTAGGAATAAACTGGTTTGGAAACGAAGTACTACCTAGAGCTGAGGAGGGCAACGTGGGGTTGCTTGATACTCGTAATGTTTGATTCTGGTGAAGTAAAGAGTGGTGCTTATTACCACAAGCATGACAATACGTTTTGGATGGACAGTCAGCTATTGAATGATTGTTAATCTTTAAGCAATTTGGACAAAGTTTAAGTAATGAGACTTGGTTATATCTCTCTTTTACGGGCAGATTTAAAAAAGCAATGCAGCGATAAATATAATGGCCTTGTTTTTTACAAAAATTACATGCGTTTTTTACTGTCATAAGTGACCTTGGTGGTTTATGAATTTTAGGAGAGCTTCCAGTATCGTGTTTTATTGAATTTGATGTTAGTATAATTGGAGTTGCATTACCTTCAATAATTTGACACCTTTTCTTCAAAAATGACATTAATTCGATAAGCGTCGGCAATCTGTCAACAGGTGATTCTTCATTCCATTTTAAAGCTGTTTCTGGATCAAGTTTGGAAGTTATGATGTGTACTATGAGGTCATCCCAGCCGTCAACAGGTCGATTGATGTTCTTTAATCCCGTTAGGTGGTTGTTCATTTTATCCATCAGATTTCTCAAATCAGCAGAGTTTGCCCTAAGAATTTTAGGATGTTGAAAGATTAATTTAATATGTTCTTGACCAATTACTTTTTTATTTTCAAAGCGTTCTTTTAATTTATCCAATATTACCTCATAATTTTCTGCAATAATTTTCAAACCTGCTATTGGTGCTCTGGCAGTGGGGCTAAGCTTGGAAACCAAATGTCGTAACTTGGCGAATTTTGTTAGGTTTTCATTGTTATGAACTAATGAAACAAATTCGTCATACCAGCTTATCCACGTGGTAACATCACCTGAAAACTCTTGAAGTTCAATTTTTGGTAGTTTAATTGAATCATACCTTTCATCCCGATCTATTGTTGTATTGCTTAAAGTATTTTGCTTCTCATCCTGTTTTGCAATAAGAACCTTTAGAGCTGATGCTGCTAGGTAGTACATTTCCTCGTAGATTGACCTATTGGGTTTTGAAATTTCGTCGAAATCTCTTTCTTCGATTTTTCCTTGGACACTCTTAAACGTTTGAAATGCTAAGTCCAGTGCTTCGGAGCGAATATTCATCTCTGCGACTGACGTAGAAAGTGGATCCAATCGAACACGTGCTAGGTACTCCTCTATTCGTTTCATTTGCTGTTCACAACTGAACGACGTGTTTTTAGAGCTGATAGCGCTTTGTCTAACTTCTTTGCAGCTCCTGATTCAGTTTCTTCTGAATTTGTCTTTTTACCTCTTGATGTTAAACTTTCCTTTGTGGACTTGGTGCCCAAATCAAGATCATCATCTGACATTCTACGTGATTACACAATGCACGTAAATTTACCAAAATGTGTTGAATTTTCACAAAATATTCAAAGCCTATATCTCGCCGGGGCCTCCAAATGTTAATGCGAAATTATAATGAGATAAGTTTCGGTGATGGCAAATAAGTAAAAGACTTTAAGTATTTTAATAAAAACTCAAGCAGATCTTCTTTTAACAAAGGTTACTTTAATAATGTGTACTTGACACCCGGAAATTAATAGATTCATATGGTATTGTGACATTTACAATGATTAATTGGTATAAATATAAATATAGAAATACAGGGTGCCTTGTTGTATGAAGTCAACTAGTTACTTTGCAACAAACACCTATCATTGAAACACAAATTAGTGGAAGGACATAATAGGGAAGTTTAATCGGCAAGTTGACTACCTTCAATATCAATTAGGGTAAAAAAAACTTTTTCCATAAAATAAACTTAAATTTTAGGTTCGCGTTCAATGTCAAATGAAAAATGCACGAGAATGACTTTGTTGAAATAAAAACTTTCATCAGTGAAAACGAGATTGGTCAGAAGTGGTCAAAACGCCATATAGCTGGTCATACGTAATTTGAGAATTTTCATATTTTTATTTTTTTTTGGTTGTCGATTCCGAAACCGATATATCTTATATACATAATGGGTTTCCGACCCATTAAGGTCTTAGTCTGAAGCACTGCCAATTTCCAAGCACCAATGCAAGACAAGTCTTATTTATTTAAGGTGGTGCTTAAGCCCGGATTGAGCCAAAGGTCCAACCACTAAGCTACTTTTAATAAGCATGATAGTTAGCTAATAATCTCCATTTTGATAAGCTTAGCTGATAAAGGTCCTGTTCCACTTTTGTGCGCCTCGGGCTAGGATCCAAAATATTAACAAGTCGTTGCTGCTTAGTAAGGAATTTTTGTAGTTTTTTTTAAATTACATTACATTACATATTACAGTACTCCGTAGATAAATCTTCGAAGTAGAGATACTTAAAGCGCTGGCAACTGAGGCCATCGGCTTAGACAATACAACAGAGAGAGACAGACAGAAAGAAAGAACAACAGAAGAAAACACAACATGTCAACAGCACACGGTTGGTATTTGAATGGTCCCCCATCCAAGTAGCTGAGTTTTTTTAAATTAATTTGATTCTCTTTCGTTTAAACAAATATTATTATTTTGCTGTGTATTCGCCTTGGGCGCCATTTAAATTATTTTACTCTTGCTTGTTGACTACGTTTGAATTTTTTATTTATCTTTGGAATTTCCAGTCAATATCAATATCAGTCAATATCAGGCATGTTACTCTCTAACCTCTGGCATGTCTTGATTTCTTAACTAGAGATTCAGCATTCCTTAACACGTGAAACCTGAAGTTGCGATTTGAAGAGACTTGGTTTATGTCTAATTGCTCGATCAAGTCGGCATGTTTTGACTTCCTTAACTAGATTAACATTTTGGTTCGCGGTTGTTTGCGCTTTATATTGATTCATGTCGAGTACATCACCAAACATCCGTCGAAGAATTTTCTGCCCAAAAGAACGCAGTACTAGCTATTTAATTTTAGCTTATCGTCCAAAACTCGGTACCATGAAACAGAGCTGGGAGTATTAAGGCCTTGTGGAGCATGTATTTAGACCTACCAGTGAGGAGTTTCGAACTCATTTGTTTTTATTACGATGAAATTTGTGAAAGGGAACATACTCTAAGGTAGTTGAACTATCTAGTTCAATCTGAGTTGCCGCTATCAATTAATAGTGACATTTTGTACTAGTCAATGGACAGCTGTTTGCTTGCTTGGTGAAAGCCTCCCTTCTTAACACCTGCCTTCTGCATCAGCTCCAGAACGAGATTGAAGAAGTTAGACGATTAGCATATCATTGCCAAGACTCTATGCATGTTTGAAATATTTCGGAAGAGGTATTCTTTAGTTGCACATTGCAACAGGTATTTTCCAATTCCATGCGAAACAGCTGGATCAGTTTTCCCGAGATTCAAAATTCGACCATTGCCATAGGAAACTATAATATACGGCTTTGAAGTCGATGAAAAGATATTGACACACGACTTGACATTTTTTGTTTTTTAGAAGATTTAAGAGTTTAAAATGAAAGTGTTTGCAGAATAGCTGAAAAAGCACAGTATACGTTATATAGGATCTTCTATTCGACGTTTACCAGGGATATGTTTCGAAATTTTTCGCGTATAATATAAAAAAAACATCACCTCCGAACTTGAAGAACTATGATGGTTCTTTACCAGAATCGGAGATCTTGATTTTCTTGAGTTTTTTTCATAACTAAAAGGTTACTTACTTACTATCCTCGGACCTGTTACATCCGTGTGGTTCCCCTTGCGGGGCATAGGGCCTCCACTACTCCAAGCGCCATCTAGTGCTGCATCCATAAAGAAGCACGGACTCTGCATTGGAGCGGAACAGTCGTAGCTCGGTCCTTAGGGTTATAGAATTGTTTCTCCATATTTTGGACAGCATTCCGAGTGCAGCATTTGCTTTCCTGATTCGGCTGCTTATATCTACTGGTAGTTCGGTCCCGCCATCAGTAGAGACAATACTCCCAAGGTATTCAGCTTTATCACAGGCCCCGTCGTAATAGATTCGCAGTACGAACCCCGAAAAAAGGTATCATCGATCCCGTCGTACTAAAAAAAACTTGCTTCGAAATTCGGAGTTCGTGAATAGTGGTATCACTAGCCCCGAATGAATAGGAAGTTGGGCAGTTTTTTCTACGAACAGATATTTTGATCGGAGCTCAACTTAAAACGAAACACAAATGTAATTAAGCGAACGAAGATAAAGGACATGCAAATAAAATATATAAAAACAATTTTTATTATTGCTTTCATGTGAATTTGTTTATATTTTTTTATTTTTTGAAGGGCAAATAAAGTAAATACAAATAAATATTGGTATGCTTCCGTAATGAATCTCATTTTTAGTGTTTGTCTTCTTGGCGTATTTTCTACATTTATTACAAAGATTGCAACGGCAATGGTATTTATTTTTAACGACCAACAAAATTAAAATCAAATCAAAAGATAAACAACGGAAATTTATTTATTTTTTCACATTTTGGCTCAAATCAACTGATTTTGAAACTCCGAAATTCGGAAAATGGTTTTTGATTCCGTGCGGGGCCTATGATGTAAATTTATTCGTATTCGTAGCGTAAAAAAGTTTTCGGGGATTTGTTACGAGGGACTCTGTGATAGGGGTGATTGAAAACTCTCTACCGTCTCTACTGGTTGTCCAGAAATATTTATTTGAGTAGATGAGGAAGCTCCAAGGCTGATCCTTTTAGTTTTTGCCGTATTGATCTTAAGCCCGATGGTTTCGGCTTCTCTCTCCACCCTTGTTGTCATTTGATTGAGATCCATGATCCTATGAGAAAGTAAGCACACGTCATCCGAGTAGTCTAGATGTTTCAGGTGTGATAGCAGATTCCACTGAATTCCTCCATTTAAAGTCGACAAGGCTGCATGCAGCGCATCACTTACTACCAACAGGAACAGTATTGGTGACAGTATACAACCTTGTCTAACATCACTTTGGATTTCAAACTCCTCTGACAACCTTCCTTTATGCAGAACGTGACATTTGGATCCTTCATATGTAGCCTTGATTATAGCGATCAATTTATCCGGGATGCCCCTCCCGCGCAAGGCAAGCCAAATAAATTCTCTATTGACACTGTCAAACGCCTTTTCGAAATCGATGAACAGGAGGTGAAGTGGTGATCGATATTCAACGCACTGTTCGATGATGATCCGCAAGGTGTTGATGTGATCCACGCAGAAAGATCCAGTGCGGAAACCTGCTTGTTCAGCGTCAACCTTGTCTTCTAGGTAGTCTTTTATTCGACCTAGGACGATTCTTGCTATAACCTTCGCTACAGCAGGCAGCACGCAGATTCCTCTCCAGTTTTCGCACTGCGTAAGATCTCCTTTCTTTGGAAGCAGGAGCTCAGACGATGTTGTTGGCGCTACTGGTACCTTCATTTTAAAAGTCTTTAACGGGAATTTATTTGTCACATTATATTATAATCACCTTTGGTAATGACCCTCATTTACAACAAAAACCTGATTACTCCCCGTACATCTTCAGATAAGGCAAGTGTACTTTTCGATTATTTTATAGTATCTTTCATGGTAGATGAAAAATAGCATTTGTCCAGCCTGTTCCTAAAAACGCCCCTTCCTCCCCCTCTTCCTAGCGACCAACTGCACGTACGTCTCTTCCGTTGCACGGTCATGGAATCCTCTGATCAATCATTAGCTCAAGAAGTATCTCGAAGATCGACAGCTTCTGAATGACCGGCAATACGGCTTTCCTAACAATTATTCCACTGGTGATCGTATGGCATATGTCACCAAATAGTGGATTAGATCTTTGTTTTGAACTTATGTAACACTTCCTATTGCGTTTAATATTTCTAAGGTATTTAATAGAGCTTGGTACCAGACTCTCTTATCAAAAATTCGTTCGTTTGGTATGAATGAAACCCTTATTCCTTGGATAAGAAATTACTTTCTGCGTCGTTCAATTCATGTTGTGTTGAATTGTTTTAAGTCTGATCTTAACAAAATAATTGCTGGTGTTCCCGAGAGCTGCGATTTGTATCCGCCTCTCTTCCTCGTTATAAATGATTGTTTGGCTGAAACTTCTGATCTGATGCACTTCATTGTTTTGGCGATGACTCTACCCTTGGCTTTGCGTACGCGTTCTCAAATTCACTTCCATATCTTTGACAAGAAAAAAATTAACGGTATAGTAGATATGATGAGCTCTTGAAACTTCTAACTTTACAGTATTTTTAAATGGGGTACAAGAAATCGTATCCTAATGCTTCGAAAACTCAATGCTGTCTATTTCCATTGAAGCAGAATGTTCCCCATATGCCATTTTCCTTGAAGGACAATCGGCAACTCGGTTTCTGTGTCAAAGACAATGGAATGACCACAATCTCGAAACCACTAAAAACAATGCTATATGCTTAGGATTTCTCTATACTTACTTACTTACTTAGGTCCTCAGACCTTTTATGTCCGTGAAGGACCCCTAGTGGGGCATGGGGCGTCCACAACGCCAGCTCGCCATCGTGTTAGGTTCCTGGATATGAGTCGCAACTCCCTCCAACTCTTGCCTAGTTGGGCTGACTCCTCTTCGACTGTCCTTCTCCATGAGCTTCTCGGTCGTCCAGTTCTTCTTCCTTCTTAAGTGAGCGGATTCCACTGCATTGCATGCGCCGCAATACAGTTGTCGCCTTTTCGAAGCGTATGTTCGATCCACTGCCACTTTCGACGTCGTATAATAGAGTCAATAGGAGCTCTTCGTTTGATATACGATTGGGCCAGAAAATCCTAAGGATGATGTTTCGTAGATATCTATTAATGAACGTTTGCAGCTTCTTAGTGACACCTACTGTTACTTTCCAAGTGCTGCAACCGTAAAGTAACACGGATTCGACGTTGGATCGAAACAGCCGTAGCTTGGTTCTTAGGCTTAGAAAGTTATTCCTCCATATTTTTCGAAGCATACCGAAAGCAGCCTTTGCCTTCTCGATTCAACTGCTGGTGTCCTGTTCGGTACCACCCTCGGTAGAGATGATACTACCAAGGTATTGGAAGCTCTGTACTTTCTCTACCGGTTGTTGAGAAATATTTATGAGGGAAGATGACGTGGTTCCTAGGCTGATCATCTTTGTTTTGCCGGAGTTGATTTTGAGCCCCACGATTTCTGCTTCTCTCTCCACCCTTGATCCTATGAGAGAGCAAGCATACGTCGTCCTTATACGTGTCCGTCATACGTGTTTGAGGTGAGACGTCAGAGTCCATCGAATTCCTCCGTTTCACGTCAAGGCCGCTCGCAGGACATCGCTTATCACCAACAGAAACAATATTGGTGACAGAATGCAGCCCTGTCTGACTCCACTTTGGACTTCAAACTCTTCTGACAGCCTCCCTTCGTGTAAAACGCGACATTTGGATCCATCATAAGTTGCCTTAATAATAGCTATTAATTTATCCGGGATACCCCTCCTACGTAAAGCATGCCAAATAAATTTTCTATTGATGCTATCGAAAGCCTTCTCAAAGTCAATGAATAGCAGGTGGAGTGGTGATCGATATTCGACGCACTGCTCAATTATGATCCTTAAAGTATTCATATGATCAATGCATGAGGATCCAGTGCGGAAACCTGCTTGTTCGGCATCGAGTGTGGCTTCAAGATGTTCCCTGATGCGTTCTTGTACTATTTTCGCTAATATATTTTGGCAACGGCAGGCAGGGCGCAAATCCCGCTCCAGTTTTCGCACTGTGTTAAGTCTCCATTTTTAGGGAGCTTGACTATCATTCCCTTTTTCCACTCATTCGAAAATCCTTCGGAGACCCAAGCTTTCTTTATGAGTGGATGCAGGAGTTCGCTCGATGTCGTTGGCGCCGCTTGTAGAAGCTCTGCAGGAATGCCATCAAGTCCTACCGCGTTGTTGGTCTTCAGTGCTTTGATTGCGTTTCGGATCTCATCTCTACTGGGGGGTGCAGTGCGGATTCGGGAATTTGTTGTTCCGGTCGGCTCAGCAGGTATCAGACGCGCATTGCTGTCGGTAACTCGGTTTAATACCGACGCAAAATGGTCCTTCCACCTTCTCTGCTGATCCTCATCCGAACTAAGTAGCGAGCCGTCTGAGTCTTTTACGAGGTGTTGTTTGGAACTGCGAGCTCCAACCAGTTCCTTTGTAATGCTGTAGACGGTTCTACTGTCGCATCTGTTAGCAGCATCTTCTACTTGCTGGGCCAAAGCGTTGATGTGATTACGCTTATCACGACTGCGGTAAAACTCTCTCTTTCTCTATCGGTCTTATAAATTTTTCACCTCTTCCCAAACTTATCTTCATTTTAAGGAAAATCCATGGAGATTAAAATTTAGAAAATAATTAATACTGGCATTGTTTCTGGTAACTAAGAGGTTTTATCCACTTCTTAATTAAAATTTACCTTATAAAATTAATGCCACAAGTAGTTTATAAATAGAGTGAAATTGATTCTATAAATCATTATTTCTTATGATTATTCGATAAAACTCTAGAAATCATGAGATATCTAATGAATTAACTTCCTCTGGTAAAACACTCAAAAAGATCAATATTTCAACAAGATGTTTAAATGGCTTTTGTTTTCCCAATCAACAGTTCTCATTAACATATTGATGTACTCATAACTACTGTCACCACAAATAAATTGCTAACAACCCTACAATGTTTGAATCGAATAGTTTATACAATGTACCTGCTTCATTAAGAGAAATATTATTTATTTGTATCACCTTTCTCCCCACCTAAGACTCTGACACAATCATGATTTAATCATCCAAATAATTAGAGGTGTTAAGGGGCTTTAAATCAATGAAAAATCATATTTGCATATAAATCAAAGGAAATAATAATAACCCCATTAACAGAAATATTCTACCGAGCAAATGATTTGAATTTTTGATGGTTATTATGTTGTCCTGGTAGATGCTGCATAAAACAGGTGTTTTTTTTTAAGAGCGGGATAGTTTTAAATTGGCAAAACTGTTTTCTGTGACAGGAAATTATTGTTTTTTTTTTTTCAAGTTATTTTGGTTTGGCAATTCTAATTAATCATGAATAGTCTCACATCAAAGCAACGTTTGCATATTGTAGAAATTCATTTTGAAAAACATTGTTCAATTCGGGAAACACATCCGGCGTTACGGGCGTCCAGTGTGGTCCAGTAAGATCCTTTTAATATCTGAATTACTTTATTCTTTTGATAGAGTGTTGATTACTGAAATAAACGTTTCTCGTCTCTTGAAGAATAGGGCATTTTCCAGAAAGGATAGTAACGTATCTTCCTTAATTTTAGCTCGCATAACGTGCAGTTTGTTGAAAGATCTTTCCTGTATGGTCTGAAATTCAGTGGCAGCAGTTCTTCTCTCGCCTTGAAGATGGTTCCTAATTTGATCAATAATAGTGTTTTTCTCTCTGAAGTAAATGTCTTGAACTAAACTTAAATAGGCATTGTAAATAAATCGGGTCGTAGAGCATACTTAAGCTTTTCTCATACATCCTCGATGAATGTTCTCATCTAACTTCTGCAGAACGACTTCAAAAGATAAGCTCCAACGTAATCGGTCGTCCCATTTTAGTGAAACTTCAATTCCTAGTTTCTCTGTTAAAGCACTCCTTTTGAAAAACGATGATTGGGAAGTTTGATTATTCTTAGGGTATACTTGAAATGAGGCCTTAAGTGAATAACCAAAGAATACCTGAAACGCAAAGGACTGTTTTTTTTCAAAAGGTTTTTAACGATTTCTTTAATGTATTTTCTAAGTATAGGTTCAATGACAGTTTAGGTGTCGGCGTAACTAATATAAAACGGAATTCTTTGACCAATTCTATCTGCCAATATTGTTTCAGAATACCATGATTTTATACTTGTCTTGTTGTGAATAACAAGATAGTATTACTTACAGTATTTATCAAGCCTGTTGTTGATAAGCTGCAACATATTTAGCGTTAACAATAGTCCTTTTATGGTTAAGCTGTCGAATTCTATGCCGCCTCGGATGCTCATAAGTAGTTTATACAAAAAGATAAAAAGAAACCCTGTTAAACCCCTGATGAAGTATTTAACTATTCTGACAATTAATTTCTATCCGAAACCGCTGATTTGTTTTTTGAGTACAATACTCTCCAAGACCCTAAGAATTTTGTAGAATATTCATTAGTTTTTTAGTTTAGAAAAATTGCTCTTCTTTTCACGGAGCTAAATGCTCCTTTTTGTAGATACCAATTTCCAATATTCGTGAGGACAAAAATATTGTCAACCGTTGAGCAGCTGGTCCTTATTTTTGCTTGCGACTTATAGGTACTATAAGCCAAGTTATGCATTCGTAAAAAAATCGAACTCCAGATTTTGATCAAAGTTAAAATGATAGCGAAGACGAAAAAAGTAGGTCCCACAATTTTGTCTGTCTGTTTGTCTGTCTATTCTCTACAGCTTAAACGACTCGGCCGATTTTCGTTAAGCTTGGTAGATATATTTTCTAATTTTTTCCTTTTACACATTATTTTCTTTTTTTTTTTAAGACAAAAAATAACGGTACATGCATCCGAAATTTTTTTTTTCGAAATTTTTTAAATATTTTTTTTTTCTCAAAAACTGTGAAACAGATTTAAAAAAAAAATAAAAAATTCAAGAAGAAGGGAAACAAAAAATATAAAGAAAAAAATTTTGTTTATAGTTTTTGTTTTTGTGGACTCTATTGATTAAATCAAATTGCAAGTTTTTTGCGACCTTTAGTCCAAATATAATTTACATTGCATTCATGCTGTAAATTTTATATGTGTTGATAACCATCGACTAATATTTTGCGTCTTAAAAGGGATAGCCATCGAACTGATGAGCCCAACTGTCGTTCCTGGTCGAAACGCATTTGGACTAAAGGTCGCAAAAAACTTGCAATTTAAAAAAAATTCATTTAAGTAGTAAAAGCTAGGTAATGGTTGAAAATTAAAAAAAAAATAGTTATTTTTGGTACCCCGCCTTTTTTGTTTTTGCTTTTTCAAAGACAGTTTGAATATGATTGTGTATTAAAATTTTTAAAACTTCTTTTTTGTATTTAAAAAAAATCATTTTCTTTGAAAATTCAATATTTCGAAAAGCCCATGCTCGAATTTCTTACAATTTATGAGAAAAAAAATTATTTTAACTTAAAATAACGGTATCCTGGATACAAATGTAAAAAATGGTTTTCGAAAATCGTATTTTTTCTCAAAAACTCTTCCGAGAATTTTGCTTAAATTTTAGTTCTTTCGATTAATTCTTACGATCTATAATTTAATGAAAAAAAAATGAAATCTAGATATTACTGACTGTACCCACCATAAGACGATTTTTTATAGAGAATCCTCTAAAAAGTTTAAAAAACATTGCATTTCAAAATATTAAAAAAAAAAAAAATTTAATTTTGAAAAAAAAAAAAAATTATTTTTATTTTGGAAAATTCAATATCCTCAAAAACGTCTCAAGATTTTTTTTGGAAACTTAGTTTTTATTTGAACAATAATAAGAACTTTAAATTGGGGGGTACCAACATTTTTTCTTAAAAATGTACAACGATTTATAATTTTTGTTCTTGCATACACTTAAGTATATGGTTAAAGCACATGACATCCTGTGTTTAGCTCCAACTACTAAAGGAGTTGTTTAAGTAATTTAAAAAATTAATTTTATGCTTATGAAGAGTTTTTCTCTAATAACTTTAATTTTTGAAATTCTTAGTCTTACTCGTGCATTTTATTTTTTATACTCAAATGCTTCTACTTTAGGCAAACATTCCGAAAACGCAAAGTGCTTTTATATCTCCTCTAAATCAGGCAAACATTTAAATTTTCGAAACTTTATTTTGAAATTTAATTTGAACCTTTCTTTACTATAGAAGTAAACATTGTTTTGAAAAATTATTATTTTGATGATATTTTTCAATAGCTCAAAAATGTGACCTCAATTTTTTCGAAATCTAGGATTTTGAACGACATGGAAAACATAAAATGAAATTTAAAACCAAAAAAATTAAAAAAGAAAACAAGTCTATTTATCATCAGTTGAAGTCTAGACGTCCAAACGTATGGCTTTGCGTTTCCGCAATGTTTAGCCGGAAATGGGTTTATTATAACTATACCTAAGGTCAAGACAACCTAAAACATGTCGAGGGAATTCCTGGTCTTCAGTTTCGTTTCAGGTCATTTTGCTTATCGCTAGCATTTATTTTAACATTTGACCCAGAGCTTCATCTTTGTAAAAAATAAAAACCCATTTATCATGCAGAGAAGTCTATCTTCTTGACAATATCCATAGTTAAAGTTAACTATACCATTATTAATGATTGCTCTAAGCTTAAAGACTGAGATTTTTATATGTCTTGATTTATGGTTGAACTGTTTCCACTTAAGAACTCTCATGATTATTCAATTACTATTTTTATTGCTGTTAAATCGTTGTGTGTCCCTTGAAATTAGTTGGGAAAGGCTTGAAGAAAATAATTCCAAAGTACTTGAAAATTCTAGGGGAGTTTTTGTTCTTGCCTATCTGAATAATAAAAAACTGTTTAATGTGCAACAAAAAATTAAAATTTCATTTTATTCTCGGCTTAACCGTAAAAGTGGGGACGTACGAGTAAGTGAACAAAATCAGGACAAACCTTGTATTTTAACCTTAAAGGTTGAGCTTTTATAACGACCACTACGTTATGTAACGTAATAGCAGTCGTTCTAAAGCGTTTTTCAATAGAGATTTCTGATCTTTGACAGGTTAAAGCGGTTAAATTGTTTAACTAACATCTGTCATTTATAAAATATGTCTCGCCAAATCAATATGGAGAAATATATCAGTCAACAACATGTGCAAATGATTACCTTAATTGTTTCATGAAAGTGGGTGTTCTGTTCGAGTAATAGACCGAGAGCCCACAGCAATTCTTGGGTGTGATTGATAACAAAAACTAATTAGCATAATTAGATAGGCCTTTTATAGTTGAATGTGAACGTCTTGCATACTCTAGTGGACGCAATAGTGCACTATAGTGCATCAAGTATGTAGTTCTTTCCAAAGTCTAAAAAATTGGGTTACAAAATTTGCCATAACTTCAAAATGAACAGCTAAGTGCCCTGATTGCAAATATCGAGGTCTAAGACGTTTTGAAGGTGGCCTTCTTGGTGCAAGAAGTAGACCATTCTTATGGCGTCTGGCAGGCAGAAGGCTGTCTGTAAAACGTCTTGGGCCTCGATATTTTCAATCAGGGGACTTAACTCTACATTTTGGTAAAATTGTTATCACAATTATTTGGACTTGGAAAAAACTGCATACTTGATGCACTATTATGCATTATTGCTCCCACTAGAGTATGCAAGACTTTCACATTTGTAAATAACTATGTATAAAAGGCCTATCTAATTATGCTAATTATTTTTTGTTATCAATCACACCCAAAAATTGCTGTGGGCTCTTAGTCTATTACATTTTGCGCGCTTCGTAACGGTCGTTACAATCGTCCTTCCGAGAAAAAGGTAATGGATACATTCGAGTTGAACGGTTTAGTGAATCATTCGCGTCAACGGAATGAAAGATCTGCCAAAAATATCGCTGTTGTCCGTGATAGTAGGGTTCAGGAGAGTCTTAGGCACTCAATTCCGCACCGTATACAGGAACTCGACCGGAAAAAAAATCGATTTTACGAAAGTGCTGATTCTCGTTTCTCGCAGTAAATTAGCCAGAAAATCTTGGTACACTAAGGATTTGGGCCGAAACTAAGGCTCTAACACCTTAATATACGCCAAAGTCAAAATATTCGAAATTATGTTGAAATTTGGTTTAACGTTCCTAGGGTGTTACGTCAAGTTCGGGGTGAACTAAAAATATGATTATTTTTTTTTTGCTTATTTGTGATGATTTAAAATACAATCAAATTTAGCAAAAAATAAAATGCACGACTGGATCACACTTACTTGAATCTATGCAAAAATTTTAAAAATCGTTTTACTATTAAATAAATTTTTTATATTAGAAAAGGATGCCAATCTATATAAATAAAAATGAATCGCAAAATGTGTTGCTAAGCGTTAAACTCAAGAACGGCTCGACCAATTCGCCTATTTTTTTTTTTAAGTTTTTGTTAAGGTTCATGGAAGGTTCTTATGGAGAGAAAAAAATCGTTTATTGTGGGTGTGTGAAAGTTAAGTGTTACAAAAAATCGTTTGCTTATTGAAATACACTGACTCAAAAAAAAAAATAAAAGAAAACCTTATACCTAAGAAATTAATTTCTTCATTTAAATAATAATTAATAATTCTACAACAAACAACAAAATTAACGAGAATAAGAGAACTTAAATAAGGGTAATCTATATAAATAAAAACGAAAACCAATTGTGGTTTTATTTGTCGAGTGTGTTTGCTTTTAGAACCATGCCGCCTATTACACGCGGGCGCAGCAATTTGAGTCGAAGAAATCGAAACGCTAGAAACCAAGCTTATTTTCAATTAAATCGGACGTCACTGCAACGTGAAGAGCGAAATGAAATTGAAAGGATTAGGATATTACAAACACGAGCAACGCGTCGTGTTCAAACTGCTTTCACAGTTTTACGAGCGGCTTTCAGTTACGATGTTTCAATTGACTACAGTATGTATTAGGTTCGTTCGTTCAACTTTACCCAGGTTTGACCCAGGTTTTCTTGACAACCCTCAGAGTTGTCAACAAAAACTGAGGTTTTCGGTTTTCAAAAAACACCCAAGGGTTGTCAACCGTTTTGTTGACAACTAAAAGACAGACAAAATAATTTTGTGCTCTGATAAAACTTTAAATTTGTTATAAATAAGTTTTAAAAATGAACGAAAACAAAAGAAATAAAACAAAAGAAATACATAAGAAATCTCATATGACTTTTGACAGTTTGACCGTTACCTGAACTCGCCCCAGCAAAATACATCGATCTACTTCAGGGCGAGTTCAGGGCGACCCCAGGTCTCAAAAACCACAGATTTTAATCACCAGGGTGACTTCAGGTTTTTCCAAAAACGATTTGGGGCGACCCCAGGGTGACTTCAGGGCTCAACGAACAAACATATTATCATGTGCCACCGAATTGTACAAACTGTTTGTCCATGTTGAATGACTGTCATTTAGACATTATTTTATTGACAGGTGCTCAAACTAATAAAAAAGTTAGTTCAGTGATCTATTACTCCTATCGCCTGATGATTCATGAAAATGAAGACATGTGCTTGATGATGTCGAACAAATTATTATCTCAATTAGGAACGGCCGCGCCTAATCGCCCAATGCACGACGCTTTTAATCAAGAGTTGCATCGTGAAAAACTGTTCGATCTCGATGCTTTAAGGGAATCGGTTCGAATAAATGTTCCGTTGTTGAACAAACAACAAAAGTACATATGTATTTGATACAATTATGAAAGTTGTAAATGATGGAACTGGAGGATTTTACTTTTTGGCTGCTCCTGGTGGTACAGGAAAAACATTTTTAATTGCATTGATTTTAGTAACAATTCGACTACAGAATGGAATTGCACTCGCACTTTCTTCGTCTGGTATTGCAGCTACATTGTTGGAAGGCGATCGAACAGCCCATTCAGTGCTAAAATTACCATTGAATACTCAAAGCAACGAAACTCCGACTTGCAACATTTCGAAGAACACGGTCTACACCAGCAGATGAACTGAATGCATGTTTGAAGTCGACCATTTTGTGGACAAAAGTTAAGATAATAAATTTGAGCAAGAATATGCGTGTCGAATTGCAAAATGATCGATCTGGAGAAATATTTTCAAAACAACTCATTGACATTGGTAATGGTAAAATCCCTGTAGATGTTATGAAAGGCTGCATTACATTTCCTGTTAATTTTTGTCAGTCTACAGAATCAAAAACTGAGCTTATAGAAAAGGTGTTCCCAAACGTAGCTCAAAATTACAGAGATCATTGTTGGTTGAATGATGGCTATATTAGCTGCCAAAAACACGGATGTAAATGAAATAAATTTCAAAATCCAAAATGAAATTTCCGTTGAATTAAGGACATATAAATCAATTGATTGCGCAACTAACCAAGATGATGTCGTCAATTATCAACCAGAATTTTTAAACTCATTGGATTTGCCGGGGTTACTTCCCCATAATCTTCAATTAAAAGTAGGATCGGTGGTCATAATGCTAAGAAATATCAACCAACCGCGACTTTGTAATGGCACACGGTTAGCAGTGAAAATATTAATGAACAATATGATAGAAGCAACTACTCTGAGGGGAAAATATAAGGGAGAGGATGTATTGATACTACGCATCCCATGGTACCAACTGACGTACCGTTTGAATTTAAACGACTGCAATTTCCAGTGCGGCTTGCTTTCGCTATGACTATAAATAAATCACATGGTCAGTCGTTGAGTGTTGGCGGCGTCAATCTGGAAAACCTATGCTTCTCTCATGGACAGTTGTATGTTGCCTGCTCTCGCGTCGGAAAACCGACGGCTTCATTTATTTTCGCGCCAGGTAATCAAACAAAAAATATCATGTACGATAAGGCATTACATTGAAAATACCAGATTATGACTACTACTACTACTAAAGTCTTGCAATTGACAAAATAGGACACTTATAATTGTAAGGAATCGTTGTTTATCATGGAGACATAAATCTATAAATATGAAAAGTGATCACTCCTAAATATGTTTTATTACCGTTGTTTTAGAAAACAAGGGCAGAACAACGTCTGCCGGGGAAGCTAGTTTTAAATATTAACTAATATATGTAAATCGTGGGAAAAAATTTCAAAAAATAATCATTCACACGTTTTGAAGATAGGGATTTTTCAAAAAATAAATTTGAATATATTTTTTTTGAAAGAAAAACCCAAAAAATACTTTTTCAAATATTTTTATATACAGTATTATTTTAAATTTAAGGTGCTCCTTCTAAAAATTTGGTTAAAATCGTTAGATTCATAAATGAGAAAGTCGAAAATCAAAAAAACGGTTCTAACCGTTAATAACATTTTTTTCTAAAATGTTTTTGACCAAAATGTAGTCCATGTCCATAATAGCACACCTAATTTTTTTTTTATCAAAATCGTTATAGCCGTTTTTGAGATAAATAAGATTTTGCATTACGGGTGTATGAGGTGTACCGTTAGTTTTGGAGCAAAAAAACTGCAATTTACCCTCTAGGGGATCACCATAGACCCTTAAGTACCGAGTTTGAAGAAAATACCTCCAGTAGCTTAAGCTGTAGATCGAGGTGCACACATACAGACAGACAGACGGAATTTCCAGACCCAATTTTTTCGTCTTTGCTATCATCACAATGTCAACTTTGATAAAAATCTCGAGTTTGATTTTTTTCCAGATGCAGAACTTGCCCTATAGTACCTATAATATCGCAAGTAAAAATTACAAAAAATTAAGAAACGCCAAAAATATGGGTGTGGAAAATTTGAGTTCCCAACTTCCTTGAAAAAAAGCACCATCTTCAACCTTAGCTTGGTGCAAAACCTTAATTTTTATCAATTTTTAGGGTTTTTTTGTTAGTGGGCGTGACAGTGGTTGGAAATTAATTTTGATACTTTCTTTCCGAAATTACTTTCATTCCTACAAATTTCATCTAAATTGGTTAAGTACTTCGATTTTTATGAACTTTTTTCCGCTCTCCCATTCAAATGGCCCCACTGTGCGACGTGTGTTCGCTAACGGATCTGTCGAGCTGTTGTAAGTTGACCCCAGTTTCAGTCGAAAAATCACGTTCAGTGACGAGGCCCATTTTTAGATGAATGAGTTCGTCACGAAGCAAAATTGTGAAATTTGGAACGATTAAAATCACCACGAGATCCACAAAATTTCAATGCATCCAGAGAAAGTCACCGTTTATTGTGGGTTTTTGGCTGGCGCCGGCCTTCTTTCTTTCATCATTCTTTAGGAACGACGTTGACGAGGCCATCGCCGTTAATGGCGGTTTCTATTGGTTGATATGGTACCTAACCAATTTATTTTGGCCCGAATTGAATGATATGGACACGGACATGGACACCCACAACATGTGGTTTCAACAGGACGGCATACAGTCCTTCTAACAATGTACATTTTGCATGAGCGATTTCGGAACATGGTCATCTCACGCCGCGCCGAGGCGATGTGAATTGGCTACCGGTATCGTGCAGTTTGACCCCGTCAATCTTCTTTTTGTGAGGTTTACTTGAGTGGCAAGTCAATAAATTAGCAACTACCACTGAAAGAAATTTATTATTATTATTTAAGAATAAGACAAAATGGGTGGCAACTCTGGAACGGCTGAAAACTTACCAGATCATTATTTTATGGCCGAAGTTTTAGCACGTTCCACAGTGCGGCCGAAGACATCTTTTTGCGGCCAAAAGTCCAAGATAAAAGTTTTGAGTTAGGGGTTTTTTGTCATCAGGTTGTCTAAAGGAGACCCCTAGGAGACGAAAAATGTTCGAATAGTAGAGTCTCTTGCCCCAAATCCCCCCCATAATCTTAGTCTGAATGTGGCTGCTAAGTTAACGTATAGGCACGGGTCGTTAAGATAGGCTAACGGACACTTCCATCAAAAGACGTGTAAAAGTTTTTATTTCCAAGCAAATCGATTGCAATAATATGGATTCATCAGCTGCAGGTGCGTAAAATAAGTTAAGGAATTTCTGAATAAAAATTCCTAAATAGTACATTGTTAGACAGAGATATGTCAACATTATTTATTTACTTGAAAAAAAAAATATTTGTTTGAGTGAAAACTTTTTTTTCTTGCTATTTCTTGTTCTCAAAGCTATTTAACATAGTTAATAAAAGTATTGTGTACCAAATAAAATAAAATTCAGCTGCCCGTAGCTGCCCGCTGAGTTTTTTTGAGAATTTTTTTCTCGGAAACCTTATAAGATAATAACATAATTTTTTTTTTAAATAATGAATACATGCGTCAAGAATACAAATTTTTTAAAATTCTGAATTTTGGCCGAATTATAGAGGGCGCAAACGTCGACTCATCCAAAAATACATTTTCTCATTGTGGACAGTTAATCTCATGATTGGCTGGACTGAAACAAAAAAAAAACTAGATTATTTAAAGTAAGCTTTCTTACGAGACAATTTACCACAATTTGTTTTAAAATTAAAAAAAAAAAAAAAAAACAAAAAATATCAAGCTTTGAAAAAATTAAAAAATAATTTTTTTTTTTGAAATTTGTTTGGCCATTTTTGGGTCGCCATTTTTTTCGTTCATAACTTTTTGGTCAAATTGTGATAAATTGTCTTAGAAAACATAAAAAAAATCAAGTTGCAACAATTTTTTTTGAAAATCGGTTCAGTAGATCCGGAGATTAGCTGTCCGCAATGGGACAATGTGTTTTTTGAAGAGTCAACGTTGGCGCCCTCTATAATTCGGCCAAAATTAGAAAATTAAGACACAAAAAATGTTCTTGTACTCTCGACGCATGTATTCATTATTTAAAAAAAAAATATGTTATTATCTAATAAAGTATCCGAGAAAAAAATTCCCAAAAATCGTGCGTTTTTTACGTTTTAGACCGTACTAGTTCCTTAATTTACAACAATATCCCTGGTATTGTATGCCCACGTTAGATCACAAACTTTTAATTCATGGCCACCAAATTATAAAATATTCTTTGTTACCTATCTGTCAAATGTCGGAAGATGCACAAGAAGCATGTAATAATTTGTTTTTAAATCTATCAAGCTAATTTCGCAAGAAACAGTTTCGTCAAAAGACAATGGAGGATGTTTCTAAAAGATTCCTAATTGCATCCGATCCATTAATATCTAGTTGTCGGGAACTACCTCTAAAGCCACTTAAATCTTTGCCTAAAGACCGTATCAATTTGTAAGCACCTCCACCTGTAGATATTCAAATAGAAGATGAACAACAATCTTTTGACAGCTCTTCCGCTTCTGAAACAGATACAGATGTAGATGATTGTGACTGTTACGAGATGGGAAATTCATGTAAATATCGGATTAACTTATATATTGTTTGCTCTTATTGCATTTTGTATTTCTAAATTTATGATTTATAAATTACTGTGTTCGATTTCAATAAAAATATATAAATCATTTTTTTCTCCATTTTTTTTTTGTTATATAATATTGCCATTGCATTCCACCATTTTGAATTTGTTCATTTTTAATAAATTTTCAAGTACAATAATAATATCAAAACAAAATTTTTTAACCAACTATCAAAGTTATTTCATTTTTGATAAGTTTTTTCGTATGACATGACGCCATATCAGGTCGGCCATTTTGAGTTTACTGATTCTGATAACAGATTCGTAATCAACGACCCCAAAAACCCCTATATACCAATTTGTGGATCATTCTCTACGTTTTTCGACTTTTGGCCGCACAAAGTGGCTTTCGGCCGCACTGTGCGTTCCTAAAACTAGCTTTTTATTTTAATTTCAAAAATATAGGTCTGTCAAGCACTTTCGAGCCCCAAATCTTTCTGGAAAAAATTCTTTTTATCAAACCATATTTTTAATTTTCAAAGTTTATTTAAACAATTAATCCCATACTAAGTTTACTTAATATTTTTGTAAAAGTGGTTGCCAGCTCTAAGCCTAATACAAATACTAAATACTGTTGATGCGGCTCGGCAGGTCTAAGACCCTTTGAACGAAATCATACCCAAGCCTCCATAAATGAGCCTCAATTTTTGAAACTTATAAAACAAAATAGCATTCTTTGGACGCTTAACTTCCAAATATAAGGAAATCGCAAAACTTTATGTACAAAGAAACTTTCTTAAAAAATAAAAACTTTAATAAAGTCTCTGCGGCAAATAGAATTTTTCCACCCAGCCAAAATTTTCAAAACAAAAAATTGAACGAAACGAAATAATTCACAGTTTTGGGATTTTATATAGAGTTCGGATTGAGAAAATAAATCTACGAGACAACGAGAAACTTATTTAAAATATTCCAAAACTTTGTGTTATGCTTCTGTACTGTTCCAACCAACGCACCGGGGTATCTGTCGAAGATACAGTCCTTGAGGGCACACAGATCTGCTTGATATAATTTTTAAGTTCTATAAAGCATTTCCTATCTTATTCTTCTTCTCAGCCGTTCAGAAGTTCGAAGGATGTTTTTCACATAGTCGGAGCTCGGAGGAAACTTTATTTATCAACAAAAACTTAATATTCTCCTTAATTCTCCAAAGTGTGTGTGTATATGTATTTAACCATCGCGTTTGACTTTGTTTAGCGTTAATTTATTTGTATGGACTTTTCCCTCCAAAGCCAGGATCCCATCTCCGTTAAGCCTTTTTATATAAGAAAAAAACTTGTTTTTGTTTTTACGGGATCAACGGTGCTATGCCCCAAATATTGCGTGTCCTGAAATTAAACACCACGACACAAACAATATTTTAAAGATTCCTCCAAGCTTTTACAGATACATTAGCATTCAACGGTTAATTTAGGGATTATTTTAATCCCTGTAGCATAGTTGGAAATAGCTAGGTACTTTGGTATATCTATATGTATAGAGTCACCTTCCTGTTTATTCTGCCAGGATGTCCTGTCCACGGTTAACCTGAACAACAAAAGCAAATAGCCCACAGAAGGTCTAGTCGGAGAAAAGTTTCCATCCGCAGCTGGCCGCAGGTAATTGCCACTAGATATACCTACACCACAATGGCAAAAGATTAACTTTTAATTCCAAGTCGGCAAAAACGACGAGGTCGTAGCGTATACACAACTTGTAGAAATAGACATCCTTTTAGTAAGGATACTCTTGCTCGTTGTTGTGTGTTTTTTTTGCTTGTCCATCCAGAGCGAAACTTTCATTATTGCAAAAGATTCTTTCGAAGGACAAACCCGACAATGCACTAGGATTCTGAAGAGGTTGAGTGTAGTGTAGGAATCCTTGGAACAATGGCACAGGCTAAAGAGCAAATACCGTTGGATATTTAGGAAATTGACCTGATTACCGATATCTCATTTAATATCCGTTTTGTGGTCATGAACTCGCCTTGACAATGGCACGTAGAGACAGAGACAGAGGCACATGCGACTACCGACTACTGGCTGGAAGCAGAGAGGTACCTAGGTAAAGAAAAAGACTTCCACACGTTGTCGGGATATTTTTAATATTTGCACATTGTGTGGGTGGGAGCTGGAATTTAAAATCCCCCTTTAGACAAAAAGGATCAATGCACGTGAAATGGATAAAACAAAATAATACAGTCAATTAAATGGATTGGATGTATTATTTTTTTTTTAATTTCGGCAGAATTTTTGTATTATTTCTCTCGTTTGGTCCTTTTTTACTGATTTCTCGTTTTTTTGATAAAAAGGATCGAACAGATGGTATAGGTTATGGTAATTTCTTGTTATTTTATGTTTCGCTTGGTTATAGATGCTGGCGAGTATTTGTGTTTATTTTTTGGGAAAAAGGATATGGCTGTATTGAGAAATAGAGATACACTTTTAATCATTTTGCGCTCCAATAAAATTTTATCGCTGGCATTAAAAACAATACGATAACACCTATTGTACTTGTATTTTAATTAAGATGAATTTCAATTGCTGCGGGTGACTATTGATCCAGCTGTAAGCCATGTCCGGATATCAATATGTATTAATGCTGCGCATGGTTTCACATTTATTTTTATATATTTTTTTTAGAAGTTCTATAGGTACATGGATATGGCGGGAGTCGTGTGCTGAAGAAATTCGTTTGCCTTTGGGTTTGTATACCTACGCCCTTCTCTATGAATATGTATGATTTTTCAACTATTACTAAATGATATAACTTTTAAATCTGTAGCACAATTTTGGACAAGAACCAATATTTGCTAAAATTTCGAATAATTTTAATGTATGTTCCGTTATTTTTGGTTTTAAAAATTTAAACAAAATAAAGGTGTCGGGGGAAAATTTTTAAATTGCTATCTACCAAGCTTTGAGAAAATCGAGACAAACAGGCAGAATTCGGAGACCCACATTTCTAGTCTTCTCTATCCAAGGCTGATTTTAATTTCGATTTCAATTTTTTTACAAATACATAACTTGCCGTATAAAGCGGGTGGTTTTCAGAGACGTATAACTTTTAATTGGCAACACTGTTTTCTATGACAGTTGATTTAAAAGTTCTCGGTTATTTTGAGGTTGGTTAGGTAATTCGACATGAATAGACTTAAATCGGAGAAACGTTTGCAAAATATTCAAATTATATTATTATTAAAATTTGTCTGTGTATTGTTTCAAATTGAAGGTCTTCGCCTATAAAAAAAACATCTTTATATAATACAGTATACATACATATGTAGGGTAGAAGGGGGACCCTTTGCCATAGGGGGACCTTTGCCACTCGAACTTTTAAGTCGAACGAACAAAATGTAAAATATAGAAAAAACGATTTTTATTGCACATCCCTGTGTAGAAACTTCTGACTAAGTTTGGCAGTACTCCGCTTGACACCAACCAAGTTGGACGTGAGTGTTGTTTTTGGAAGTGCCGCGAACAAAATAAAAAAAAAATAAATTTTCGTAAATTTCCATTTTTTTGTTATTCAATATCTTTTCTTTACATATATTTTAGTGTACTATATTTTTTTGTGGTAAATAGTTTTGATTTACATTAGTTTATTAAAAGGAAAAAAAGTTATAAGCAATTTTTCAAAAAAACAGCTAGTGGGGAGCCTTTGCCAATTGTTCGTGGGTAGGTTTTGCCTGGCCAAGGCACCAATTCAATTCAATTCAATTTTGTTTTATTGAACATACTATTTACAATTTGGCTTACAACTAATAAGATACTACATATGCATGAAAATTTACATTTGTTGGCTCATAGGGGGCCTAACTATATACAGTGACTTAAGTTTAATTATTTTTATATAAAATTTACATGACAAAAAAAAAAAAAAAAAATTTAATTTAAAATGTTGGTTGACTGTATTGTCCTCAGGGTGTTCATTCCTGGTTGTCAATGGTGATTTTTGTGGGTTGTGGGCAGGGATGGCGTTTTAGCCGCGGTGGTAGGCTGACCCAATGTCAGCGTAGAACGAGACTACATCCTCGTTGTCCATGATTACGTTGTCATCCAGAGTTTCCATTACACTGAGGTACCTCGGCTCGGGATGTCGTTGTTCTGTGGTCATCCTTCTCATAAGCTGATTCGGGTGGTCGATGATGTTCCTCATTAATTTCTTCGTTGAATGAACTAGATATTTGTCCAGTGGGATTAAATTCGCTTCTGTGTAGAGATGCTCGTTCCTGTAGTGCTTCTGTCGTTGACGGTCGAAGTAGAGTCCAGTGCAGATCCTCAGTATCTTCCTTTCGAATAGTTGAAGTTCCTTCATAGCTGTCTTCGAGATGGAAAACCAGACTGGGAAGGAATAGCTAATCACTGGTCGCAGGAGCTGTTTGTAGATTAATATCTTTGTCGGCTGGCTAAGACCTGATCTTCTTTTCAGCAATGGGTGCAAACGGCTGAAGGCCCAGCTGGCCTTTTTAAGAACATTTCTTGAGTGCAGGTTAAACCTTAGCAACTCGTTGAAGTGCACTCCCAGGTACTTGACATTTGGTTTTGCCACTATGGAGGATCCGTCAGGGAGTTTTAGGGCCAGATTTCTGCAAATTGTTGCGGTGCGAAGGCCTCTACCAGTTGAAGGTCTCCTAAAGCAGACAAGTTCCGATTTGGAAGTATTGATTCGGATGCCCCATTTCTGGTAGAATTGGAAGAGTCTGTTAATGTGGGTTTCTACTTTTTGGACAGCGATTAGAGGTGACATTGATGTGGCATAGGTGAGCGAGTCATCAGCATACAGGAGGTTCTCGCATCCAATTGGTGAAGGTTGGTCTGAAGTCATCAAGTTGTAGAGGAAGGGGCCTAGTTTTGAGCCTTGGGCGACTCCAGCTCTGATGGTCTTCATGTTTGACTTGCAGTTATCTACTTGAACAAAAAATTTCCTGCAAGATAGGAAAGAAAAGAGAATTTTTATTAATGGCGGAGGTACTTGCATAAGATGAAGTTTGTGGATTAGACCGTCTATCCACACGCTATCAAATGCTTTCTCGACATCCAGAAAGCATCCGACGGTGACACGATTACTGTTGAGGGCTGTGGTGATATCGTGTTGGAATTTAACCAGTGGATGCAGGGTTGAGTGTTTTTCTCGAAAACCGAATTGCATGTCAGGGATTATTGAATTTTCACAGCAGAATTTCTTCAGTCTTCGTAAGATTAATTCTTTCAGTAATTTGCTGATATTGTTGAGAAGTGATATTGGTCTGTAGTTGGAAACTAAGTTGGAAGCACCTTTCTTCGGAATTGGCACAATCTTCGCTGTTTTCCACTTCTGGGGGAAGTAACAGTTGTTGATGCAGTTGTTTAAAATGATTGTGAGGAAAACCATTACCGCCTGTGGCAGCCTCTTCAGGATGTAGTAGGAGACACCATCTGGTCCAGCAGACTTTTTTGGCTTAGAATTGCCGATGATTTCTACAACCTGCTCTAGATTGCATAAATGTGGACTATCGGTGGGATCATTTGCTGGATTGATAATATTAAAATTTATTCTATCCGGATTTGGTTGCAGTGTTTGTTGAATTGTTGCCTCAACTTCTTGTAAGAAAGTTGGGTCAGTAGGTGGGCTCGGTGTGAAGTTTCCTTCGAAGTAGTCGGCGAACGCTTCCACCTTGTCTTGGGCCGAGGTAGCTTGAGTATCATTGCTGATGATGGTTTCCGGTATTTGTGGCTGTTTTCCAATGATCCTATTGATGTTTTTGAAAGCATCTGGTCCTGGCTTGATTGCTTGTAATCTTTTCTGATATTGGATATTATTGTGGTATTGAATAGAGTTCCGGAGCATGATGTTGACTTGCTGTAGCTCATTCCAAAGTATCTGGTAGTTTCTGTTTGTTGTATTCAGATCACTTTGATGGATCCGCTGGAGACGTTTTCTTAAACGTTGTCTGTGAGCGTACAGATTTTGAACGTACTCGGGAAGGTGCTGGTACCTATCTTTTGACGTTTTAGACTGTTTTTGATTGTCCAGGGCATCAGATACGGCATGTTCAAAGTTGACAATTGCTGCATCGATTTCGATATCCAGAAGATTCTTGTCTGAAGGTGGGAGAGTTAACTGTCTTCTATGTCTCTGTGAAGTCTATCAATATCCAGCCGTCTGAAATTAATGAAATTCTCAGGAGCTTCTGTTGTAAGGAGTATGGGTTGGTTGAGGTTAATCGATAGTTGAACAGCTTCATGGTCCGAGTCACTGTGCAATAATGTACAGACATAATTCCGGATTTCCGGAAGAGTGTGCACCAGGTTCGAGGAAGCCAGGAAGAAGTCCAGCGTTTGTGTTGTGAAACAACCACTAAGGAGTGCTGGTCGTTGTTGGCGTCCAGCCAGTCAACAATCGCCTTGCCCTCAGGTGAAATCGTAGTATCCAGCCACATGTGATGCCTGGCATTGAAATCACCGCCGATGAGTCCATATGTGCTTCTCACGAGGACACCGTTGAGAATTTGGAGGTCATTGTGAATATTTCTCATGCTGGATTGGCACTTGAAATAGACACTGATGACGATAAGAGTTTCATTTCTTCCAAGTTTAATGGTGACGGCAGTGGCTTCACTGGTTCTGAGACCTGTGATAACGGTTTCGGCGGTGTTGGGGCAAATCTTCTTTTTTACGTAGATTGCCGTCCCTCTACGGCCCTCATCTTTGTCCTTTCGGAAGGTTTTGAAGATGGCCAAGGCACCCCATGACGTGGCTTTGCCATTGGCAAAGGCAACCCATGACGTGGCTTTGCCATTCGCAAAGGCACCCATGACGTGGCTTTGCCATTGGCAAAGGCAACCCATGACGTGGCTTTGCCATAGTCAAAGGCTTGACGTGGGGTGCCCTTACCAATGGCATAGTCACCTATAATGGGTTAAGTTGACAATTGGTAAAGCCACCGTAGGGGTGCGAGTCCTTTTAAACTAGTCGCGCACTTGCAATTATTCGTTACTAAACGGTTTTATCGCTAGTTTTATTTAGTAAGCCCAAAAATCAATCATGTTTTTCAGATGCCACGAAATTATGTGAGGAAGAATAATCGCATGGAAATCGATGAAGAGAAAATGAAGGCAGCAATACATGGTGTTGAAATAAAAAAAGACATGTCTATTAGTGGAGCAGGTAAGTTATATGGGCTTAAATGTACAACTTTGACAGAGAGGTGCAAGCAGTGGCGAGCTTCCAAGCAGCTTTTTGACGACGGCGACGAAGAAAGTGAAAGTGAACAAAAGGATAATAATAAGTTCAGCAGCAACCAGATCTTTAATATTGCACAAGAAAAACAACTTGTCTCCTACTTTCAAGAAAGTTCTGATTTGAAATACGGATTTACGTATGGCAATAGAGCTGTGAACATAAAGTACAAAGCATTGAATGCATTTCAATTTAATTTAAATTACATTTATAACGATAGATATTAAATAAAATATCGACTGAAAATGAAACAAAAAGTCTGAATTATAAGAATTTAAGTTACTTTTGAATTAATAAATATTTTTTGATACGTTTTTAAAATGTTTAGTGTTTTTTTTTATTTACTGACTTTGATATTTAGGTACCTGGCAAACGGTCCCCATCCCCATGGTAAAGCATCCCTATTGGGGAGGCTTTGCCATATCAATTTTTTTTTTTTAATTAAATATTAAAAATATAAATCATTAAAGTATCAAGATGAATTGTACTTTAAAATGAATATAATAAAGGAGGAAACATATTAGATAACAAGAAAATTGAAAACGGGCTAAAAGTTTTGCGTAAGGTCAAATTCCCGAAATCATGGCAAATGCTCCCCCTTCTACCTACATGTATCGTAAGTTGAAGTAAGTTGAGTGGTTGTGTCAGATATTGTTAGCTTAGAAATAGAAACCGTAATTTTGTGTGAATACTTTTAACAAGCATTACAACAGGAGATCACGATTAGTAATATTCGTGCCCACGGCCGGCAGATATAATTTAAAAATTGGAATTTAAAAAATTGTTTATAAATATAAAAAACGGATTTAATTAGAGAAAAATATTCAAAAGCATAAAATTGTCATCTGATTTCTGTAATCGTATGAGTTTATGCAAACAAAGTTTAAAAATTGTTTTATTTTTAAAACAATATTTTATATAAGAAATTATTGGATGCTAATTTTTATTATTTATTAATTAAAATTTTAGGAAAACGTTTCAAAAGCTAATCGTTCACAGAATATAGGGATTTTTCAAAAACAAGATTTTTTTTTTCAAAAACCCAAAACAAAGTTTTATATAAAATATTAAGTATTTGAAACTCAAAGGAGCTTCTTTACAAAAATATTAGTCAAAATCGTAAGTGTTGTTAAATTGAAAGTCGAAAATCAAAAACCGGTTATATGACAGATACTATAATAAATGATTTTCCTAAAATTTTTCACTATAATAGCACACTAATTTTTCTTTTCGATATAAATAATATTTTGCATAACGGCTATATGAAAGTTATCATTAGTTTTGGAGCTAAACGAAATTTCAATTTCTGCTCTAGGGAATCACCGATGAACCTTAAATACCGAAACACATGAAAACCATTTTGCTGTTTAGACTGTAGGTCTAGAGTACAGGCATTGCAGGATCCACTTTTGACTTGCGACTTATAGGCAAGTTATGCATTCGGAAAAAAAAACCAACTCGAGATTTTGATCAGAGTTGACATAACGATGATAACGAAGACTAAAAAAGTGGGTCTCTTCTTTAAACTTGGTAGATTTCATTTTTAATTTTTGCTCCCCACAAGTTTTTTTCTTTTTTTTTAAGACCAAAAATAACGGTACCTGCCATACGAATTCTTTTCGAAATCTTATAAATATTTTTTGTTTCTCAAAAACTGTTCGACAAATTTTAAAAATAAAAATACATACAAACAAATTTCATTTAGTTAGGGCTAGGTAATGGTTGAAAAAAAAAATCCGAAAAATGGTTATTGAGGGTATCCCACCTGAAATCATTGTTTGTTTTTGATTTTATCAAAAACTATATGACGGATTTTGATCATTTTTATTTTTGCTACAGCTCCTCAAGAACTTGAATAGAATTATTGTGTATTCAAATTTTAAATTTTTTTAACTTTAACTTTTTAACTTGATAAATAAAAGTTTCTCAATATAATCTACAAGAAAAAAACTTCCAGTTTACCTAAAAATAAAGGTACACACCCTGCAAATGTTAAAAAATGGTTTATTTTTCTCGGCACCTAGAATTTTGATAAAATTTTTCGATATCTCAAAAACAGCTCAATATTTTTTTTGGAAATTTAATTTTCATTCGTACAATAATAAAAACTTAAAGTTGGCGTACCAAATTTTTTCTTAAATGTTTTTTTTTGTGTATAAAAGTTTATTTTTTTAAGAAACCACTAGAACGACTTACAATTTGTTTCTTGCATAAATTCATAAGATTCTGTTTTTGCCTCTTACTCTTAAAAGAATTTAAATAAATAATTTTATCCTTATCGACAGTTTTCTCTAATAACATTCATTTTAAAATTTCTATTCTTTTACACATCAGGAGCAAGTTTCTGCGACCCAGTTGCGCATTTTATTTCAATTTGGATCAAAATCTCGAGTTCGATTTTTTTTTCTGTCGTTTGGAATTTCTCAAAATTCGATCTGTGATCGAATGATGTTTCCAGGTATCCGTCAAAGAATATTTTTTTCGACACAGCCCACAGCTCAATCCTTTTTCTTAAAGCCCAAGGTTCGGCTAGTGCTGGCTGGTATTATCAGGGCTTTGTAAAGAGTGCACTTCATTTTACACGTGACAAATTTAAAACCAAGTTTGTTTTTGCCAAATCGAAGTAGGAATGGTTTCCTATAGTATACTTCGTGGGCCTTGGTTTAGTTAAAAATAACAGAAGAACCATATTCTCCATGTAGCTTAATTATTGCGTTAAATACTTGAATTGCAATCGTCAATAGTAATATTTTGCGAATTCTAAAAAAATCATTTTTTTTTTTTAACTTTGTTAAAAATATAATCTAGGATGATTTTAAATTTAAGTTCGTTACCTATGAAGACACGTAGAAGAAGACTTTATTTCGACAACCATTTCAATTTACATTTTATCAATTCCCAGTTCCTCGTCAAACTTAGTGTTCAACACCATGCATTTACTTTTTTCATGTTAAGTTTTATTTTATTCATTTAAAACCATTAATTTATGGATTGAGGGACATATTGCAACAAATGCGTCATAAGATTCAGATCATTCCGTTAATATACCACAATGTGTCATCTGAAAATAGTCTAAGTTTTGCAAATTGAACATAAACAGTAGTGTTCCAAGAAGGGATCCTTGTGGTACTCCTTTTCTTCTACTTCTATGTCATTAGCATTTGAGTTGTTGAAGATTGCGCACTGCTGTCTTCTTTCAGCCTTTATCGTAACAATGCTCTAAGACTGTATGAATTCATTTCTGGAACACATTTTAGACTTGAATCGCCAGAGCAAGTGAGCGTTTGAATCAATTCGGAATATTTTCTTAAACGAAATTCTTATTGCATCTACCACACTATGAAATATGCACAAAAAAATTAAAATGTTCAATGTGAATTTGTACATTATTATATAAATTCCATTTTCAGTCGATTGAACGTGACTTAATTTAAATTTTTTCAATAGAAAACCAAGCACTTGTAATTTAGAGTTCGAAATAATGACGTATACATATGTTATCCAAAAATCATTCAATTACCAAAACCTAATTTTGAGAATAATCCTTTGACAAATGTTTCAATTAACTACAGTACATTGTTACCTTCTTACTTCCAATATATTTTAAGATTGAATGGTGTTCAAAATTCACGTGTTTGTATTTTGTAGGCTATGAATGTGTAGGTTAACTTCTAGGTTGCGTAACATATTTAAGGTTTCCAATATAATAAAAGGAAAATTTTGTCGAGATTTATATTGTATCATAACTTGGTTAATACGACGCAATAAATCCGAATATAAGTACCGAACTAATGTCATGCGTGAATGTGAATGTCTGTGATTTTCTACCTTTCACAAAATAAAGACACGTCGATTAATAATACTGACCTTGGTCCTTTTACAATCAGAGCTAAATGGCAAAATCAGCAATTTGAGAGATAAACTTTTGGAAAGAAAACTTGTTCCTTTGAAAGTTTAACGAAGTACTCTCAGCCTTGAATGGAAAAAAATGCAACAGAACCGAAGATGAAATTTATTTTCTGGTTCTAAGACTTAAATTTATTTATTCAACTGCAGAAAAAACTTGTGTTTCATTAGAAGTTTGGATTGGATAAGATCAGTAATATCTGATGTAGAAATTAAATATATTGTAAGGAAAATGTTTGGATTGCGAAGAAATGACTTCATGTTACTAGACAAATATTATATAAGCAATATTATTAAAGAATTTAGCTAGAAAGCTTTACCACTTTTAAAAGTACATTTCTTGATAATCGCTATGAATTTTATATTTGATAAGAACATTATGAGCCCTAAGCACTGCCAGAAAAAAAAAATAAAATGCACGACTGGGTCTCACGAACTTGCTCCTATGTAATCGACTAGGAATTTAAAAAACGAATGTTATTAGAGAAAACTGTATATAAGGATAAAATTAATTTTTTAAATTCTTTAAGTAGTAAGAGACAAACACAGAATGCTATGCAAATATGAATTTATGCAAGAACAAAAATTATAGGTCGTTTCAGTGGTTTCTTAAAAAAAAAGCTTTTATATACAAACTTCTTAAGAGATTTTTAAGCAAAACTTTTGGTACGGCAATTTAAATTGTTTATTATTTTTCAAATAAAAATTTAATTTAAAAAAAAAAAATATTGAGCCGTGTCTAAGATATCGAATTTTCAAAAAAAAATTGATTTTTTTTTTCAAAAACTCAAAAAATATTTATTTTAAAGTTTTCAAATGCAATGTGTTTAAGACTTTTTATAAGCTTCTCTATAAAAAATTTCATTAAGATGCGTTATGTGGATAATGTGAAATTCAAAATTCGAAAAAATGGTTCTATGGTACATGCATAGGTGCAAGCTGTAATATCTTAATTTCATTTTTTTATTAAATTAAAGATCGTAAAAAAAATTTTATCAAAATTCTATTCGCCGTTTTCGAGAAAAATACGATTTTTGAAAAGCATTTTTTAACATTTGCAGGGTGTGTACCTTTATTTTTAGGTAAAATACAAATTTTTTTCTCACATCTTATAGATTATATTAAGAAATTTTTATTTATCAAGTTTAAAAAAAATCTAGCATGGGGTTTTCGAAAAATTGAGTTTTGAAAAAAAAAATGTTAAAGTTTTTTTTTAAAAATCCAAAAAATCTTTTTTGAAAACTTGAGTACACAATTCTATTTATGTTTTTGAGGAGCTTTAGGAAAAAAAATGGTTCTATGGGAGATGCCCTCAATAAACATTTTTCGGAAAATTTTTAACTAAACTAAATTTTTTTGTATTTTTATTTTAAAAATTTGTCGAACAGTTTTTGAGAAAAAAAAAATTTTCTAATATTTCGAAAAAAAATTCTTGTGGCGGGTACCGTTACGTTTGGTCTTAAAAAAAAAGAAAAAAAACGTGTGGGGTGAAAAAATTAAAAATGATATATACCAAGTTTAAAGAAAATCGGCCGAGCCGTCTAGGCTGTATTCGAACCGACAGACAGACAGACAGACGAGACCCACTTTTTTAGTCTTCGCTATCATCGTAATGTCAACTTTGATCAAAATCTCAAAATCAGTTTTTTTTACGAATGCATAACTTGCCTTATAGTACCTATGTATAAGTCGCAAGCAAAAAGGAAAACCAGAAGATATTCAAACTCAAAAATGAAACTAAAAATTTTCTAATAACTAAATTTAATACTTTTCCCGAATAGAAAAAATCTATCTGTCTCCACTTAAGAAGTTCAACTGTAATATTCGCACTTAAGGCAATGGACATAAGTTTTACCTTGAGCCCAACCTTAGACGAACTGCTGCATTCAGATATTCCTTTCCCTCACTACAACTACACGAATGTGTAATGCTCTGACCAGCCTAATATTTCCCCCCCTGTTCAATGTGCCTGGGTATCTCTACAAATTAACTAAACGATCGCACTGTGCTCAATTTTGTCTGTCTGTCTGTCTGTCTGCTCGATTACGGCTCGGCGGATTTTCTTTAAACCTTTTTGAATTTTTTCTCCCACACGGCGTGCTTTGCTTATTTTTTAAGGCTAAAAATAACGGTACATGCCATACGGTTTTAAAATTTTGTAAAATGTTTTTTTTTTCTCAAAAACTGTTCCACAGAATAAAAGAAAAAAAAACCCAAAATTTCATTCATATCAAAAATCCGAAAAATGCTTATTTATGGCACTTCAGAACCCCAGGTAGAACCCTTTTTGTTTTTGGTTTTCTCAAGAACGATACAACCGATTTTTATCATTTTCTTATGCTTAAGCTCCCAACAGTTGGATATTGTGTAATCAAATTTAATTTTTTTTTTTTCAAAACTCAATGTTCCGATAACCGCATAGGTACTCGATTTTTTAAAAACTTGACAATTTAATGTTTTGTAATGCAAACAAGATATGAGACAGTGAATTTTATTATATCTAAAAATAACTTTAGCTACCATACAAATGTTAAAAAGTGGTTTTCGAAAACCGTATTTTTCTTGAAAACGGCACAAAGAATTTTGATAATTTTTTTTTCTTTCGATTAATTTTAACAATCTATAAAAGCGAAATTGCTTACTTACTTAACATCCCAATCGTCTGCGATCCGGAGCACGCTGCTTCCAGCCATCTAGGCCAAGCGCTCTGGTATCCATGATGGATTGGTTCAGTTTTTCTTGTCGCGGCAAACTTGGAAGCTGGAATTTCAAGATCCTCTTAAATGGAGCAGTGGTGTCAATTTCCTCAATGTGGCCGAGCGAATGTAGTCAGTGTGTTTTGGTTTTCTGGATTAAGTCTACTATTGATTTGTTGGTACAGCTGATAGAGCTTGCCGTTATATCTTTTCCTCCATTCGCCCTCCTCGCACAGAACCAAAATTCCGCTTAAGAATTTTTATTTCCAAAAATCCGAGTTTCTTTCTCCCTTTCGGCTTATAGTCTAACACTCGGCGCTGTAAGACAGCACTGGGAGTATAAGGGTTTTGTAGAGCGTGCACTACGTGTGAAGGGTTTTGAGCCCATTTGTTTTGCTAAGCCGAAGTAGAAGCGGTTTACTAGGGTAATTCTTCGTCCGACCTCCACTAAGATACCGTTCGTGGAGTAAATATTAACTCCGAGGTAGATGAACTCCTTAACTACCTCGAAGTTTTTGCTATCAATTTGTTTGTTTGTTTGTTTTTTGATGGCATATACTTAGTCTTGTCCTCACTTACTTCAAGACCAACAAGTCTCGCCTTGATCTTTAACAGCCGTGAAAGACTCTATTACAGAACGTTGTGAAAATTCTATGATGTTGGTATTGTCCACATCCGCATATCCCAATAGTTGGACAGATTTGTTGAATCTAGCACTCTCCATAATAACGCCTTTAGCCTGCGCACTACTCTAGAACGAGATTGAAAAAATCACAATATAATAGCGCATCTCCCTGCCGAGGAGGTGTTGCTCCCTAGTTCAAATTGTACTGCGTATTTTCCACTGTCACTCAACAGGATAAGTTTTCGCTGGATTCCAAGTTCGGCCATTGCCTTATAGAGCACCTCCCGATGAATACTATCATATGCGGCTTTGAAGTCGATAAATAGATGGTGAGTCGCGGTTTGAAATTCGTTGGTGTTTTCCAGGATTTACCTCAATGTGAAAATTATTTTGATCTATGGTCGATCTGCCGAACCGGAATCCACATTGGTAGCTATGTGCCGACTTAATTTACGAAATTATCCTTAGCTAAATAGACTAATACATTTGTGTGCATCGACAAACATTTTAAAACTTCCTCTTCGTTTTTCTTCCTTCTTTGGCTTTCAACTTTTCTCGTGCATGTTAAGAGTTCTTAATTTGATTCAAACCCAAGTTCAAACCAACTGTGAATACTCTGAAAACTGTTATCTTCCATGTGTTATTTTCTGCATTTTTCAAATTAAATTATACTCAGAGCGACTAGGAAGTGACTCAATTTGAAAGAAACTTAACGAATCGCAACTGGATGCCATAATGGTTATTGATTAAGGTTTCTTACGAGTAATTCGCTTGTTCACCTAAACTAGCTTATGCTTAAAAAAGTTGGGCCTTCGAACTCGAGCACAATTTTGTCGAAAGTCAATAAATATACTCCTTATGGATCCTTTCCGAGGAAAAGTGGAAGAAAAGTTTACAATCAAATTTTTTACTTTGACGTTTCATTTAAGAAGAATTAGAAGCAATTTTATTTATTGACAATTGAAACACTAATGCAGTTGTTACTACATAAAGTTTGTTAACTTGTTTTTTAATTTCCTTTTAGTACGCAGTGAGATTTGTTAAATCATGAAATCATTTCTTCAACATATTTTATACTAACCTCCCTTTGATGAATATTTAAAATAAAAAAAATAATAAAGGCAGTTTCATGCCAACATTGTCAACTTTTTTCGAAAATGTCTCGACGCAATGAAAAGCTTCGAATTAATTTCCGGCCATTTTAATCAATCAGTCATTTTTCATTTTCATATTTTTGCTAATAAATTGGAATGACATCCTTCCCAGAACCAGACAGACCGTATCGTTTCGTTGCTGGATGATTCATTTAAGTGAATTAATGCAGTTTTGATGACATTTAAAATCGCTATTTATATAAAATATTCGTTGATGTAGACAGCAATGACGATGAAATGGAAGTACAGGAAGGGTAGAAATTTTTGTGTTGCCAAATTAAATGTCACAAGCAGAACTACGACTTGTTTAATTACTCTGTAGTATTTAAAAATTAAAGTGAAAGAAAACTGAAAACAGAGATAAAAAGTTTTTTACTGACCCTTATTTCTAATTTAATTTAGGAAAAGCTTACAACTTGCATAAATAGAAATTTCGACACATAGGAAGCCTAATCTCACCTCACTTAACTTACAGTAGAACGGAGTAAGAAAATAATAAATGAAGAGTTTAACAATAGTGCGATTTTCAAACTTTGACAGATATTGTTGGAGCGACATCTGTCAAATTGACTGTCATTTATTAAGTCTATCCTATCGGAAAATAAACATGGAGTTCTATAACATTTAATTGACCTGCAGCAGTTGAACCCAATTTCAGTCAGAAAATCATATTATCGAAGAAGGCCATTTTTGAATGAATTGATGAATAGAACAATCACAAGCCAAATGAGATTTACGAAATTGCAATGCATCCAGAGGAATTTTTCAAAATTGACAATCTGAAATAAAAGAGGCTTCAAGCACCTCTAGAAATTATAACTCTACCTATCTTTAGTTTTCTTAATAGAATTGAGTTATTCATTAGTTCACTCGAAGTCCAGCGCAACGTGTATGGTAGATGTAGGTAGTGCCAGCGAATAATACAAGCTCAAATTCCTGTCTTTATGAGTCAATAATTTTGACCAGAAACCATTCGTCTAGTTTTCCCTTTTCAAAAAGGAAATTCAAACTAATTTTCATCACCATTTCCTTCAAGTGATGCACATTATTTACAAGATTTACAAAGCCATTTTCACCTTTACTACATTCCTGCTGTAGTATCAAAAGACCCCTTGAAATCCATTAAGCCTGCGGATGTCAATTTGTATCTTGAATGTCATTAGCTTTGTTGTAATAGGTACACCATTATACACAATGACAAAGTACCTATTTTCCAATGCCAACGATTTTCTAGGATCTTACACAATTTACATGATGGAATAGAGTTTGAAATGTGTGTCGTTGTGGGCATCGCCTCTAGGATTTGGGGTTGACAGGAAAATGATGTTGTCTTTCAGAGACAGCCAAATCGCAATCTCCCTCTGGAAGTTTAAAACACGAAATTATTATTTTGTTTTCACTTCCCACTTTTCACATATCATTCAGACGTTTTACTCTACACGTATCTCTGTTTCTGAGTTCATTCATAGATAGGTGGAATCCCTAAATACTGCTGTAGATGGAAATCGTAATGGTGAAAACACCTGGGAAATGGAATGTTTTTTTTTTCATAGGGCAGATACCAGAGACTTGTCACTGTTTTTGGGTTTTGCAGTTGTAGTTGGCATAGATATGTATATACTTTGCAGAGAGCACATTCCACATTTTCTTGTTTCTGCAAAATTTTCCGGGTAAAATTTAGCTGATGCTTACGTTCAATCATTCTGGAATCAGGACTTCAAATTGAAGTTCACTTTTGTTACAACTTTACCTTGTTGACTTCTTCCAAAAATAAAGTGGAGGAAAGAGCTTTCTGTGGGAGTTGTGGACAGATTTTTTTTTTTAATTGAAAACTGTGTGTGTAAAAAATTTTATGTTCTGCAAAATACGAGTAACTTTAAGGATTTATTTTTAAAAGGAACAAAATTCAAATTTAAAAATTTATAAATTTAAGGATTCACCTACTACTAATCTCACATACAAACGTAAGAGTTTTTCGTCTAAGTTTTTATTCAAGGACGAACCATTTTAATAGCTGCAGTGTTTTTTTTTGAAGATCGAGCATGTGGTTTTCGAAATACATATTAAGTTTCAAAATAAAAACTTGGATTTTTTTAAAAATCCGAAATAGTTTCTTTTTTGAAAATTTTAATACACAATTCCATGGAAACTTTTCAGGCCCTATCACGAAATAATTAATCAAAATCAGTTTTGCAGTTTTTAAGAAATTAAAAAAAAAAATTATTATGGGGAGTAACAATAATCAGCATTTTTTGTAATTTTTTTCAATCATAAAAAGAACCTGTGGAAGGTTTTTGAAAAGAAAAATTAATATTTTCTTAAGTTTGAAAAACGAAAATGCATGACTGTAATAGATTCAAATTTTTTAAAAAATAATGTTTTAGAGAAAAATGTTCGAAATCATAAAATTCAGTTTTTAATGGATAAAATAAATCATTTAGTAGTTGGAGCTTAAGTAGAATACCATGTGATTTCTGAAGCAAATTTAAATGTATGCAAGAACAAAAACTATAAATCGTTGTAGGAATTTAAAAAAATAAATATATTTTAGGTATAAATAATTTATATAAAATTTTAAAAATATTTTTACGCACAAGTTTTGGTATTCCAACTTAAAAAGATATACAAATTTTGATGTCATTTTTTAGATATTATTTAATTTTTGAGATTTCGAATTTTCCAAAAAAAATATTTTGGGTGTTACATGTTATAATTTCCAAATTTTGAAGAAGCTTTTGTATAAAAAATTTCATTAAGATCCATTATGCTGTCTTAATTTACATTTTTACTTGCGACTTATAGATACCATAAGGCAAGTTATGCATTCGTAAAAAAAATCGATCTAGAGATTTTGATCAAAGTTTACATTAAGCTGTTAGCGAAGACGAAAAAAGTGAGTCTCGAAATTCTTTCTGTCTGTTCGACAACAACCTGAATGGCTCGGCCGATTGTCGTTAATTTTTTTCTTTTTTTTTAAGACCAAAAATAATGGTAACTGCCATACGAGTTTTTATCGAAACCTTATAAATATTTTTTTTATATTATGATATATTAAAAAAAATTCAAAAAATTTCATTTGGTTAAAGCTAGCTTGCTGGTTGTTAAAAAATTCCGAAAAATGGTTATTAATGGTCTCCCCTTAGAACCATTTTTTTTTTGTTTTGATTTTCTCAAAAACAGTACAACCGATTTTTAAAATTTTATTATACTATGGTTCCCCAAAAGTTTTAACATAGATCAATTTCCTTTTTTTTTTTTTCAAAACTCAATGTTTCGAAAACCCCATGCCCGATTTTTTAACTTGATAGAAAAGGGTACCCTACCCACCGTACAAATGTAAAAATGTTAAAAAATGGTTTTCAAAACTCGTATTTTTTTAATTTCGATATTTTGTTTTCCTTTCTTTCGGATGATCTTTACGATCTATAAAACAAAATTAAATTAAGATATTAATAACTGTACCTACCATAGAACCATTTTTCCAAATTATAAATTAAAAACTTAAAGAGAATCTTCTAAGAAGTTTGAAAAATATTGCATTTCAAAACATTAAAAAAATATTTTTTGAATTTTTGAAAAAAAAAATAAATTTTTCTTGGAAAATAATATGTGCTTGAATTACATATGGGCCTCCCGTTTTTAGCTCCAATTACCAGGGGCGGACGCAGAAAAAAAATCGCGGGGGGGGGGGTGTTTCAAAAAAATATGAGATTACTTGTTAATTACATATTCTTTATTGTAATTAACATAAATATGTTATAACTAAATATTATTTGATCTCAGGAATAGGACCTATCGGAACAATTTCATACTGCTAAATCGCAAAAACAAAACATCATAAAGATGTTGCAACGGATACCTATTTGGCAAATTTGAATAATGTTACCAAAAGTTGGAAAATATTCACTACGAGGGCGTTTTTGGTGCTTCCCATTTGGGCATTTTTATTCCGGAATTAATTCTTAGACATACTTTTACTACGGGCCCTGTGATGGAGGCCATCATTTGGTTCGTAAAATATCATTAATGCAACAAGAAGAAAAATAGTGTAAGTGATTCCATAAGTGAACCTAACAATAGAGTTAAAATAAGTTCTAGATTCGCCTAGTGGTCCAAATCTGCAAATTAAGACAATTGTGTTAAAATACGGAGACACATAAAATAAAATGCACGACTGGGTCGCACAAACTTGCTCGTATGTAAAAGACTAAGAATTTCAAAAATTAATGTTATTAGAGAAAAAGCACAAAATTCTTTTTTAAAATACTAAAACTCCTTTAGTAGTTGGAACTAAGCACAGGATGTCATGTATTTTGAGCAAATATTAGTTTATGCAAGAACAAAATTGTAATTCGTATTAGTATGGTTTCTTTAAAAAATAAGCTTTTGTATACAAATTTTTAAAACATATTTAAGAAAAAATTTTGGTACGCATATTTAAACTTTTTATTATTGTTCGAATAAAAATTTAATTTACAAAAAAAATATTGAGCAGTTTTTGAGATATCTAATTTTCAAAAAAAAAAAAAATAGATTTTTTTCTTTCAAAAAATATTTTTTTTTAAAGTCTTAAAATGCAACGTTTTTTTAAACTTTTTAGTAGCTTCTCTAAAAGTAAAGAATTATCGAAACAAAAAAGAAACTATCAAAATTCTCGGAGCCGCTTTTGAGAAAAATACGATTTTCGAAAACCATTTTTTAACATTTTGTATAGTACCTTTATTTTTAGGTAAAACAAATTTTTTTCCTCAGATCTTGTAGATTATATTAAGAAAGTTTTATTTATCAAGTTTAAAAAAAAATCGAGCTTGGAGTTTTCGAAATATTGAGTTTCCAGGAAAAAAATTTGAATTTTTTTTTAAGAATCAAAAAATAAAACTTAAAATTTGTATACACAATATCTAAACCTTAGAGGGACTTCATAATGATTAAAATCGGTTGTACCAAGGGGCTTCCAAGAATAACCATTTTTTGGAAAAAATTGTTCAACCATTACCTAAAATGACGAAATGAAATTTTATGAATTTTTTTTTTCAAAACCCTGTGGCACATTTTTCGAGAAAAAAATATTTATTAGATTTCGAAAAAGACATCGTATGGCAGATACCGTTATGTTTTGGTTTTAAAAAGAAAAGAAAAAAAAAAACCTGTGGGTGAAAAAATTCAAAACGATATCTACCAAGTTTAACGAAAATCGGCCCAGCTTTTTAGGCCGTAGTCGAACAGACAGACAGACAGAATTTTGGGACCCACATTTTTCGTCTTCGCTATCATCGTTATATCAACTTTGATAAAAATCTTGAACCCCTAAAACCCCTACCTGCGTTCGCCCCTGCCAATTACTAACGGAGTTGTTTAAGTCATTTAAAAAATCAATTTAATGCTTTTGAACAATTTTTCTCTGATATTATTTTTTGGAATTCAAATCTCAAAGTTCGATTTTGTCTAAAAGGCAACACTTGCCCTATAGTAGCCTCTATATAAAAGTAAGTAAAAATTAGATATACAATAATGAAAGATGATTTTATTAAACCTCGTAGTTTTATATGCGATAGGTCGCGAATAATAGATTAAAAAGGTTGCCTTGAAATGTCTATGTCTGCAGCACAGCGTTTGAAGCAGTTTCATTTGCTTCCTTAAACACAGAAGTTAACTCATCAATTGTCCTGCAATACAAAACCATCTGTCAACTGGATTATTTGATATCTATAATTTTAACGCTCTTGAGAAATAAGAACATTGACCATGACCAATCCAACATAATAAATCTGGCGATATGGAATTGAGAAAAATAAATTAGAGGGCATTACGGCTCGTAGATAGCATAAGCCTAGTGACTTGCTACAACTCTTAAACATTCATATGTGTGTGTTAACAGGATTTGAGGGATTCTGGAAATGTCTTTGTTATTATTTTTAATTAAAAATAAATTAAATTTCTTGTACACTTCCTACCAAATATTTTCCAACAGAACCAACACAGTCCCACCGTTCTTCGGGAGTTTCATCAAAAGAACACTCATTCATCATAATATTTTACAACCTAAATGTCCGCCTGTTGAATTATTTACATTAAAATCGCATTCAAAGTTCTGAAGGATCGACAAAAATATATTCTCTTAGTATTATTTGTAATTAATTTTACGGTTGGTCTTGTTTGTCTTTATAACGGGTGATTTTTTTGAGGTTAGGATTTTCATGCATTAGTATTTGACAGATCACGCGGGATTTCAGACATGGTGTCAAAGAGAAAGATGCTCAGTATGCTTTGACATTTCATCATGAATAGACTTACTAACGAGCAACGCTTGCAAATCATTGAATTTTATTACCAAAATCAGTGTTCGGTTCGAAATGTGTTTCGCGCTTTACGTCCGATTTATGGTCTACATAATCGACCAAGTGAGCAAACAATTAATGCGATTGTGACCAAGTTTCGCACTCAGTTTACTTTATTGGACATTAAACCAACCACACGAATGCGTACAGTGCGTACAGAAGAGAATATTGCGTCTGTTTCTGAGAGTGTTGCTGAAGACCGTGAAATGTCGATTCGTCGCCGTTCGCAGCAATTGGGTTTGTGTTATTCGACCACATGGAAGATTTTACGCAAAGATCTTGGTGTAAAACCGTATAAAATACAGCTCTTGCAAGAACTGAAGCCGAACGATCTGCCGCAACGTCGAATTTTCAGTGAATGGGCCCTAGAAAAGTTGGCAGAAAATCCGCTTTTTTATCGACAAATTTTGTTCAGCGATGAGGCTCATTTCTGGTTGAATGGCTACGTAAATAAGCAAAATTGCCGCATTTGGAGTGAAGAGCAACCAGAAGCCGTTCAAGAACTGCCCATGCATCCCGAAAAATGCACTGTTTGGTGTGGTTTGTACGCTGGTGGAATCATTGGACCGTATTTTTTCAAAGATGCTGTTGGACGCAACGTTACGGTGAATGGCGATCGCTATCGTTCAATGCTAACAAACTTTTTGTTGCCAAAAATGGAAGAACTGAACTTGGTTGACATGTGGTTTCAACAAGATGGCGCTACATGCCACACAGCTCGCGATTCTATGGCCATTTTGAGGGAAAACTTCGGAGAACAATTCATCTCAAGGAATGGACCGGTAAGTTGGCCACCAAGATCATGCGATTTGACGACTTTAGACTATTTTTTGTGGGGCTACGTCAAGTCTAAAGTCTACACAAATAAGTCAGCAACTATTCCAGCTTTGGAAGACAACATTTCCGAAGAAATTCGGGCTATTCCGGCCGAAATGCTCGAAAAAGTTACCCAAAATTGGACTTTCCGAATGGACCACCTAAGACGCAGCCGCGGTCAACATTTAAATGAAATTATCTTCAAAAAGTAAATGTCATGGACCAATCTAACGTTTCAAATAAAGAATCGATGAGATTTTGCAAATTTTATGCGTTTTTTTTTTTTAAAAAGTTCTCAAGCTCTTAAAAAATCACCCGTTATTTACCCATAAAGGGAAATATTGCATTCAAAGTGCACTGGAATATTATACTCTTAGCCTCAGGCTCAATTACATATCAATGGGACTCCTTTTCTGTGGGGAGTTTCGAAAGTTTATTTATTCGTTTAAATAATTAGTCTTCTATGATTGAAATCTCTAAAGAGCTTACGATCTACTTATGTATTTATATTTAGTTTTGAATTAGTTTTTATTACTATTATTTCCCTTTTGCTAATGAAGATTTAAGTCTTGTAGTTTTTCTAAAGAAACTGAGAATCAACAAGAACGAATACTTTGATTCGAAAACACTATCAATGTCGTGTTGAATTCAAAAGCTTGAATGTAAATATCAGATTTAATTTAATCTTGGTTCTTTGGCACAGTGTTGTCTAAACAGGTGATCTTATTTGTCAGGGAAATATCAACCTTTAATCATCGCGGAAAGACTAGATATCGTATCTAATTATTGTAATCGTAAGTAGGCAGGAATCTTAACTGTGTCATAAGGTATACATTAGACTGGGCCAAAAAAATTGACTATTTTTTTTTTTGAAAGATATATCGAGAATATCATTCAGAATGACAAAAAAAAATTTTCGTAAAAGTTTGAGCCCTTAATATCAATTTTAAGAGGGCTATCATCGCTAATTTTGATTTTTAGTCATAATTTCATGTTTTGCGTCAGAACTGACAAAACATTGAAGTAAAAAAAAATCATTTTGACTTACTTTTATATAAAATTAAATTCCCTACAAAAAAGGTCTAATTGAAAATTTTCGTCAGACAAGTCGTTTTTGAGTAATTAAGCTTAATGTTATGTATGTTCTAAGGTTTTGTCCCACCATATAATCAATTCGAGTAAAATGATTCTTTTAGGGGTACTTTTTTGCAAGAAAGTGACAGCTCCCCAAGATAATCTGTTATCTAAAAAAAAGGGATTCGTTTGGAATTAGTAGAAAATTCTCGGTCTCTTCCATTCCTGCCTGCAGACAAACAACAATACACACAGAAATGATTGGAAGTTTTAAATTTAAGTTAATCGGCCCCTGACTTACCGAAAAAAAAATTTGAGCATTGCAAAATAAGACTTCGACGTGATAATTTTTATAAATTTGTGTTTTAGTTACAAACATATCTGAGAACATTGTATTTCCTTAAGAAAAAATGTTTAAAAATATAAATAAAGGGCGTTTTTTTGAGAGACGAAGAAATTGAAATGAACCAAAGAAGAATTCGTTAAAAATTAACGAAATTAGCTTTTTTGACGCTTTACCTTATGACATAAATGTATGAATATTTTGTGGTATGTTTGGCAGGTATGTAAAAGTTTTTCCAATAGTGACTTGACAACTTTATTTCTCAAAAAAAATTTCAAATTGTCTATCAGGTTCGTTAAACCTAATTTTAAATGATTTGGCTACACAAATCGACCGAAACGGCCACTCTCTCTGGTTCAACATTTCCTATGAGCTCTTTTAGGTCACTCGTTATACATCGATATATCGAATACATTAACGTTTTTAATCGATCCATTTTTATATAATATAGATATATCAATAAAACGTTTGGATACAATACATCGATGTAATTTTTGACTTTACGTAGCCCTATTTAAGGAACTCTAGAGAGATAAAATCGACAATATCAGTGTGGTTTCATTCCAGGCAAATCAACAACTGATCAGATCTTTACCCTTAGGCAGGCGATGGAAAAATGTCTAGAATTTAACATCCCAACATACCATCTGCTGATGATAGCATAGCCAGGGTAGAACCTTACAAAGCCATGAGAGAATTCGGCATCCCAAATAAATTGACACGACTATGTAGGTTGGCCATGACCAACGTAACAAGCCAAGTAAAAATAGCCGGATTGCTATCCAGACCAATCAACATCTTTAATGGACTCCGACAAGAGGACGGTTTGGTCAGCCTCCTCTTCATCCTGGCGTTGGAGAAAGCAATCCGTGACTCTGGCACGACAACAAGAGGGACCATCGTCAACAGGTCCAGCCAGTTACTGGCTTACGCAGAACACATCGACATCATCGGAAGAACCGAACAAGCTGTACACGATTCCTTCATCCAGATCAAGCAAGCGGCACAAAATCTGGGGCTGCACATTAGTGAAGGTAAAACAAAGTACATGGTGGCGTCGAATGCGAGAGAAACAGTTGGTCAAACAATAAAGGTAGCGGAGCACGCATTTGAAGTGATGCAATCCTTTAAATACCTTGGGTCAATAGTAGCAGCCGATAACAATATAGAAGAAGAAATACGCCTACTGTACATACTATACATAGTCTGTCAAACTCTTCAAATCCAGAAATCTCACCATAACTTCAAAAGTGCTGCTGTACAGGACCACGGTGATGCCAGTACTCACATATGGATCCGAGACCTGGGTGCTTAGCAAAAGGCACTCTGACCTCTTAGCTGCGTTCGAGAGAAAAGTCTTAAGGAAAATTGTTGGCCCCATATGTGAGGAAGGACGATTCCGGAGACGGTACAATCATGAATTGTAGGCAATATACCTTGAAGCAGATATCGTGACAAAAATTAAGCTCGGTAGACTCCGGTGGGCAGGGCACCTAGCTCGACAGTACCATTTTTCGATATAACACGTTCAACGAATTGAGTTTTCAATAAGTCACTGACTACCCCCACTAACCACAGATGGACCAGCACCCCAACTTGCCGGTCTACTAAACTAATTTGGCCATTGTTTAATGCTAAACGCTCAAAACAACTAATTTCTATTGGTAGATTGCATATTACTCGTAGCTCCGTTGTAGGTGTCCTTACTGGTCACTGCCTAATAGGAAGACATGCATGATGATTTTTGCAGAAGTTACATGGATGAAGAAGAAGAGGAGTCAGTTCCTCACACCTTCTATGTTCTTGTCCTGCCCTAGCACAAAGACGTAGACTCCACTTGGGAGACTATTACTATAACGATCCTAGTGATCTAAATAATTCCGACATTCACTGTCTCAAACGCTTCATTGTTAGCTCAAAATGGTTTAACGAGTAAGGGTGATTTTTGAAATCCTGTGGTATCACAACGGACCAAATATTGGTCTGAGTGTGTTGGCCTTTTCCGGTCAGCGGCCACCTTAACCTAACCTAACCCCCACTATGTGGCTTGCGGCACGGTCTTATTGGAACCACTTATCATTCATTTCTAGTCCGTGCAATTGACCAAGGAACTAACGTTGCCTCTGCGGCTTTACTCATTTACTGTAAGTTGAGGGACATTTTCGTCTACAAAAACAATACGGTCCAATGACACAACCAACCGGCATACGAACCACAGTATTCAGTAAATTTAGTCCATGAAGTGCTGTTTCTTGAAGCACAAGAGTGTTTGCACCATAGCCAAAAATGCGCTTAATCACTGAAGAAGGAAATTGGAGGTAATGCTCTTAAAGTTGACGCCACCGACGCGG